>JARHVA010000660.1:3095000-3242500 GCA_037957365.1 Torreya grandis
AATAAGTTGTGTAGAATTAGGGTTATTAATCCCAATTCTACCTTACTTCTGCATACATCCATATACAACATTCTTAAGCTTAGGTTACTTATATTTCCAATCTCAATCACACTCAAAACACTCAAACCAATATTCATACTAGCTTCACTTGCACCTACACCAATAATTAAATGGGGAGGAATATATTAGGCTTGATCCCTCCTCAGTGTATTGGTACAGTGGTGAATCTCATCATAGCGAGGTGTTAAGGATGTCTAGCCTACTCCATTAACATCGCACTTTGCTACTTGTGCCAATTAGATGACCTAGAAACATGGAGGTTTAGAGTTTACATACAAAAATTAGTCAAAATAGGTCACTAAAAAGGATCCAAAACTCATGCACATAGGAACAGGCTTAGAAGACTCAAATATAGGTCCACCCAAAAGGTCAGAATAGCTCTACATAGAGGACACTAGATCCATTGGTGTTACTATCTATGACACTCATATCAACTCCTATTATAGTTTGTAGTCTCTAGATATTTCATCTCAGTCAATTTCTAGTTAAGTACTTGTTTACATAATTTATTACTATTTTTAGAAAGGTTAAATTGGGTCAATTCTATTACTAATCAATAGCTATATTTATTACATATTTTTACCCTAATTTACTATAATTAGACCCTTTAACAACCTAGGGATTAAACTCCATAAACCCTAAAAAGTTAAATCATTTAGTGAACCCAACTTACTTTGATCACATTATTTCAAACCTTAATGCACCATTAGGGTTTCCCTTCTTATTTATATAATATACTCAATTTTTAGTTTGTAGTTTATCATCATGATTATCATGATAGACATCATTTTATACTTTTTGGAACAAAGTCTTGTGGTTTATCTTACATGCCTATTACCTACCATTGATATAAAGATACACATGTATGTCACTCCTCTCATGGATCATGTTAGAGCTCAGTTTATTTTACACATTGGTCCACCCTCTCTTGAGTCCCCATTCTATTATGATCATTATTACATGGCTTACTTTGAGTTACCTTCGATAACTACTTTATGATATAAAGATCATAGGACTCATTTTGTTCCACCTCCACCTAGACCAGTTAATTACCTTTACTCACATCTCACCTCTACTAATTGCCCTCAAAAAATAGTGTATCATATAATTTGATTTATTACTAGAGGGAATAGGATGTCTCCTCAGCCAATACAATAACTATTGACTTTTTAAGTCACCCCTAATTAGTGTGGGGATCACTAGGACCTAATATAAAGATTGCAAACCTATGAGCTCTTAGGCACTTCAAGAAAAAAATTCATAGGCATCCCCTATCCACACCCATGCCCAAGACAATCAAGCACAAGTTTGTGTAGTAACAAGATGATGATTCACACCTTCTAGAGGACATTGATGCTTTTTAGTACATAGTATCCTTTGGTGTATAATTTGATATGTACACTGATTTGAAAATACATACCCTAGGTTTTAGAAGGCCAAGTAAATGAAGTACATGAGGAATGGTTACAAATTAAGAAAAATGTACCTAAGACATTGTCTTCATGCACATTCTTATTAAAATACCCCTAGACCTATATAACATAGTTCCATGCTAGTGTGTAGGGTCCTACATCTATACACTTGAACATTTTAGGGCACAATTTAAAACCTTGTTCTATCCTTTTTACAAACCCATAGTTTCCTATATGAATCTCACATGTAATTTAGTGTAAGATTACTCTTAAATCAAGGGTGTATACATAGTTCAATGCACACATAACATGTAAAAAAAGAGCACATGCCAAGTCTCACATTGTGCATAGTAATGATGTGATAAACTAAAAAGGAAACATGCATAGTAACTACCAAGTGGAAACAAGGTATAAAGAAGTAGCTAGAAAAGTAGTTGATTGAAGCTTGAGGCCTTGTCAAAATAAGTAAATGCAGAAGTGGTTGTCACATATCGAGATATGAATACACGTTATCCACTAACCATTTTAGGGAAATGTTTTGTCCTTTGATGCACATGTGTATTCCAAGAGATCTTTATTATCAACTCCCAAATCTAAATCATCAGATAGAATTCAAGAAGCATAGATGTAATGCCATAAAATAATTAAAATCTTGTTCTAAAAAAGTTCACTAGTTTATAGTTTGTGCTTAGGCATGTACTTAGTTGTCAAGCCAAGTTAGTTCTAGAATTGATGTAGATAGGCATGATAATAATAAGGTCTGGTGCACAACATTTAACACACTATTTGATGGCATTAGTTTCACACAAGGCACAATCCGTATGCTCTCACTTGAAGCACAACACTAAAGGGACCAAGCCCATGTTGGGCTAGTTAATACATGATGCAACTTGGGTTTTAATGGGGTTTAATCATTGGCAAGATGGGTTTAGGTAATATGTTGATGCTAGGATATTCTGGGGAAGTTCAATAGGCATGAGGCTTTTCAAGAGCACAAGTCTTATAGAATACATTTGCATGTGCTAGGCATATCTCTTAATAGAACAAGTTGTGGGGATGGTGAATAAGGATTATTCAGTCCCTTAGTCAAGTCATAGGAATGGATTGGGTTCAAGGGTTCATCCTTTAGGGTAACTCTTTAGGCATGGGTCTTATATTCTTGATGTATCAAATTTCCAACACTTAGTTTAATTTATAGGTTTTTTTAAGTCACTATATGGCATAAGGATACCATTAGTGACTAGGGATAAACCTTTATAGAACAATACATTCAAAGTAAGAAACTATAGCATTGCACATATAAAACTAAGTCATAAACATATAATAGTGTAGATTATAATGCAAGAATCAACACTCTATTGTTTCACTATCACTCTTCATTAATTCATATTTTAACATACATAGTTTAAGACATAAAATTAGAGCCTGTGATCATCCTTAACACTACGCATGCCCATCATCTTAAGTGATCTTAGGTTATACATTCTAAATACCTAATCTATTTTATGTAGATTACAAAACACTAATGTTGGCTCTCCATTTTAGTATAGCTTCACTACATTAGTTGCCTCCCTATTCCTTAGATGCAAGCCACATTTTATAGGTAAAGAGAATCTTCTCACCAGGTCAAATGGGCACGTGCCATGTGATGAGTTGTCACTGGGGGTCACTATCCCACTAGCTCTACTATACTACCCATGTTGGATAAGCACATGTTAGATGCTTAGATATCATTGGGAGTTATTATCCCTACTTGATCTACCACGCTGACACCTTCTCTTCTTGAGCCACCACATACAAGTTCCTTCAAGGATGTCCTTTGAAGGTCAGCACCATATAACTGCCTACCAATTGGCACAAGAACCTTGGGGATTCCTTTAGCTAGTAGTAAAAGTAGAAAAGAGAGTAATAATTACACAAGATCACCTCACACTAAGATAGTTCCAATTAGATTGGTCCACATAGTTGTTACAAAAGGAGGCCCAACATTACCCCATACAAAATTGTTAGTTCATACTAGACTAGTATTTTAGTTCCTTTGTTGTGCAAAAATTAGGTGCACCCTACTCTAAATCTACCTTTAAGTTCTCAAAGCCTTGTAAAGAGACCCTAATTTCTTCAACTATGCCATCTTCTTTATTTGAGGTATCCTCAAGGGCAAACATGTCCATGATTTCTAGTTCTTTCCTGAAGGCCTCAAGCCTTTCTCTTACTCACCTTACCCTATCATCTAAGATACTCCCTTGCTCACTGGCCTTTGTTTAGAAGGTACAAAAGAGATCTTATAGGTCTTTCTCCTAAGTATTCATTGGGGAACTTAGGGAGTTAAACTTTTCCATCACTTGAACGTGCTTGGTCTTTCTAACTGTGAAGGAGTGTTGGAATAAGGCATCCTTCTCCTCCTTTGCCTTTTTAAGGTGAGCATTGATGATCATTATTTAAGTGGTGAAATTATAGAATATGACATCTCTAATTTTTCCACACCCTCTTCTAATATAGCAAAGAGGTCTTCCACCACATCCATATTTTTGTTGAATTCTCTTCTTAAGGCCTCACAAGGTCTTCTTTCTCCCCCATTTCTAGTTTCATTTAAATCAACATTTGCTCAATAAGTGTGCATACCTTGTCCACTTATTTTATCCTTGAGGTATCCACACCATCCAAAAGGGGTGTATCTACCTCTTTAATGCACTCAAATATATATTTAATTTTGAGCCTTGTTGCTTCAAGCTCTTTCCCAGTCTCTTGTGTTATTTTCTTCTAGCTATTGTGTAATATCCCTTCGGATGCCAAAACAAAAGCTCTGAATTGCTTATCTATATTTCTATAAAATATCTTCAAATTGATAAATAAATCACAGTATAATCTCTTATGTATTTGCTCATATGCTTACAATAGAGGACCTCTATCAGGTATACAATGAATATTGAAAATATGGCCTTAATACCTTGAGTATTTCACAAACTAGGAAATAAATCTAGATCTGGTACGTCTCGACCTGCTGTGTAAAAAACATAGTCACCATCATCAATTGATATACTGCTGACATCAGTCACTGTGGGTCCTTCTCTGCCGACGTCGGTCTTCAGTCAGCCGATGTTAGTCACTGGAGATCTCTACCTGTCGATGTCAGTGTCTAAGCGAATCTGCTGATGCTTACAAATTTTTCATAGATTTGTACAGACTTCGTACAGCCACCAATATAGCACAATATGTATGCTTGATCCTGATCTAAAAACTATGGGTTAATACAAATATCTATATCTGGATAATAATTGAATCAAACCCAAAAATAAAGAAATACCTGTGAACCCTTGTGATAGCTTCTGTATGAAGTTATCTCTCAAACTTGTAAATCCCTATGATAATTTTTGTATGAAGTTATCTCTCAATTTGGCAATAGATCCGTTGATCTCTCACAACCTTTGAATCGCACACAATGAAGAGTTGACATTCTTCAATGCAAATGGAATCCTGGAACCCTTAGCTCAGTCTTCACAAAAGAATTCTTAGCAAAATCAATAATCAATTCATGAATCCATACTCTCTCCCATGAGAAACTCTTATACCCCTCCAAAGGTGTGCTTACTAAAATTAGATTCCCTTAAATTAGACTTAGGGTTTCTTAAATTAGAATTAGGGTCTTAAAATTAGACCAATTCTTAAATTAGAATTAGGGTTTCTAATTAAAAATAGGCTAAATAATTAATATTTGATTAAATCAATCAAATATTAATCTCCCTCAATACATGTCCAATCCTCTAACCATCAAAATCTGGTGAATCAAGGAGTGATTCTACACATGACCATACCAAAATAAAGGCGTTCCATTGCATGTCAAATATCCCTAAATAATAGGATCTCAGGCCAAATGTGTTTGAAAGAGCCTGAATGAAAGCCAACTATAGGAATTTTGCTAATCGAAGCCAAGCCAATCTCCATCATGACCCTCTATCCATCCTATCAGCCTACGAAGGTCACATAATAGGCTAATCATCAAGTCTGTCACTGTCCACAAAAAAGGGGACATGACAATCTGCCCCTCCAGAAATTGCTTGTCCCCAAGCAATCTCAGAACAATAAGCCACTTGATCCACCTAGATCCCAAATGTATTTATGCTCTACACTGTTGTAAATCAATGCAAGTTCTTGCAATATCATCAAAATTAGATCAAAGAGGAACCCATAATCAAACTAGAGAATGCGACTCAACCAAACTCAAAAAGCACAACTGCCATGGTCAAGAACACATGAGAAAAAAACTCTCAGAGCATCATAACCCAAGTAAAATGGACAACTCAAATTTCCAATTCCATCTACAAAAGATGGTGCCAATCCATCCCATAACTGATCCCTCTGTAAAGGTGGCATGGCCAACTGTACCACACTGTCATCAGTGTGAGAAGAATCAATCTAAAAACTACACTCTACTGGTATGCCAGACTCATCAGAACTAGGTACTCCCAAATCCTAAACATGTGTGTCAGCCTCAACAACATGTTCCTCAGTAACAATTGCAAGAATGTACTCACCACCAACACTCAGTGTATTAACCTCTGAGTATACCTCCACACTCTGAATGCCAGCATCGGACTCATCTTCATCTAACTCTAAAGAAGCTGTTGCTAAAACTATCTCATCATCACAATCTCTAGATCCCTCATCCTTTACAACTAACTGAGAGTCTGAATCCCCATGACTAAGCTCATCCACATGTCTCTTAGAATCCTGGTGAGCCACCTTCATTGTCTCTACCTTAGGCTCTGAAGCCTCTGCCTTTGACTCCTCAGAACTATCATGCTATTCAAAATATTCAGATTTTGAATCCTCATAATACTCCCATATTATACGATATGCCTTGCCCTTAGGCCTCAAATGACAATTGTGATTGGCATCATATGGATCTTTGCAGTATAAGCAAAGCTTTCTCCTATTAATAGTAGCACACCTGTTATCTCCTATCTCATAAGAATCATGGGACATGCTGCTATCTTGTCTAACTGATCTATAGTGATCTCTCCTCAACTTAACAAAGTGATCAAAAGGCAACCTCTCCTAAACTTGAGGAGTTAATAAGTCCCACTCCTCATTCGCTGTCATATACCATGTGGATTTGTCTTTGAATGTAGGGTATGAAAGAAATTCATTTAACCTCTTCAAACTTTGTTCCAGCTTCTCCATATCCTTGTCCCACTATTTTTGAGTACTTGAAGTCATCATGATTTACTAACTGATTCAATGTCCAATATACCCAACAAGATGGCAAGACATTAGCTCTAGTCTACCCAACAGGATGGCAGGAATAAAGCTCTGGTCTACCCAAACTACCCAACAGGATGGTAGGAATTTGGCTTTGATACCACTGTAATATCCCCTTCAAACAGGGAATATAGAAACACATAAAGCTTTGATACCACTGTAATATCCCTTCAGATACCAAAACAAAAGCTCTAAATTGCTTATCTGTATTTCTAAAAAATATCTTCAAATTGATAAATAAATCACAGTATAATCTCTTATTTATTTGTTCATATGCTTACAATAGAGGACCTCTGTCAAGTATACAATGAATATTGAAAATACGGCCTTAATACCCTGAGTATTCTGCAAACTAGGAAATAAATCAAGATTTGGTATGTCTCGGCCTGCTGTGTAAAAAACACAGTCGCCGTCGTCGGTCGATATACTGCCGATGTCGGTCACTATGGGTCCTTCTCTGCCGATGTCAATCTTTAGTCGGCTGATGTCAGTTACTGGAGATCTCTGCCTGCCGATGTCAGTGTCTGAGTGAATCTGCTGATGCTTATAGATTTTTCACATATCTGTATGGACTTCATATGATTGCCAATATAGCACAATCTGTATGCTTGATCCTGATCTAAAAACTATGGGCTAATACAAAGATCTATATCTGGATAATAATTGAATCAAACCCAAAAATAAAGAAATACCTGTGAACCCTTATGATAGCTTCTATATGAAGTTATCTCTCAAACTTGTAAATCTCTGTGATAACTTTTGTATGAAGTTATCTCTCAATTTGGCAATAGATCGGCTGATCTCTCACAACCTCTGAATCACACACAATGAAGAGTTGATGTTCTTCAATGCAAATGGAATCCTAGAACACTTGGCTCAGTCTTCATAGAAGAATTCTTAGCAAAATCAATAATCAATTCATGAATCCATACTCTCTCCCATGAGAAACTCTTATACCCCTCCAAAGGTGTTCTTGCTAAAATTAGATTCCCTTAAATTAGACTTAGGGTTTCTTAAATTAGAATTAGGGTCTTAAAATTAGACCAATTCTTAAATTAGAATTAGGGTTTCTAATTAAAAATAGGCTAAATAATTAATATTTGATTAAATCAATCAAATATTAATATCTCCCTTAATACATGTCTGATCCTCTAACCGTCTGAAGCTAGTGAATCAGGGAGTGATTTTGCACATGACCATACCAAAATAAAGGCACTCTGCTGCATGTCAAATATCCCTAAATAATAGGAGCTCAGGCTAAATGTGTTTGAAAGAGCCTGAATGAAAGCCAACTGTAGGAATTTTGCTAATCGAAGCTAAGCCAATCTCCATCATGACCCTCTATCCATCCTATCAGCCTATGAAGGTCACATAATAGGCTAATCATCAAGTCTATCACTATCCACAAAAAAGGGGACATGACATATTGGTACAAACATCATTGATGATGTTCTTGTGCACTACTAAGGAGGCCATCTTGATCAGGGCATTAGCTGAGTGCACAAGGTTCATGTCTTAAGGATTGATGATTTTTTAGTCATGTTCTTCCTCCTAATTTTTGGCACTCTAAATTACTTTTGTCAAAACCTCAAACTTGGGCTCATCTATATATAAATTTAGCACCCAATAAATTTCATGGCACATTAGGATCATTGTGATCTTTGGTGGCTTGCACTCCATCATATAGAAGTCATCATCCTCTTTAAACTCTTTTTTTTCTCTTTCTATATTGCTTAGTTCATATTCCTCTCCCTCGCTCAACTCTTCTTCTCCATTGGTGTTGGTGCATGTGCATGTGCCTTTTTCTCCTTCTCCTTCTTCTTCTTAGGATTCTTCACTGGACTTATCCCCCTAGTCCACCCTATTTTCTTTAGCACTCAACCCATCATAATGTTATTTCTCTCATGGGGTTCTTTAGTTTACTTCTCCCCCATGTCCATTTTGTATTGACTTATTTCTCCAAGGCACTAGTATCACCTTCTTTATCTTTAGGTGTTCCTTCTAGACTCAGGTGTAGCTATTTTGTAGTTTCCTCTACCATTCTAGTAGAGGAACTAGTCACCTTTTCTAGTATCTTTTTCCTTCTAGGTTCCACACTAGTGGAAACCTTCTTCTCTTTTCTCTCCTTTAGCATCCTATCCCTTTCCTCCTAGGTTACCTTTTCCTCATTTCCCCTTTTCCTAGCCTTCTCCCCTTTAGCCTTTTTCTCTACTTCTCTCTTAGATTTCTCCTTTTCAGCCTTCCTTTGCATGGTTTATGCCCTAAATATCTTTTCTTTGGCCTCTATTTGATCGATATATGCTTGGGACATGCCTTTGGACCTCATAGACTCTTGTTTTTGATGCAATTTTAGTACCATATCAATGTGTTCTTAGTCCATGCCCATGTCCACCCATTTACACTTCAACTCCTCTTTTATTGGTGCTCCTGAATGTGTCACTTTTTTGGGCTCTTCTCCATTTCCTCCTTCCTTCTTTACCTTTATATTTTTCACCTTGTGATCTTCTTCTTCTCTCGTTCACTCTTGCCCTCAACCATCTGGATGACCTTTTTTGGCATCCCGACCTTTGTCATCTCTTCTTTTTGCTCATCCAACTCATGTGCCCTCTACATTTTGACTTCACTAAAGCCAAGTTTCCTCCATATTAACCATCACTAAAACAAAACTCATTTCACCTTACACTAAATCTATCTTAGAGTTCTTAAAGCCCTATAAATCACCCTTGACTTCTTTAGTTGTGAAATCTACTTTAGTTGAGGTAGCCTCAAGGGTGAGCATGTCTATGCTTTTTAGTTCTTTCTTGAAGGCCTCAAACCTTTATTTTTCTCCCCTTACCCCACCATCTAAGATATCCCCCTATTCATTGGCCTTTGTTTGGAAGGCATAAAAGAGTTTCTCTAGGTCTTTCTCCTAAGACTTCAATTGGGTGCTTAGGGAGTTGACATTTGCCATCACTTGAATAGGCTCGGTCCTACTCATCATGAAGGAGTGTTGGAATAAGGCATCTTTATCCTCCTTTGAATTTTTAAGGCACGCATCAATGATCATTTCTTGGGTGGTAAAATTGTGAAATATGGTGTCTAATTCTTACATGCCCTCTTATAACTTGGCAAAGAGATCTTCCATCATGTCCATATTTTTTTTCAATTCTATTCTTAAGGCATCATAGGGGTCTTCTTGCTTCCCTAACATTGGCTTCATTTAAAGCAACATTTACTCAACAAGCATGCATACCTTTGCTAATTATTTAATCTATAAGGTATCCACACCATCTAAAAGGGATGTTTCTACCTCTTCAACATGCTCAACAAGTTTTTTAAGTTTGAGCTTTATTGCTTTAAGATCCTTCCTAGTCTCTTGCACTATCTTATTTTAGTTATTGATGTGAACATCATTGTTGATGTTCTTATACCCTACTGAGGAACCCATCTTGATCAGGGCATTAGCTAAGTGCATGGGGTTCATGTCTCAAGGATTGATGAGTTGGTATTAATGCCCTTCCTTTATATTTTTAAAGATTCAAATTGCTTTTGTAATAACCTCAAACTCAAGCTCATCCATGTAGAAATATATCTCCCAAGAAACATGGTGGCACATCAGGCTTATGGCTATTTTTGGTGGCATGCACTCCATCATATAGAAGTCTTAATCCTTTTTAAACTCATTATATGTTATTTTCCTATTTCTTAGCTCATATTCCTCTCCCTCACTCAACTCATATTCTTCACTAGCACTAGTGCCTATGCTAGTGCCTTCTTCTCCTTCTCCTTCTTCTTCTTGGGATACTTTGCTTGGATTTTCCTCCTGGTCCACTCTTTTTTCTTTAACATTTGAATCATTTTCTTTTTCTTCCTCTCATGGGAGTTCTTCAATGGACTTATCCCTGATGTCCATTTCTTTCTCTACTTATTTCTCTAAGGTACTAGTATTACCTTCATTATCTTTAGGTGTTCCTTTTGAACTTGGGCATGCCTACCATATAACTTCTTTTTCCATTTTGGTAGAGGTTATAGGCACCTTTTTTGGTACCTCTTCCCTTCTAGGTTCTAGGATAATAGTGACCTTCTTCTCTTCTCTCTCCTTTACCATCTTGGCCTTTTCCTCTTGGGTTGCCTTTTCCTCCTTTTCCCTTTTCCTAGATTTTTCTTCTTCATCCTTTTTCTCTACCTCTTATCTCTTGGATTTCTCCTTTTCAAACTTTCTTTGCATGATTTTTTCCCTACATTTATTTTATCTAGCCTCTATCTCCTTATCCTATATTTGATTGATCTCTTCTTGGGACATGCCTTTAGTACTAATGGCCTCTCACCTCTAATGCAAATTTAGTGCTATATCGATGTGATATTGGTCTATGCCCATGTCCACCCATTTTCATTGTAACTCCTCTTCTATTGGCTCTCTTAAATGTGTCACTTATTTGGGCTCTTCTCTAGTTCCTCTTAGCTTCCTTCCTTCTTCCTTCTTTCCCTTCATCTTCTACACCTTATACTCCTCTCCTCTCCTTCATTCCTTGGCCTCAACCATCTTGATGAGCTCTTTTGGCATCCCAACCTTTTTCATCTCTTCTTTTTTCTCTTCTAGCTCTTACACCCTCTGCATTTTGGCTTCACAAAAGCTAAATTTCCTCCATCTCCAACTTCTCTTATCTAATTTAATCTGAGGTGGTCAAGAGGGGGTCCCTTCACTTAATTAGGAGTCACCTTGTTTGAGAATGATGTAAACACCCCTCTCAACTGTCTCTTCATCCATCTCTTCTTCCTCCTCTATGTTAGAGAGAACTATCTTGGGCACCAAAATATAGGCCTTCACCTTCTTCTTCTTTATACTGGGGCAAGTATTCAACACAACTTTCATGTGTTTCTTGGAGGATCCTAAAGGGGATGTTTCTTCTTATATGTGATCTTAAGCTTTAGGAACTCCTTTATTTCTTCTAAAATTTCCCCCTTCTTCTTTTGGGGAGACTTCTTCTTCTTTTTTGGTTTTGAGGTTTTATCATCACCAATCTAGATATAAGGATTGGTGTTTTATGACATGCTTTCTTCTTGGGTTTCCTTCTTCTTTGGATTCATCTCATAGTAAAGATTATAAATGAAGATATCAATGGTAACCTTTAAAATTGGATCTATGTTAGTGTGATCTAACCCACCTTCCTCATCTTTAGTGGCCTTCCCATTAGTGCAAACGAACTAGTGCCTTAGTTGGTGCCTCTCCATATTTATCTCCTTAAATAGGATGTCTAGCTACTATACATTGGGGATTCACTGTAACATCTCTTTGAATTATTTCACTAAAAAGGTGTAGGGGAGATTTAACCACCCCAACTTATTTCCATCCACTAGTGTCAAGATCACTAAACAAAAATGTCACATCACAATAAAAGTTACCATTCCAAACAAACTCTATGAGATCCCTTAAGGGATGCATAATTCTATCCCAAAGTCTTATATATATTTCTCATACCATTGCATCACATGTATTTTATATTTAGCACTAAAGGAGGTGGGGCAAGTGAAGTCTCTATACTTTTATGTCAGGGAATCATGATGTTCTAGGAAAACTTAGAGATTGTCCTCATTCCCATTCAGGATCCTAATTTCCTCCATGACAATCAATATAAGGATTGAACCCCATCTAAACATTCCCTTCATGCTATGAAATTTCAATGTATTTTTCACCAACTCCTTGGTGATGAACTTTGTAATATTTAATTACACACTTTATTCCATGTGGTGTGTTATGTATAGGTATGCCTTAAACATGTTGATCCATCAACTGTGTGGGCATAATTTAGAACTTATGAGGTGAGATGTTACCCTCATGTTTGGGTCATTACACTTGTTGATGGGGAATGTAAAACCCCATTGAATTAATTTAGGATATTTTTATTGTACTCTACTTCATCATCATCATCCATCAATTGATGGATGTCTTTGCCAGCATCTAGGAGTTTGATTATCCTCTTGATTATCTACACTAAGATTTACATGTACCTACAAATTACATGTGGTCCTCATGGACTCACAAGATTAGGAACTATATGATTTCCTCTAGCTTTTCAAAGTAGGGAACTCATAGATTTAAGTTACACTAGAATATCTCAGCTTATCTTGAATTGAAACATCAAATAGGGCATCACCTTGCACCAATTTCCACCCCATGTCCACTATCCAATATTATATTAAGTCTTGTAAGTGACTTGATGTCCAATGGTTATATTATTTTAGTTATAATTTGTGTGAAAATGAGTATCAATCTTCCACAACCACTACTTATAAAGGAAACATGTACTGGTATGACATCTTAGTTAGCACCTCAGTGTCAACATTTATGATGCTATCTATCTCGACCAGCTGCACCTTGGTTTTGGAAATCATCATATCTTATATAATCATAACCCACTTGGGTTCCTTTTTCACTTTTATGGAGATTGATTCCTTGCATTTCTTCACCATCTTGAATCTACTTGTGTTAAACCTTGGTAGGTGTAGCTTGCTAAAGCCTTGAATGATGGTCAGTGTTTCTATAGTCATGGAACCAGTGACTATTCCTTTAGCTTTCAAGATTCATTGGCCATTAATGGTGGCTTAGGTGACAACTTATTGCTTCCACTGTATATTTTCCCATTAATCTCACTCCCTAATCCTTCACTTTTGGCTTACTATCAACATAATCTATCTCAATATGCTATCATCTACTCTTGGTGTTTTTAGGGTGTTTGAGTTCTCACTTGATGTAGGGTTTTCGCCATTGGCTCTCTAGTTCTTGCTTAGGTTTTCTATAAGTATGAATTAGTTTAAAAATTATAACCTAAGAAAATTTACCACTTGTTATTTTATACCCTTCATTCTCATCTTCCATCATTAATGTGGGATTTATGGTGTAGGTGCCTCAATTTCTTAGAAAACATGAAAATATATGAAATCCTCAAGAATAGTTTGTCCTTTATGCATTAATTGTGTATCTTTGTGCCACCATCACTGCCTCATTAAATTGTCCCAAGAAAATTTTTTGGTGAAGTGATGTATGGTTCAAATGGTCACTTCCCACACATTTTTGGGTGGATACTAGATGTCTTTAGATGATTTCCTTTTACACATGTATCCTTGGTGCAACCTTCACTTTCCTTGTGATAACCTAGGCATAACATCTCACATGTGCATGATTCAACCTCTTTAGTTTAACTTTTTCTTCTAATTTCACTCTTATTTCAATCACACTTATTTATCTTGGTAAAATTTTTGTGCATCATCTTGCCTTGGCCTATCCTACCCATTACAAATGCCTTGTACTGGCCCTCTAGTGCTTTGATTTTCTTCTAACTCTCTTGCACATTACTATATGGTGCATCTTAACTTTTTTCCTTGTATTTAACCATGTTGAGCATCTTCACTTTCCTCTTAGGGATCTAGCATATGATCATTTGATGTGGCTTCCCTTAACTTCAGTGCAAAGGTAGTGCTAAAGTATTTTATTCTTGGGTCTTTAAATGATCTACAATATTTATCTTGTGCACATGTATCTTCTACTACTTCTACTTATGCTTGGTAAGCTTCACATGCCTACCTCTTAGATGTCTAGCCTCATGCACCAAGAGGGTACAAATACTCAACTCACCTAAGTGGAATTGTGTGAAGTACTAAGAGATAAGTTCTTGTAGCCACCACATACCACTCACTACCTCTAAACACTATACAAGGAAAAAAATAAAAAGAAAAGAAGCTTGAGTTTTCATGGCACAAGTACCATCCTACTACTTATATGGCTTTAATAAGCTTCTAGTGAAATTCCCAAGGAGCATTTCATTGAATAATGTAACTTGCATGTGCATATTTTAAATATATGGTGGATGATGTAGGGGACCATCCATCATATTTTTAATTTAGCTAGGTACTTGAAGTACTTATAATCATAGAGTAGAACCAATGCTCCTTTAGTCAGCTCCTTGTGCTTGATATGCTTGTTATGTTAACACTTCTAGTGCACCTTCTCAATCTACTAACTCCACCTTGCTTGGGCATGTTTTTCATCCAAGTCCTCCAAGTCTTCCAAACTTGTACTTAAATATTATTGGTCATCTAAGTGACCAATCCATGTAATGTGTAAGGATGGCACCATGAATTCCATGATCATAACTACATCATCACCAAACACTAGTTGAAATGGTGTAGTCTTGTTCAAGTGCTTATATGTCATGTGGTACACCCACAGTACCATTAAAACATGATCATCCAAATCCTTGTGACCAACATCACATATATTTGTTAGGCACATACCCAATATTTTATTGAATGCTTCAGCTATGTCATTAGCCTATGGATGATAGGGGGTGGTCTTATGGTGCACCACCATGTATTCAATCAAAAGAATGCACACCATCTCATTGATGAAATGAGTACCCCTATCGCTAGTCAAACATAATAGGCACCCATACCAATTTATAATGTTATCCCATATGAAGCATGTGGCTATTATAGTTATGTAGTATTTTCTTGGTATGGATGCAACCCACTTGGTAGAATAGTCTATGGTTTTTAAAATGTACCTTGCACCTATGCATTATGGTACAAGAGTAATTGGCCCAATGAAGTCAATGACTCATTTTTTGAATGGTTTTCAGGTAAGAATGGGAATGAGAGGCATCTCATCCTAGTGGTTTGGATAACTAGTACACTATCATATGTCACATACCTTAGCATAATCCTTTGCATATTTTAATAGGCTTGGCCACCACAAGCCTAAATATAATACCTTGCATGTTGTTGTTCTCTAGCACAATGGCCTCCTACAGTTCCCTCATATAGTTCCTATAATATGGAGTCCCTTTCATGTTTTAGAACATAATAGTGTAGGACTTCATCTTTATTTAATTTTTATAGTTCCCCCTCAATGAGTTGGAAGGGGGCAGCATGAACTACAAGTTATTTCTTTTCCTTATTTGACAAGGTCTGGGGTTAAATCTAGACCTTAGAAAAGTGTAATTTTTTGATAAATATTTAGGGATGCATTGAACTCTATATAGATATGCATCCATCATGTCATCCTCAATTGGCACTATTGCACCACCAAAATTGATGTAAGACAAATGGTCTAGCCCTAAGTTTTGCTTTCTAGGTTTAACAATAATAGATAACTAGAATTCTTGGAATAATATAATCCATCTACATATGCACTTGTGTAAAAGAAGCTTGCTTATGAGGTACTAGAGCACCTCATGATTAATGAAGAAGATGAATGGGGTTACCAATAGGTATTTCCTAAATTTTTATAAGGCATAGACCATTGTCAGTGCCTCATCCTTGGTGGTGGTGTAATTCTACTCTACCTACATCAATTTCCTACTTTTAAAGGAGACAAGGTGGTCCATCTTGCCCTCACTTGGTTATAAAAATATGGTGCCAATATCAGAGCTAGAAGCATCATGGATGTGGAAAGGAGTATTCCAGTCTAGAAATTGTAAAATTGGTGCACTAGCCAACTTCATCTTTAATGTTTCAAAAGCCTCCTCTTGTGCCTCACCTTAATAAAATAGGCCATATTTTTACAAGAGCTCTTATAGAGGTACTATGATCTCTACATAGATCTATATAAAAAATTTGTAGTATTCACAATGGTCTAAAAAGGTGCAAACATTTTTCTACATTGAAGGATTTTGAAGCTAAATTATCATGGCTATCTTCACATGATCAATAAGAAAACCATCCTTGTAGATGATGTGCTCAAGCAATATTATAAAAGGGGTTATGAAGATGCACTTCTTCAGGTTTAATGATATTTGAAGCTACTTGCACCTCTCAAACATGAGGAATAGACTATCATAGTGGTCTTTTACAAGACCATACACAGTCTAGTCATCGAGATAAACTTAGAGGAACTCATGGATAAATTCCTTAAAAGTAGTGATCACCACTCTAGAGAATATGGCTAGTGCATTCTTAAGTCTAAAGGGCATTACATTATAAGTGAAACAACACTATTCAATCATAAATTTTATTTTGGGATTATCCTCCTCCTCAATTTACACCTAATGGTATCATGAGAAACCACCAATGAAATTATAGATTTCATATCATGTGACTCTATACAGAACCTCATTGGTGAATGGGGTCAGGAATGGGTCATTGACATAAGCAACATTCAAGAGCTTGTAGTTGATATAGATCTATATACACCCATATTTTTTGATCCTAATAACCATCAATCTTACCCATTTATATTCTTGTATTAGGTACATGATTTTGGAAGTAAGCATTTCATTAATCTCTATTTTTACCTTGGCATAGAGATTAGGATTTATTTGATACGAGAACTTTTTGACTAACCTCACACCATCCACTAGCTTCATGCTCATTTTACCAATTAAAGGTGAGTTTCCTTCATATCCCAATAGCTACATGAGAATAATTTATAAAATTCCTTTAAGAGGTCTATGAATCGCTTCATCTCTAGCTCAAACCAGTAATCACCTATAGTGGCAATGTTCAGCTCACCTTCTGCACTAATGTCTAGTTTAGAGTTCTTGAGTGGCACATGATAGGGCTCATTATTCTCCTAATTATATTATTTAACTTACCTTATCCCCTCATTTTCTCAATTCAAATATGTGTTATATCTTCTCCATTTAGGGCATTGTCATCTACAACGTGCACAAGTTTTTATCTTCCTTAAATCCTTATAATTTTGATCTTTTTAGGTCTCATATTCTTCCTCATTAGAGTCACTATTGAGCACTTTATCTTCAAATGTGTGACAATTAGTCCCTTCTCCCCAAAAATTTCACTAAGTTGCTCTTCTAGGATGGCGGTGTCCTCAAACACTGCCCTATGAATGGCTTGTAGTGGCTCTAGCAATTCTAAGTTTTGTGAATAAAAAGAGAATGTGTGTATGAACCTATCCTTGAGGATATCCTAGTTTCTTGTCTCATGTTGTGTCTCATTTACAATGTACCACACTCATGCCCATGTTTTAAAATTAATATAGAAGTCATGCACCCATAGGCCTTTTGGTGTGTTTTCATTGTAGATAGTCTAGGACACAACCACACATGTGTGATTAGTTCAGAATCACCTGAGTAAGTGGGTATCTCCAAGTCCTAATTACTCTTTCCAAACCTAGTGAATATTAGTTTTTTTACATCTTTCCATATTATCAAGTTAGGTCTTTTCACTACCCACCAGTGAGCAGTAGTGCACTTTAAGGTATGCACTAATGCATACATTCTATATATTTCCTTAAGGATGCAAGCTTAAATGTCATGGAAATAGATCTCTATAGGTTTTATCCCTTCATACTTTTGTATCACTTCAATATTCCCTTTAATTAGTTATAACACCCTTTTTCCAACCTTTTTGGCATGGGGAACCCATTCTTTGAATTACACTCAATATTAACTAGTCCAGTTCTAGTTAGCATTGGCTTAGTTATGCACACCAAGTGGCACCTTTATCTAGTGACCTCATAAGCCTCTTCTCAAATTTTTCATAGGCTATGTTAGCTATATCATAGGTTGATTATCCATCCTCCCATTTGAGCATGCCTTGGTCACTAGGTTGAGCTTCTTGATGCCCTACACTGTGATGTTGTAAATGTGGTTGATCTCATCCTTGAGATCAATGCTTTCCACATATGGGGGACATTTATCACTTTATAGATGTATCACCACCCTCTCTTTATCATTTTAAAAATTCATGTAGTGATTCTTAAAGCACATATTTTCATTATTTGTATAGCACCATGGCCTAACCAATATTATTAGATAGTTGTCCTACTCTACCATATCAATGACCTTAAAGTTAGCTCAGAACTTGGTACCCATGATATCAATAATGGTGCCAT
Source organism: Torreya grandis (assembly GCA_037957365.1). Lineage (NCBI taxonomy): Eukaryota > Viridiplantae > Streptophyta > Pinopsida > Cupressales > Taxaceae > Torreya > Torreya grandis. The sequence continues at coordinate 3,113,565 of JARHVA010000660.1, forward strand.
TAAATATCCTAATAGGTTATACTTGTGTTTTATTATCCATGAATAGAATGTGAGGTGAGGGTCTCAAGGGTGGCCATCCCATCTTATCCCAGGTGGTTTTGGTTAGAATATTAACCTTGATGCCTATTTCTACAAGTACTTCACAAATTGAAAATCCATTGATCATGGAATTGATCAATAACTCTTGGTCATACTCTACATTATGAGTATGCCTTAATTTATATGCCCACTCCATATGTAGTGCAGTAAATTCAATTATTTTAGGTGTAGCCTCTTCTTCTAGTTTCTTCCCTACATGATTTAAAAACAAAACTTTTAGTAGGGGCAGCATCCATTTAATTTATAGGAGGCACAAGATCTCAATTAGCTCCTATAATTTAGCCTCTTAGTTATCTTATCTTCTACATAAAGAGATGTCTTGTGCCTCTATATCTTTAGTAAGCTAGATTTTGCATTACAAATTTATATCATGCTCATAGATTATTGTAGGACATCCTTCTATAGCATAAGCTTAGGATAGGGCACAACTTTTGGCTCATGTCATGTTATTTGCTCAGTGTATCTTGAATCACCATACCTCACACCTCTTTCCATGTTTTGGCACATCTCATCAATGACTCAATAGTTTACTATTGAATGCATATAGGCATTGCACATTTTATAACAAATAGTAGTGTTCACTTGACTAGCACACTATAGTAAAGGAAAAGTATGAGAATCATGTGGCTCATGACAAAATTCACAACTAAGAAGTAAGGTGTGAAAAAAAAATTATGGGAAATTATTCTTGTTATGCCCCTCCATCTCATGGTCAGTGCACCATAACCTACAATGAGTCTCATGTGTTGAACTAGTAATTATATTTTATAGCTAGGAGGCTATTGACATGATCTACATCTCCATAAATGGTTTGATCCTAGTATCAACACTACCTACTACCTCAGCCCAGAGTTTAGCTTCAAGCATTTCATGGGGGCCTATGAAGGTCTTCATAGATATCACTCATTTGAAGGGTACTATTAGGCCTCTAAAAAACCATTGTGCATATGGGGTTAATTTCATATGGAATATTAGAGAGAAGAGTTTTAAACCATGTGTCATAGAGGTGCATTCCCTCAGATAACCCCTGGTTGATTTCTTTGAGCACCATGATGCTTTCCTACTCAAACTTATGGATATCAAAATATATCAAGAAGACTTCCTTTAGCATATCATAGTCAACCATAGCTTGGTTTGGATAAAAAAATTGATACCAAGTATGGGCATGATCCAATAATGTGGTCATGAACTAAGTCACCTTGTGATCAAACTAAGTGATACCCTGAGCATACCATTATAGCTCACATTTAAGCAATTTATCTATGACATTATCTACATTAAAATATTCAAGTAAGTGTATTTCCATATCACAATAGACTTTCTAAGGGGATGGTTTTAGGTTTTGAGGCACTTTTCCCCTTTGCATCTATGTTTTAAGTATCTCTCCAGTTTCAAACTTATCATAGTTGTAGGTATGCCTCCAATTATAGGGTAGAGCATTGACATTATCATTTTTAGTTGCATTTTCAAACTTATCAACATAGTACCACTCACTTTTGGTGGCATGCCACTTCTTACAAGTTATTTCCCTATCGATGAAGATAATATCCTCTACACAAGAATGTTTACACCTATGTTCATGGTTCTTGGGTTGGCACTTACTAAGTTCATCATATCTTTACTTAATTCCTTATATGGAATCACTTACTCAATCATAAACTCTTGATCCAAATGTTAAATCCTATCAAAATCAACATCAATAATAAGTTTAGTTATTATTCTTCTATCTTCTAATAGAGAATCCATAACATGAGTTTACACTTCTAGTTCATAAGGGATAGGTACTTCTGGCATGTGCTTAGTCTCCATGTCTTTTAAAAACCCATTATATCCTACACCTAACTTTTAATCCTAGTCTCTTACTTATTCCTCTTTCTCTTCATGCTACTGTAATTCAAGGGATCCTTCCCCATGCCTTTCTCACTCACTATGTGTTCTCTTGGCACTTTTAGGTTCTAGATCCTCCATCGAGTTGTGCTTTCACTTACTATAGTTTAGCCTCCAAAGCTCTCATGTGTCAATTTTTTTGTCTTCTTCCATCATACCTCACATACACTTCCCCTACTTACCTTCTACACTTGCTCATATGTGCAAGGATTTTAGCTTTCCATTTTTATGATTTCTATACCATAATCCATTAGAAGCTTCTTCAGTTCAATGTTGATCGCTCTTATAAATGTGTCCCTTAGTTCATGAAGAATATTGTACTATAATTCTTCAAGGCATGATAATGTTGACACTATAAACTCTAACACATATTTATTAAATGCATCATTCCACCACTTGTCTACAACATGCATCCAAACTTCACCTAGGCTCTCTAGCCTCTCTATGCACTCTATTGTCCACTTGATGTGTTGGTCATAGCTTCACCTTCTATAGGTAGTGTAGGAAACCAAACACTAGTACACATGCTCATGTAGCTCACAAAATAACACCTCATACATAACATCATATAGGTTAGTTTGTACCCATTTTCTTAGTTCTTGTCCTTTGCATGTGGAATGCTTCTACATGAAACTATCTTCCACTTGCTCTAGCTAGTGCTCAATATTCTTGAGTGATAGTCAGAGCATCACTCTTTTTCACCATTGAAATAACAAAATTCAACACCTATCCTAGAAATGGAACCAAAATTTTGTATAAAATTTCACTGGTTTAGCTTTTATGCTTAGTCATGTGCTTATCTATCAAGTAAAGTTAGTTCTAGACTAATGTAGCTAAGCATGAGCATAATAGGGTCTGGTGCACAATATTTTATAGATAATTATTTTGGAATTAGTTTCATATAAGGTGAAAGCCTTATTTACTCACCCCAAACACAATAGTGAAAGGACCAGGCCCATGTTGGGCTAGTTGATACAAGGCTCAACTTGGGTTTCAAGGAGGTTTAAACTTTGGTAAGATGGGTTCAGGTAGCATGTCAATATAAGGCTATTCTAGGGAATTTCAATAGGCATGAGCCTTTTCAAGGGCACAAATCTTATATAATAGGTTCATATGTCATAGACATAGCTCTTAATAGTGAAATTTGTGGGGATGGTGAATAAGTATCATTGAGTCACCTAGTCGAGTCATAGGAATGGCTTGGGTTCAAGGGCTCATCCTTTAGGATACTGTTTTAGACATAGGTCTTAGAGTCTTGGTGCATCTAATTTTCAACGCTTAGTCTAGTTTATACATAATCCTAAGTCAATATATGTCACAAGGATAACATTAGCAACCAAGGATAAACCTTTATAGAATACATTCAAAGTAAGAAACTATAGCATTATACATGTAAAAATAAGTCACAAACATATTACAGTGTAGAATATAATGCAAGAATCAACACTTCATTGTTTCAATATCACTCCTCATTGATTCATAGTTTAAAATATAGATTTTAAGACATAAAATTAGAGAATATGATAATCCTTAACACTACTCATGCCCAATGGCTCACAGGTGAGCTTAGGTGATACATTATAAATAGCTTATCTATTTCATGTAGATTACAAAACACTAATATTGGATCTCTATTTTAGTAGAGATTTGTTATATTATTTTCCTCCTTCTTTAGATACAAGCCTCATTTTATAGGCAAAGGGGTGTCTTCTCACCAGGTCAGATGGGTGTGTGTTAAGTATAGACACTATAAATCTACACACCTATGATTTCAAATGTCAAAAATACCTGTGGACTTACCCAAGGTCCCCTTTGGGACCAACCTACACCTATCAGGCTTAAATTAACCAATATACACTTAGTTTCACATATCTAAATAACCCTAGCCTTCAAGACCTATCCCTATGGACCCTGACCATCAATAGTCAAGGTGACCATCAATGATCAACCTTGGGAATCCCTGACCATCAATGGTTAGGATCCACCTTTTAGCCAAGATCATGCAAGCTCTATCTACCCTTTTCTAAATATAACCTTGTCTAATTTATGTTGTGAGCCTTTGCATGCACAAATTATATTTAGATGACAAACTTATGCCTTCACTTCCACCTCTTGCTTGTACCTATCAGAGAGAGAGCCTTGGGAGGTTAAACCCATTTGAAATAATTATTAAGATCTCAAGCACTCAAGATTTTTATTTTACATGTCAATAAACATCATCATCATTATCAAGCATCATCATCCATCTTATTGAGATCCAACTTACCATTTCCTCTCAACCAAGATTTTCAGGTACCATTACTTTAATAGAATCAAGCTAGATTCTAATAATAGGGTAACTACATCAACCACCCACCAACTAACTTTTGGTAAGACAAGTGCTTTTTTATCAATATTCATGTGCTTTTATTCCATTTCATAATCAATCTAGCCCTTGCCCAATTCCAAAAATCCATTTATGGAATCTCATCATCTTTTATTGATCAAACCTAAAAATACACAATCAACTACTGATGGTCAGACCCCAACCACCAATGGTTAGGCATAACCATTGATGGATACCCCAACCACTAATGGTCACCTGTGGCAAAAAACTAGCAAGCTTATTTCACCCACCCATACCCAATCAAATCCACCTTTCTATGTTTCTTACCACTCACAAACCCCTTTCAAATTTTTTGAAGGATACCCTTACCTATTATCACTAGTATTAATTATTCTATCACTAATTAGATCATTTTAGTCTATTTTTATAGCAAGTTTTCTTATATTTGATTTCAATGCCTTTTGATTATTGATGAAATTACTTTCTTTCTAATTTAATAAACTTAATTGTTTGAAACATGTGGATTGATATCCCCTAAGGAAGATCTCACTTCTAGGATCAAGCTATCTTGAGGCAATCCACCCAACTATCTATCTAACAAACAAGTTTGATTTATTGTTTTCTTATCTACAGGTCTTCCTCTAAAGCCAAAGAGGAGCTCTTCATAATCTTATGATTCAATGTGCATACAAACAAATAGATTCTTAAACCATACCCATATTGAGTTTCTTTTCTCTCTTACTTTAAAACTTAAGAAAAAATTTGCATGAAAAATTTTGTCATGCTTGATAGGACCTAGAGTCTTTACTCACATTTTCTTTCTATTTGTATGCTCTTCTCTCTATTTTTGCACATAGTTAAAACTAAAATTTTTTGGGGGGTTTAAAATAAAATGTATCTATTTCTATCTTTTAAAATTAGTTCACTTTGAATTGAATCATAGTAATCTTATCGTAACATCACCTTTATTGTACACACTAACCAGACCACTTTCATCAATTAAACATCAAAATAATTTGAGACAAGGCCTAACTAGGATTTCATCACCTAGCAGTCACCTTACCCATTCTTGACAATCCTACTTAGAGGTCATTACCAAGGGGAGAACCAACTCGGCTCTATGGTTGAGTATAAACTCTAGATATTAATATATATTAGTTAAGCACCTGATACCCTTATCACTATGGGACTGTGAAGTGAGGGTATATGCCCTAATACCAAGCCACATATCCAAATTATCCAACCAACCATTACCCTTACACCTTCTACCCCTACTAATGACTCCTTTACCTTAGGTACAACCCAACCATTGACCCATCATGCCCTACTTGTTATTGGAGTACCCACCACTAGCACTACCAACCTCCCCTCCATCAAACCTAACCCATTAGTAAATACCCCTTTACTAAGATTAGGGGTAGTTATCCCTCCTCCTTCAATACCCATTATCATAAAGATCACTACCTCACCTCTTGTAACCAACCCAACTACCACCCATGCCCAATCCATAAGGACTCCTCAACAGTTACCCATTGCACCCAATCTAGGATACATCTGTAACCCACAAGAGTATGTACCCACTACCCAACCACCACCATCCACCTACCATACCTAGCCTCTATCATCCACATTCTAATATGTGGTAGCCTCTCAACCACCAAACAATTACCAATATGTTTCCCAACCTCAACCATAATATCATCCTTGTAATCTTTTTGGTGCACCACCTCAAACTGACCTAATTAAAATGTTTATGGAAAAAATGACCAACCTTAAGTCATCAATTTTAGGGGCTCATATCATCCTATCCTATTATCAAATTTGTAAAAAACCTATTCATCCTTTTATCCCTATCAAACCTTACCCTCCTCAATGGGAACTTCCAAAATTTACCAAATTTCAAAACAAGGAGGACCCCCAAAAATACCTTAGGGATTTTAATCATGCATGTTACATGATTATTTATGATGATTTAGTTCTTAAAACCTTCCCCATGTCTTTATCCAACCTAGGACTCAATTGGTATAGTGCCCTCACCAAGTATTCCATATTTTCTTTCACCCAACTAGCAAAAGTCTTCTTAGATCACTTTTTCATTAACATTTTGAATAAGGTCTCTATCATGGACCTCTATTCTATTAGGCAATTCAATGATGAGTCCATTTCCAATTTTTTTGCCCATTGGAGAAGCTTGATTAATCAACTTTCATTTTCCCTACCTCAACTTTAATTTATAGAACTTTTCACTCAAGCCTGCACCAAACATATATATTCTACATTGCATGTCCAAAGCTTCAAAACTTTTGATGAGGATTTTACCATGGCATGTAAGCTATAAAATTAGGTCATAGATAAAGGTAAATTGAATTTACAAAATAAGAACTCATACCTTCAAGACTAATGAAACCTCTTCCTCCAAACTAGGCAACTAAGCCAATACCAAAACTAAGACCAGGGGAATCATGAATGTTGTTGTTCTTAAAACCACCCCTCCACCTAATCTTAATCAAAAAAATTATCCCATTCCCTCCAACCAAAAAATAAGGAACCCAAACTAAAGCAACCAAAAATAATTCACTCCACTTGGAGAATATTACACCTTAGTTCTAGAGAAGCTACTTAAAGCTAACCTTATACAACTTCCACCCATCAAACCTTCCTAGAAATTTGATTCTTCTCATCTAGCACCTACTTGGTATAATGATAATGACCTCTATGATTTTCATTGAGTAATTGGACACAATGTTAGTTGATGTAATACCTTCAAGAATATTATTCAGAGTTCTATTGACAAAGGGGAACTCATGTTGGATAATCTCAATACCCCTCAAAATATAACTCTTGACATCTTCAAAAAACCTTTTCTCAATCATGCCCCTATAAAATCCAAAGACAAACCCACATGGTCAACATCATTCTTGATGTGCCTATCATCCAACCTACCTATTTTTCCTCCACTTCATCTATCAAGGTGGCAAAGTCACTTTCCCTTCCTTCAGAGGCCCAAACCAAGGAGGCTCATTTTTCCTTAGCTTCACTCATAGAGGCTTTAGAATCATCAAGTACCTGATAAGACTAGGAGCACAATTGATTACCTTGTATAAGCAACTAAACACAGAATTTAACCAGAAGTAAAATGTAACTAGAATTTAGAAACAGCACAGAATATGAGAGACAATACAATCTTGTATTAATACTCTTCCAGAAGGAAATACAATGAAGAAATCACACTCTTCCCACACCTCTTGGGTGTACCAGTAATTCTCCCTCAAGAGTTCTCTCTCTCACAACCAATTACAACCACAACTCAAACATAGAGTTCTACCCTCCACCAATCAGTAACAATACTACCAGTACCAAGTACTCTAAGTACTCTAAGTAGATCTCTCTGATCTTGCACACCTAAAAATCAACTGATCTTACTTACCATGTAGATCTCCCCTGATCTTGCAACAACCTGCAAATCAACTGATCTTATAATTGGAAGGATCTCTTCCTTGTCCTTGATTACAATACAGCCCCATGGGTCTCTTAAATAGATCCCATACAAACAATAATTAGACTTCCTAATTACAATAATTAGAAATGCAGACTTAAGACTAAAATTAGTCTTTTACATGCAAACTAACTGTCTATCTAAAATAAGACCAGTTCTAGAAGAGCATGTAAATGCATGCACACACAGGTTGCTAATGTCAGTTCTTGTCTGACTGATGTCAGCCGACACATAACTGATGTCGGTTACTATGAATACTAAAGATGACTAACATCGGTTGATCAGACTAACGTCAGTTTCTCTGCAACTTATCAACCTCCTCCATTTGCATTAGTGAAGCTTTTAGCTCCACAACTTAACAATATCCCACTTGGAGATAAATAGTTGCACCTGCACCTATACTTTTACATCATCTAATTTTGTTTCCTAGCTTGTATCCCTCTTCAAGTTCAATCTTGAAGACCAACCACCACATATCTTATGGTGCTACTCCTGTCATCCAAGTAACCTGCCATATCTGAATCTACATACCCATGTAGAGAAGTGCTTGACCCTACATAGCATGTTGACCTACTGTTGGTCCCTCTCAGATACCTGAGAATCCACTAAACTACTTTCCAATGCTCCTTTCCTAGATTGGCCACAAACTTGCTGACAACTCCCACTGCTTGGGTAATATCACGTCTAGTACACATGTGTTCAACCTCATCATGTGATTTGGGACACTTTTCTGTGAACTGTCCATCCATAGGTGTGTTAATTGGTTCTACATCCTACATATTGAACCTCTCCACTACCTTATTCACATAATCATCCTGAGACAACATCAACCTATGATTTTCCCTGTCTCTAGAAATACTCATGCCAAAGAATTTATTTGCTACTTCCAAATCCTTCATGGCACACCTCTGAACTAACTTTACCTTTAGCTCAGTAACTCCTTACATGTGTGACCCTGCAACAAGCATATACACCACATACAGTAATAGGATAATGTAGCTAATATTATCCAACCTAGTAAAGTAAACACAATGGTCACATTGACATTGACTAAAGCCATGCTTTGTCATACACCTGTCAAACCTTAAACACCATTATCTTGTAACCTACTCAAGACCATATAACCTGGCCTTCTGTCTCATGTGTCCATTCTCTCCTTTCTTTAACTTGGGAATCCATTTGTCTTTCAGTGCTTTATTTTTGGCTGGAAAATCTACCAAATCTCTCATTTGGTTCTCTTCCAAGGAATCAATTTCCTCATTCATGCCATGTTCCCACTGTTTCTTGGATTCTACCTGCTTTGCCTCTTTAAAACTTCCTAGTTCTTGACCATCAGTGAGCAAAAAGTAGTGTAAAGAAGGGGAATAATGAATTTGAGGCTTACTTACCCTTTCAGTCCTCCTCATGGATGTTTGAGACTCCTTGACAGCGTGTTGTCCACCCAAAATCCATTTTAACAGTGATCAATGTCAGTCACCTCTCAGTCTGCACCCGGCCAATGTCATTTCCATGTGATCGACCTGACTACCGACATTGGTTCCTTGACCGACATCGATATCCACCTGCCTGACACCATTGACTCTGGTCTACACATGACCAATGTTGGTATCTTCCTATTTGACGTCAGTTCCACTTGACTGATGGCAGTGACTGTGTTTTCCTATGAGTGATGACTTTTTACCCGTGAGCTCACTTTGGATCATAACCTTGTCCAAATTCAGAATTATTCTGCCCCTTGAGCTGATCTCTATCCATCATCTTCTCCTTGAAAACCAAGGTTTTCTTGTTCTTGTCAAAAACATCAGATTTCCTCTTTATGCAATAAACTCAATCCTTTCTTGTAGCATGAGTTTCAAGAAACCTCACTTTCTTCTGTTGCTTACAAAAATATTGATATATGCTTTTCAGATCTAAACTCTTACCTTTTGACTCAAGAACACGCATCCCCTTTTTACTCATGTGACCAAGCCTATAAAGCCACATCTTCGCATCTACATCTAAAGTAGATAAACCAGAAGGAGAATCAGTAATACAAGTAGATAGATAAAGAGTACCTACTTTCTTACCTCTTGCTAAAACAAGTGCACCCTTGGAAACTTTCCAAGATTCTATTGTGAGAGTTACTATGCATCCCTCATCACTCAACTTTCTAATAGAAATCAAATTCCGCTTCAGGCCTGAGACATGCATGATCTCCTTCAACACCCATGTGTTACCCGTCAGCAATTTCAGCTGCACTTTCCCTCTGCCAACCATTTGACAAGGCTTATCATCCCCTAAATAAATCTTTCCAAAGTCTCCTTGGACATAATCATGAAAAAAATCTCTATTTGGGGTTACATGGAAAGAGGCACCAGAATCTAAAACCCAAGATTCCACTTTATCTAAGGAACATACAAGAGCATCCTGTGCAACAATACTTGCAACATCTGCTTCTTCGTTTCCTTCATGTTGATCTTCTACCAACCAACAATATTTCTTTACATGCCCTTTCTTTCCACAATTCTAGCAAATTTTACTACCATACCTGGATCTAGATCTCCTGCCTATCTTTGACCTTGATTTCCCTTGCTCGAGCTTCTCTCTTTGCTTTCCCCTACTTTTAACACTTAAAGCATTACTTGATGATTCCCCTGTGCTTTTCCTATGAATTTCTTCATTCAAGATTACACTAAAAACATCATCAACTTTCAAGATATTTGAAGCAGACACAGTATTACAAACTGCCATTACCAAACTATCCCAACTTTCAGGTAATGAGCATAAGATTAAGAGAGCCTTAATTTCATCATCAAAAGCTATATTGACTAAAATTAACCTATTTAATAATCCATGGAAATCACTAAGATGACTATGTACCGATCCACCTTCCAGTATTTGTGAATTAAATAATTGCTTCATAAGAAATACCTTATTCAAAGCTAAGGGTTTTTCATATAAATTTTCCAAAGATTCCATTAACTCTACCATTGTCTTAGCCTATGATAAGTTGGAAATCACAGACGATGCCAGGCTTAACCTTATAGATCCCAGAGCCTTTCGATCAAGAACATTCCATTCTTCATCTTTCATATCTGTGGGTTTGCTTACAACCCCACCCAACGGTAAGTATAGATCTTTTTGATACATATAATCTTCTATCTGCATCCTCCATAATTGATAATTCTTGCCATTGAATTTATCCATTATTAGTGTACTTTCTTCTGCCATTGCTTTACTCCCACTCAATCAGAAACCCCTGAGAGTGACCTGTAATCAATAAACACTAACCTGCTCTAAACTAGGCTCTGATGCCACTTGATAGGATTAGGAGCACAATTGATTACCTTGTATAAGTAACTAAACACAGAATTTAACTAGAAGTAAAATGTAACTAGAATTTAGAAATAGCACAGAATATGAGAGACAATACAATCTTGTATTAATACTCTTCCAAAAGGAAATACAATGAAGAAATCACACTCTTCCCACACCTCTTGGGTGTACCAGTAATTCTCTCTCAAGAGTTCTCTCTCTCACAACCAATTACAACCACAACTCAAACTCAAAGTTCTACCCTCCACCAGTCAGTAACAATACTACCAGTACTAATTACTCAAAGTACTCCAAGTAGATCTCCCTGATCTTACACACCTGTAAATCAACTGATCTTACTTACCATGTAGATCTCCCCTAATCTTGCAACAACTTGTAGATCAACTGATCTTACAATTAGAAGGATCTCTTCCTTGTCCTTGATTACAATACAGCCCATGGGTCTCTTAAATAGATCCCATACAAACAATAATTAGACTTCCTAATTACAATAATTAGAAATGCAGACTCAAGACTAAAATTAGTCTTTTACATGCAAACTAATTGTCCATCTAAAATTAGACTAGTTCTAGAAGTGCATGCAAACACACACACACACACACACAGGTTGCCAACGTCAGTTCCTATCTGAGCAATGTCAGCCGACACATAACCAATGTCAATTACTGCAAACACTAAAGATGACTGACATCAGTTGATCAGACTAACATTGGTTACTCTGCAACTCAGCAACCTCTTCCATTTGCATCAGTGAAGCTTTTAGCTCCACAACTTAATTTTACCCATTTATATATCCAACCCAAACAAATAACCATTCTTAGCCCACCATCTCCCCTAACTACAGACCAAGCCACAACTATGGACATTGTGCCCAAGGGAATAGATTTTTTAAAACCACCCCTCATAGAGTAGTCAGCTAGCCCAAACTTACCTCCCTTGTTAGAGGAAATGAATGATGTTTTCAACCCTCCTTCTCATTCCATAGGTGTCTCCTCAACACCCACTACCTTGGAGGCCAGAACATTATACAAACCTTTTTCCAAACTCATTTAAAATTTAGGTATGGCTAAAAAATGAGACATGGATTAGATCACTTTTTAGCAACAGTTATGGCTTCCCCCAATCAACAAACTTAAACCTTCTAACATGGCCCTAACCAACAAATCCAACATCTCTCCACCACCTCTTAAACCAATATAAACTTCTACCAACCCCCCACCTTCTTAGTCAACCAAAACAGCTGCCTTATCACCAAGAAAACCTTTCAAAACTCTTGATGCCTTCCTTATTTAGAGTTTGGTTCACCCATCCTTGAAAGTAGACTTAACTTCACCCAATCCTATACTTAGGTCTCAACCCACACCAACCAAGAGGATGAAAACATTACAAGGATGTATGACTAAGACTCTTACCTCCCTCTACCTTGCCCTCTATCTTAGGGCCTCACCCTTCCACTTTGATTAAAAATCAACCCACCTATAACATATGTCACCAACTATCATTGATTACAGCAACCCATTAATTATCTAATGTGCCCATCCTTCCCAAATTATGAATAGTTAAACCATCAAACTTGTCCACCCCAACTACCAACATACTGAGACCAAAACCATCAACTAGAAACACCACTTTACACAAACCATCTCTCAACAAACCTATTTCCACCAACACATCCATCTTACCAACCCAAACCATGATCCCTAAACCTTTATTACCTATAAAAAAATCTTATATGACCATTATTCAAAGATTATTTAAGACCTCCTACCTCACATTACCTCCTATCAAACCTTTTTATCCTCTTGGTTAGAGTCTGACCTAGTAAAATGACCATCAAATTTGCTCCTATCACAGGACACCTAGGCATGACATAGAGAATTTCAAAACTCTTCAAGACATTATCCAAAAAATATATGATGAGGATGATATTTTAGTAGTTAACCTTAAATCCATTCTTCCAGCACTACACCCAATAACTAGTCACCAATGCATTCCTAATCCCCCACTCTCACCTTAGAGTGATAGAAAATCTACCCAACCCACCATCACACCTTGCCCCTCCATACATACCATTAATAAAGTCACATGATCATGAAAAAATGATAAAGGGAAGGCCAAATTGTCCATTCCATAGACGTACCCACTAACTCACCCTAAACTAAACCAAATCCAAACTTCCACATCTATAGCTAAGCCTAAAGTCACCATCTTAAGCACTTTATAGGTTAACCTCTCTAAATCCATCAAGAGGGTCATCCTTAAACAACTTCACCATACCCTAACTAAGATGATCCTCTATCAGCTCATTTCCACCTCACCTCACCATTAATAGGCCATGATCAAGGCTATACAATCCATTGAGGTTAGACTAGGAGACTCCCATCTTATAAAGGCATTCATAACACTCTCCAACTCTCCACCCTTTTTACCTTCAAGGACTTAAAGATACATTCTATCCACCTTAAATACCTATATCCCCATATTTTTACTACATCCCACATCAACCAAACCCACATCAAATGGGTTATGATCGATGGGGGATCCAATATCAACATCATCTCTTCCCATGCCTATGAACAACTCAAGCTATCAAATAATGTCATGTCTAAAACTATAACCATCCTTAGATCCTTTAATGACACTATGACCACTACCTTGGGAACCATCATCTTTCATATTCGGCTAGGACTTTGCATGCTCCCCAAACTCTTCTATGTGGTAAAAGGTGAATTATAATATAATGTTTTACTAGCGAGACCTTAGATCCAAGCTATGGGTTATGTACCTTCCACCCTCCATAATTTTGTCAAGTTTGAATATGAAAGTCAATTTTTCACCATAAAAGCTAACCCAAACCCTTTTGTAGCATGAAATATGACCGACCAACCTAATGGCATTCTCCTTCCTCCATCCAAAGCACTTCAAACAACCACCATCAAGCCCTCACCCACAAAAGCCAAAACCATTCCTTCTCATTCCACTAAGACATCTACCAATTCATCTATCGCCATGGACCAGATACCCATCACTGATCCTTTGAAACCCACCTTTCAATGCCTTACCCTTGGAGAATACTACCTCCTCACCCTTGACACCTTCCATACTCCCCAAGAATATGTAAGGCTCAACCACCAACCAATTTATGACCCCAAAATAAGAGCCATTAACACCTTGGGGCCTTTGAGCCATTAAACCCACTTTAGCTATGGGGGAATTGATAATCCACTTAACATTACTGCCACTCCCTCTTGACCTCAACCATTCACCTCCACCTTCTCTTATTTGGACAACCCAAACTATACCTTCATAGGTGTGCATAGAGTGATTTGGTTTAGGATGATATGAGCGCAAACCACACATGTTGACCTTGATTGAGAACCAAAAACCTTGTGAAAATCATTGCCTTGGATTCATTTACCCAATAAGAAGAAACCCAAATAAACTACCCCTACCATTTTTGAAGAAGAGACCCTTTCCTCACCAACACCCCTTCCACCTATGGGTGAGTATGAGGACATCATCCTACCTAAAAAAAAATTTTGTCAACATGATTAGCCTCAACCCCTTGACTTATCAAAAGGAAGGGGTGTGATCTAGGAATTTGACTCAAGAGAGGATGGTTAGTATGGTGTTAGTTAAAAAATGAAAAAAAATGAAATAAACACACTAACTAACATAACATCTCTAGGCCTAGACATTGGAGAGAACTTAGTTAACAAACATGAATAAAACACACACAACTAAAATTCAAAATAAACCCTCTTTTACCTTCCTTGGATGCTCCAAAATTCTTATTGTAGTAGCTTGCTCAGCTTGTTCTCATGAAGTCCTTGGCAATGAAAGCTTGGCTACCTCTACCTCTCCTTGGCACCTTTGGCTTATGGCTTGGCTTGGATTGGAATCAATTTGGCATGGTAACACTAATTTCAATGGCTTCTTGAACATATTTTTGCATTATAACTTGGCACCAAAATAGCTTAGAAATGATGTTCATGGCCTCTCTATTTATATATTTTTGTAAATGTCTAAAATCATCCTGAACCATCCATCTTGAGATTGAGATGTGTGGTTGAGGATTAATTAATTTTTTTTATTAATTTTTTAATTATCCTCATCATTAAATTATAATAATGGGAAATTAAGAGGTATGGAGGGCATCATGGAAGGCATTGATGAGGCATGGAGGGTATGATTCTTGATATTTGTGGCATTTGTGGCCTAGAGATGTCTTCCCAAGAAATGAGGTCACCTAATGATGTATATATTCAATATCCCATTCCAAAAATAATATTTCAACAAGTTTCCATGAAATTATTTATTAGGCCTTGATTTAGGTTAATTAGATCTTAAGCATGTTTAAGCACTTTGTGCACAAATTACTCAAATTGATCATAATGCCTTGTTATTGGTCTAAAATTTGACTAGATTGGAATTGAAAGGTGATGTTAGATGGATTAGATATATTATCCCATTTAGGATTTTATTGACAATAAATAACAAAGGCACGCATCTTGTGCAAAATATTTTATAGGAAAGAGCAATTCAAAGTACCTAAGTACAAAATTGGCATTTTGACTTGGAATGATCTAATCAAAGTTAGCTAGACCATAAATTATATTACCCCATTTAGGGATACATTGGCCAAAATTGGCATTTGAATTTGTAAATTTCAACTCATTTAATACATTTTAGTATTTTTAGGGTAAATTATGCACTTTGGGTAGAAATTATCTAAAATCTTAGTTGGAGGTTATTGGTGGCCAAATTTAGGTGTCTATAGTTTGCCCCTATTTTAGAAGGCATTGTAAGCTATAACCATAGTAATGTCTTCTCAAAGAATGAAAACGTCATGCATGCTTACAACTAAAATGATGATAAACTAGCTGTATGATGCCCCTTTGAAGGAACGGTTGGCACAAGTATGTTGGCAAACAGTCCCTCGAAAAGAAAGAAGCAAAATGAGGGGACCAAAGAAAGGAAAGATCATGGGGTGAAAACATAATAATACTGAAGAATTAGTTAAAATAATTAATAAATCAAGTGGGATAGTGTAAAATGGTTTACCCAAAGGTGGTTATAATCATTGTACCCTGATAGTGGCAATGTGGTATGATAGCATAATGATTTTCCTAAAGGCAGTTATAATCATTGAGAAGATGGAGCTACCCCAGTTAGGATAGAAAAACAAGACAATAACATGCCTTTATATAGGCAAAAAAATTAAAGTGGTGACAACACAATGATTTTCCCAAAGGCAGTTATAATCATTGAGAAATATAGGTGGGATGGTATGCAATGATTTATCCATAGGTGGTTATAATCATTGGACCCCAATTATGGTAAACATGATAAACTTGGCCGAGGATGATAACTTAACATAGAGTGTAATGATGAATTGGAATAACCTATTAGTAGGTAAATGTGCATCCAAACTAATAAAGGTTAAAATTATTTTGTGGTTAATTACTCTATTTGGGATATGATTAGGATTGAATCAAGATGTCAGTACTAAAGAGATGTTGATGCTTCCATTATTGAATATATTTCTTGAAGTTGAGGTTTGTTGTATCACATGTTGGTAGGCATCATGGTATAACATCATGAGGACTTGGCCAAAATATGCATGAGGACTGACTCCCATAATCCAATACTCAATATAAAACAATGCACCAATGATAGAAACCATGATGATAATGTAAACATATAAATATGGATGAATTTAAGTGTAAATGTGGGCAAGGAATCACCTAATGAAAAAACATAAACCAAATCAAGGCATTAGTGTTGAAAGTGAACAAACAAATAGACAAACAAACAAAATAAGTAGAAACAAACAAACAAACAATGCAATAGAAACCATATGAACATTGCCCCTAGAAAATAGGTAAAAACTTAATAAATGAATAAAATGTGGGAATAGAAGAAAAAGAAAGGGGTGGCTGAGTTGTCTCCATATGCACTAGGCAAGTGGATGCTACCTACATAGTTCCATGGATGTAATATCTAATAAAAAAACTTTAGGCTAAATGTAGTTCTCCCAAGGAATGGGAAGAATGTGATAATTGAGAAAAACAAATAGAATGGATGTGATAGAAGAAGAAGAATGGTCTTGTAAAATGGCAAGTACATGAGATAAAAATGCCAAAGAGGATGGGGAAACTAAATGATAAGTGAGTTTCTTGTAACTTAGTAAGGGTTCCCAGAATCCTTAAGGAAAAGAAGTGGTCAATGTTTTTGTTGTTTTCTCATGAATTTTCAAAAAAAATTGGAATTTTTTGAAGTATCTCAACTCGATCGAGAATGATGAGACACTTAAATAATTCAAGCTCACAAAATGGTGAGAGTGATGTTTAGGTTGCTCATAAAATATCAAGAGTGTGGCTTAGGTTACTCATAAAATGGTGAGAGCATGGCTTAGGTTGCTCACAAAATGGTGAGAGTGTGGCTTATGTTATTCACAAAATGGTGAGAGTGTGGCTTAGGTTGCTCATAAAATGGTAAGAGCATGGTCGAGAAGGGTGACTGAGCTAACCTCAACAAGTATCAAGCACTACCTATATAGACCCAGAGTAGGACCTCAAGTCACTATAATTCTACCCTTATAGTGGAGGAATTTGACTAATGTAGTAGTCAATTTAAACAAAATAGGCACAGTTGGTAAAAATGGATAGTATGAAATAAGAGTGGCAAGTTGGTATGTCAAATTTTAATGTTGCCCCTAGATTTTTCATATGTGTTTATAACCAGGAAACAATGGCATAGATCAATGGTACTAATTTTCCCAAAGTTGATCATAATTAGTAGCAAGACCACTGGTAAAGAAAGAATAACAAATGAAAGATGCAACTTCCAAAACTTCTATCACATTGTCCCAAAATACAATCTCTATCTGAAGTACTTGAACCAACTAATGAAATTGATCGGACACCTTGATAATAAAACTACATAATGATTGGAAAAAACCAAGGTCAAACGAGATAAGCTTTAAAACACATTAAGTTGATAAAATCGAAGTAGAAAGTGGATACAGCCAAGAGATAGATAAGGATGTTATTTATACAAAGAAGAATAATGATAAAATGGCATAACTAAAATGGTCTTTATAGATAATATACCTTAGCATTCAAGCATAGTACCACTTGAAATGAATAATATTCATCAACTTAGGAAGTTTATCTCTATCTAGTGTGGCAAGCCTATATGCTCCTGATCCATAATCTATAGTAACGATGAAAGGTCCTATCCAGTTTAGTTTGAATTTTCCTTTGTGATTTTTCTTATTCATGGTATTCTTTTGATTTTATTTAAGAACAAGATCACCAAGTTCAAATATTATATACTTAACACATCAATTATAGTGGCCTTTGAGTTGGTTTTGATATGCTTGAATATTATTGAGCACAGTTGTGCATTTCTCATTAAGTAGATTTAGCTCTTGTAGGTGAGCTACTCGATAATCATGATCATCTAAGATATGCTTGAAAGAGATGCATAGTGAAGGAAATTTGACCTCACTAGGAAGGATGGCTTAAATACCATAAACATGTGAGTATGGAATGGTTTTTATGGGAGTAGAATGATTGGTATAGTATGCCCAAAGGCTAGGTAATATCTATAGGTTCTAGTCACAACCAGCATCATTGAATATCTTTTTGAGAATGTTAACAATTATTTTATTGGATGTCTCAACTTAGCCATTACCTTGAGGGTAATATGCCATAGAAAAATGTTGTGTGATGTTGTAATTATTATATAGATGGTCTACATCTTTATTTTTATATGATCCTCTATTATTATATATAATGTTAAGAGGGGATACTATAGCACTAAATGAGATGGTTGAAAATGAATTTGGAAATTTGCTTTCCAATCACGTGAGGGATATAGCTTCAACCCACTTAGTGAAATACTCATTGGTAGTAAGGATATGTTTATGGCCATCAGATGAAGTGGGGTTAATCTTCCCAATAAGGTCAAGTCCCCATGTAGAAAATGGCCATGGTGTCAAAAATAGTTTTAGAGTTTTTGCTAGGACATGAATCAGATTAGCATGCCATTGACATTTGTCACACTTTTTTACATATGTAGCGACATCTATGTCCATTATGGGACAATAAAAACCATTACGTACGATATTTTTGGATATGACTACCCCACTATAATGAGATCCACATACTCCTTCATGAACTTCTATTAATGCTAGTGTAGACTCTGTTGAAATTAAATAATGAAGTAGAGTTCCATCAAAACTATGATGATAAAGGGTGGATCCAAGTAGAGTAGAATGATGAATGAAGGATTTATTTTGTTTTTGAGATAGGTTAGGTGTCAAAACTTGGTCATAAAGGTAGTTGTAAAGGTTTGAGTACTAGATAGAATTAGGACTAACAATATCACAAATCATGGCAATGGTTAAAGGTTCATGAGCTGGTGCTGACAAAGTCTAGATGAGGAACTGATACTCTCTAGCTTTATCTATTTGTCAAATCAGAGATCCAATAGTATCCATGGTATCTTTATTTCTATTACTAGCCCTTGGTAT
The DNA here is from genome assembly GCA_037957365.1 of Torreya grandis. Lineage (NCBI taxonomy): Eukaryota > Viridiplantae > Streptophyta > Pinopsida > Cupressales > Taxaceae > Torreya > Torreya grandis. The sequence continues at coordinate 3,133,230 of JARHVA010000660.1, forward strand.
GTGCTCAAACTATATATTGGCAATTTGTTACTTAAGAGTGTTGACCATGGCTTTATATGGAACCAGCTTGTCATCTTTGGTCTAAAAATGATTTGTGCCCTGATTGATGATTAACTAAGAATCACCATAAACTTTAAGATAAGATATATTCAAATGCACTACTTTTCAAAGTCTTATAACAAGTGCTTCATACTCAACCATGTTGTTTAAACAATAAAAGCTGATTCTAAATGATTTAGGGATTAGATCCCCCTATGGTGTAATAAACAATATGCCCACCCTCGATCCATGTGTAGTAAATGAACCATCAAAATACATCTTATAGGGCTACCCACCAAGGGGTGTGTCAATGATGGTCATTATGGATTCATCAGGAAATTGAAATGTGAGTGGTTATGTGTTTGTGAGAGGTGCTTCAGTAAGTTGATCTGCAAGAACTTATTCTTTGATTGTGTTTTGATTGACATACTCTATGGCAAACTCAATGAGAAGCATGATATATTTAGAAATTACCCCTTGTAAATATGTTTTAGATAGTAGATACTTGAGTGTATCTACCTTTGAAAAGACCATGGTCTTATTATTCAACATGTAATGGCATAGTTTCTGAGCTATAAAGACCATGGCCAAACAAGATTTTTTAATAGGTGCATAGTTATGTTCATATGTAACCAAGGTATAGCTTAGGTAGTATACAACATCTCTTTTCCATTGTCATAATTTTGAGCCAAGATCGCCCCTAGAGCATGTTCAGTAGCTCATAGGTAAAACAAGAATGGATTTCCTAGCATAGGAGGTAATAAAATAGGTAGATTAACAAGATAGTCTTTGAGTTGTTGAAAAGCTATTTGGTAGTGATCATCCTAGTGAAATGTAACTCTCTTCTTCAAAATGTGTGTAAATGGATGGCACTTATTTTTTAACTTATATATGAAGTGTTATATTGAATAGATCTTACCTTACAAACTATAGAGTTTCCTTAAATTAGTTGGTGGTAGCATCTTGATTATAGCATGGACTTTAGCTAGATTGATTTCAATACCTCTATAAGACATGATGAATCTAATTAATTTTCATGAAGTAACACTTAACACACATCTCTTTGGATTGATTCTGACTTTGTACTCCTATAATCTTTTAAATATCTTACACAGCACTGTTAGATGGTCGACCATAGTTTTGGATTTTTCTAATATGTCATTGACATAGTCTTCAACAATAGCATGCATCATATCATGGAATATGATAGCCATGGCCCTTTTATATGTATATTTAGCATTATTAATCCAAATGGAATTACCTAATAACAAAATATTCCCCATGGAGTGGTGAACACTATTTTATGTTGGTCTTCTAGTGTTATTCTAATCTAGTTGTATCATGAAAGCCAACTATGAGTGAAAGCATTTCATAACCTATTGTGGATTAGATGATCATGTTGATATTAGGCAAAGTAAAATCACCTTTAGGACAAGCTTTGTTGATGTCTCAAAAACTATTACAAATTCTAATCTCTATGCAGGGTCTAAACCTAGCATGTTAAAATAGGTCCATGTAAAGATGTCTATAAATTCTCTCAATAGAGCTGTAAATATGTCACATTCCTCCTCAGTGATGTATGGTCTAATGGAGTCTTGATATTTACCTATATTTTATCTTCAACTAGAAGGGTTGAACCATCTTCTAGGATAGTAGGAAATGACTTGAACTATTGAATTATGTCAGGGTCTTCTGTTAGGACTTGCTCTTCAAATTCTCCTAAGCATGATGAATATGATTCCCCTAATGGGAGATGTGGCCATGTGACAAAAATAGTTGTAAATTCTTGAATAATGTGATCAAATACTTGTTATTGCTCAAATCTAAACTTAGATTCATGTTGACCCAATTTTGCCTCTCAGGCAAAATCTTGGTCACCTCATACACCTGCTTTACAGGCCAGTCATTTCGAGTTGCAAGGTCCACCTTCAGGTTTCGACAGTGCCGTTGCAGAGCATTGGTCATGAAAGGCAGCGAAAGGTAGAGTCTTCAAATGTTCATGCAAGGAGAGAAGAAGAGAAGAAAATGGAGTGTTCAACACTTAGGCAAAAAAGAGGGTAGAAAAAATGCAGAGGGTGGCAAATTTGCCGCCCACCCTGTAAAATGAGCCCACCTACAAACATGCAGAGGGTAGCAAATTCACCACCCACAACACAAAGAGAAGAAAGACGTTGGCTAACGTCGGCAATACTGCCATCGTTGGCACCTTATAGAGACTGACATCGGCAGAACCGCCGCCGTCGGCAGCATAACGGCAGGCACAAAAGTTGGAAAATCTTGCCCTCAGGTGATGAAATGGAAAACCCCACCCCCTGACGGGCAAGGAAAAAAGTCTGCCCTATGGCGGCAAATTGAAAAAGTCCATCCTATGGCAGTGAATTGAAAAAGTTTGCCCTATGGCGGCGAATTGAAAAAGTCCGCCCTATGGCAGTGAATTGTAAAAGCCCGCCTTAGGGCGGCGAAAATGAAATCCCTACCCCATGGCTGGGAAGGCAGCAAAATTGCCACCCACAGCACAATACTGCCAACGTCAGCAGTTTACAGAAACTAATGTCGGCAAGACTGCCGCCATCAATAGCTTATCGGCCAACATCGGCAGAGAATCCTACATGAAGTTCATGCAAAGGGCGGCAAAGTCGCCACCCACTACAAGGGCGGCAAAATTCACCTGCAGTGCACAAGAAAAAACCCACCCAGCTGCCAGAAGAGAAGACCAACACGCAAAATGAGGCAACAAGCATGGTCTTGGCAGACTTGTGATGTCATCAATAGTGTTTTCATGCTTTCCAATGAAACTTCTCTTGGCTCTTCTGCTATAAATACACAGACTTAGCCATTTATCAGGATCTTTTTGACTTCTGTAAAGAGCACTGCTCTGCAAATTCTCCACCTAAATCAATAAAAATACAGTTTTGCCTCCATCTTGGATTGATTTGTTGTGTATGCCTTGAGTATTATCTATGTTTAGTCATTATCTTCCATGCTTTCACAGGTAATACCAACAGACCAGCTATCTACAGGGACCGGTTCTGTAGTTGAAAGGAGAAGAGCAATACTTGAGAAAGACAGAATAGAGTAAGTTGCTTGCAAGTGTGCATTCCATAGCACCTTGGTAAACCTCTGTGGTTTATTTTCTATTATAGCCTCCCCCTTTGTCTTAGCAGCCTGATTCCTCTACCAGATGTGTAGAGTATACTTGCATTTTCCCTGATTCTGAGAGTGGATCTGGAAGGTCACCCCTTTATTTTGGTGTATCACCTCTTTTAGAGTAGGTTGTTTGTTTTCATGCTTTTTCTCTCTCCCTTTTCATCCCCCCTAGTATACCTACATACCTATATTTCATGCTACCTAAAACAAACAAGATACATCAGAGGGAACTAGCCCATATCTAGAGACTCCCCTCTCCTGCTTCGCCATCCCACAGGCGAGAGAGGGGTTTCCATGTTGCAGGGAGAGGGTAGGAATCTGTGTTCCTGCTGCTGGGTGCACTTTCCAGTGTCAATAGTTTTGGCACGCCCGATGGGACCTCAAGTTTTTAATTAGAAAAGTTGCAGGGTTACTCGCTGATCCTGTTAAAGTAGAGGAACCACCAATACAGCACCGTGCGCGTTAATAGTTTTGGCACGCCCGGTGGGACCCCAAGTTTTTATAATGAAGTAAGGTTTTAGGATTGATGTTGGTCATGTTACAACAAGTCAATTTTCTTCAGCATCTAGCGACTCTAAAGTAAATCCGTTGGTTAAGCAGCCTAGTGCCACCAAAAATCATCTATTTCTTGTATGTATTCTTCTTTTGCAAAAAATAATGGATTTTGTTCTCCTTCATATAATATCGATCAGACTCAAAATATTTATGGAATCCCCTCAAGTGGCTCTCCTAGTTGCCCTGCAACTATAAGAGAGATGGCATTGGATTTTGAGAAGCAAACAATGGAAATCGACAGATTGGAAGAGCAGCACAAGTATCAGCAGGAGCTGATGTATAAAGAGGAGTGCTTGTTTAGGCAAGCACAAGCCATACATTCCATGAAGGAGGAGGTAAAAAAATGGAGAAATCCATCTATTTGAGGCAACCAGCCTTGCGTACCCCCTCCTAACCTAAATAAAACCCCCTCTTTTGCACCAAATCCATTTTACCAAATTGCACTTACTCACTCCAACTCATCAGATACTACTCCTCCCAATCCCGTGCACCTGGCTTTCCAACACCAAATGGCATCAAAGCAACCTCCCATGGAGATCATTCTTTTCAACTCCTTAGATCAGGAATCTTCCATCGAAAACAATACCACCAGCCAGCACATCCCTCTTCTAGAGGCTCCTCCAACGCACCAACATTGTTTTTCTTGCATTCTTCAGCCTCCCCAAGTTTTCCAGCATGATGTGCAAATTCCAAGTTGGAGGAAAGAATGCCAAGGACTAGCTCAGAGCTTTGGAGAGGATCATGCTAGCCACCTCCAAGAAATACTCTTCCAGGAAAACCTAGCCAGACAGATTGAAGACTTAAAGGCTAGGATGAAGCTACTCCTTGAAAGGGAGTTAATTTTTTTAGACCTTGTGGAAGAGCCTCAGGGCCTTGTGGAAAACAAAGTTGCTCCCTGTTCACAGGAGCAAGATTAAAATTTAGGGATCCTGAATTGGAGGGAGACAGTGGAATCATGGGGCAGCAAAGAGGAAGAAGAAAAGCAAGTTTTTTTTCAAAACCTTGAAGAAGCTGAAGCTGCGCCTACCTGTGATGATGTTGGCAGCCTCCAGGAAAAACTTTTCCAAGAAGATCTGAGTGGGAGAATTACAGAGTTGGAGTCTAAAAAGAAATTCCTCAGCCAATGTGTGGTGGACGGTCCAGACCAAATAGCACATTCCATGCCTGAACACACCCCACCTACACATTTCCAAGAGAGTTACCAGGCCACCCCTGATATTGATAAAGTGTTGACCAAGTGGAGGGAGGAGAATCATCTGATTCTAGCTCAAGGGCTGACCCCTCTCCCACATGTTTTCTCCACTTCGTCCCTTCTCGAGGAAAACCCTATTTTGCAAGAGGTAGGTAAGGAACAAAAGATCCAATCTACAGTCCTTCAGGAAGTTGTCATGAGCGACGACGAAGAAGAAATCGTCATTGATGCTCCTTGTGAAGACCTTATCAGTAGTGGAGAAGATGCAGGCCTTGTGTATATGCAGATGTTCCAGCAATTCGAAGAGGAACAAATGCATGGTAAGCTCTCTCCTCCTCTGTTTGATGAACTTCCTCACTGTTTTGATGAGGATGACTACATGGAAGAACCTGAGAAAGAGGAACATCAGGAGAATATTTTTGAAAATCTAGAGAACCTGATCAGCAAAGAGGAAAAGGAGAAATCTATCTTCACAGAGAAATACCTTGAAGAACTGAGCTTTAAACAGGTAAGTGAAGTCTTGTGGGATGAGCAATCATTTTGTGAGCCCCTTTTAGACCTCACCACATTTGCCCTTCTTCAAGAAGGCCAAGAGGAAGCAGAGGATGAGTCTGACAGAGTTTTCAGCGAAGCAAAGGGAAACAAATCAGACCATGATACATTGCAGAAGAATTGTGTAGATCAGAAGGCTTATGGTGATAAACTGGTAGCCATTGATTTCTTAGTGAGGGGCACCAATATCAGGGAGCAGCATTTAATAGGCCTCTAGGGACAATCAGAGTACGTATATATTAGAGGCATGTTCGATTTTGATCCCCTCGGTTCCCAGCCAACTCAGGTGACAGGCAAGAAGAGCAAGTCACCAAATCTCATTTTCTTTCAGCTACTTGCCTGTCATGATAAGTCTCTTCAATAGGAAGGGGACTTAAGAAATTTTCCTTTCAATCCAGGAGGGATGCGAGCATTCTTGATTAGCTGTATATAATAGTTTGCTTTCAGTTGTTTTCCCTATTTTCCCTAAGTGCAGTTTGCACAGTTAGTTGTTTTTAGTCTTGTGTGTTTCCCTTTGTAGTGGGGGTAAATTTTGTATTTTGATTCCGAGATCTTTTAAGCTGTTGTAAAACCATCTTCAAAGTTACCATTTGACTCTGCACCCAACGGATGTGCAAGGCAACTGGGTTCTAAGCATAGCAGGCACGCTTCCCCTGTGAGTCGCCAATTTGTTGACCCAATTTTGCCTCTCAAGCAAAATCTCAGTCACCTCATACACCTGCTTTACAGGCTAGTCATTTCGAGTTGCAAGGTCCACCTTCAAGTTTCGATAGCGCCGTTGCAAAGCATTGTTCATGAAAGGCAGCGAAAGGCAGAGTCTTCAAACGTTCACGCAAGGAGAGAAGAAGAGAAGAAAATGGAGTGTTTAACACCTAGGCAAAAAAGAGGGCAAAAAAAATGTAGAGGGCGGCAAATTCACCACCCACTATAAGGGTGGGTAAAATGAGCCCACCTACAAACATGCAGAGGGCGGCAAATTCACCGCCCACAACACAAAGAGAAGAAAGACGTCGGCCGACGTCGGCAATACTGCCGTCGTCGGCACCTTACAGAGATCGACGTCGGCAGAACTGCTGCCATTGGCAGCACAATGGTAGGCACAAAAGTTGGAAAATCCTGCCCTCAGGTGGTGAAATGGAAAACCCCGCCCCCTGACGGGCAAGGAAAAAAGTCCACCCTATGGCGGCGAATTGAAAAAGTCCACCCTATGGCAGCAAATTGAAAAAGTCTACCCTATGGCGGTGAATTGAAAAAGTCCACTCTATGGCGGTGAATTGTAAAAGCCCGCCTTAGGGTGGTGAAAATGAAATCCCCACCCCATGGCGGGGAAGGCGACAAAATTACCACCCACAGCACAATACTGCCGACGTCGGTAGCTTACAAAAACTGACATCGGCAAGACTGCCGCTGTCGGCAGCTTATCGGTCGACGTCGGTAGAGAATCCTACATGAAGTTTATGCAAAGGGCGGCAAAGTTGCCACCCACTACAAGGGCAGCAAAATTCACCTGCAGTGCATAAGAAAAAACCCGCCCAGCCATCGGAGGAGAAGACCAACACGCAAAATGAGGCAATAAGCATGGTCTTGGCAGACTTGTGATGTCATCAATAGTGTTTTCACACTTTCCAATGAAACTTCTCTTGGCTCTTCTACTATAAATACACAGACTTAGCCATTTATCAGGATCTTTCTGACTTTTGTAAAGAGCACTGCTCTGCAAATTCTCAACCTGAATCAATAAAAATACAGTTTTGCCTCCATCTTGGATTGATTTGCTGTGTATGCCTTGAGTATTATCTATGTTTAGTCATTATCTACCATGCTTTCACAGGTAATACCAATAGACCAGCTATCTACAGGGACCGGTTCTACAGCTGAAAGGAGAAGAGCAATACTTGAGAAAGACAGAACAGAGTAAGTTGCTTGCAAGTGTGCATTCCACAGCACCTTGGTAAACCTCTATGGTGTATTTTCCATTATAGCCTCCCCCTTTGTCTTAGCAGCCTGATTCCTCTACCAGATGTGTAGAGTATACTTGCATTTTCCCTGATTCTGAGATTGGATCTGGAAGGTCACCCCTTTATTTTGGTGTATCACCTCTTTTAGAGTAGGTTGTTTGTTTTCATGCTTTTTCTCTCTCCCTTTTCATCCCCCCTAGTATACCTACATACCTATATTTCACGCTACCTGAAACAAACAAGATACATCAGAGGGAACTAGCCCATATCTAGAGACTCCCCTCTCCTGCTTCGTCGTCCCACAGGCAAGAGAGGGGTTTCCATGTTGCGGGGAGAGGGCAGGAATCCATGTTCCTGCCGCTGGGTGCACTTTCCAGCATCAACAATTCATAGGCAAGTTCATCATTGGTGGTCTCCTGGTCTAAATTTGAAGAAGAATGAACACTCCCATCTATTCGCACCTGAAATAGGTTTTCACCACTAGATTGGCCTTTATCTTTACTTTTTCTCTGGTCAAAAAGTGCCTTAAAGAGGTTTTTACTTTGGGACCTTAATGTTTTACTTTTTTTTGGCTAAGGGTGTTCACTCGCTCTCTAAAATAGGCTATAGGATCTAATGTGATTGAGAATCTTGATTTGTGATCTCCCAAGAAAACATTGTCTCTAAGTCCTAAGAAGTCACAGAATGCCTCATCCTTCTAGAACTCATCAATTGATAGACAAGATTCTTGATGGTCTCAATCTATCCAATTTGGGATAATATAATGGCAATGGATTACGATAAATGGTCAAGGTAAGGATACAAATGGCATTGTTATCAAGGTTGGTTTTAGCTAGGTTATCAAAGGTGAGGCAATGATCAGACTATACTTCACTATCATCATCATCATCACTAGTCACCAGTGATGGAGTTTGAATAAGATATGTGGGGTCACCCCCATGTGGTTAAATTTAAGTCCATAAGGTCTTTCATACTTAGTCATGGAAATTGGCTTAATAGTTCTTTGTTGATTTAGTTTGAGGCCTCTTCCTTGATAATTGTGATGCTCTATGATCCTATTGGAAATAAGATACTTTGCATTTTTATAACAATCAGCTTGGTTATCTTTGTATAACCATGAGTCATCCCCTTCAAGAGAGTAAGGTTCTAGGTTAGATGCTAGTATAAATGTGATAGGTCCCTTATCTTTATTCTTTTGTTTCCAATGCATATGTGGGGTGACTTTAGGTCACCCAAAGGTTTTTTTATTTTGAGGAAGATTGGAAATATGAAATGTATCATGGGTCACATACTCTCTTGATCCATTATCTAAAATGGTGAAATGATTAGAATCTTTAGGAGGTTGCATGTGAGAAAGGGAATCCAAGGTATTAGGATCTATGCAATTATCTAGTGAAGGATCAATAAGTATAGCCTTTCTTTTATCCTACTTGGAACTTAGATTCATGCATACTAATGATTGCAACTTTAGAATTTGGCCTCAATATGTTTGATACATTGGTGAAACATTGATGAGACTACATGAATCTCATGTAACCAAGGCCTTTCTAGAAGCATATTGTATGATATCTCAAGATCAAGCACATGACAAAGTGTATCATGGGTCAAAGGCCTAATAATAATTGGTAAACTAATGGTGCCTTATGATTCTCTTTCCTGATTATCAATAGGATTTGATGGTTATTGTTTCTAGTTGGATATCTGCCACTGTATACCCAAGAAGCTTGTTGAGCTTTAGAGACACTATGTTGAGGCTAGATCCATTGTCTATAAGGATAGATTTCATTTTATTCAATATTATATAAAATTCTATGTATAATAGAATATTATGGAGTGGACCAAGAGAAGATATATCACTTTGGTTGAATGTGACTTGTTGAGATGGAGCTAGGTGTCCAACCAAAGCTTAAAAGTTATCAGGGGATATGTTACTAGCAATAGTGGATTGGGTCAAAAACTCATTCAAGATGTTCTTATGGATTATTGATATTCACAACCAATCTAAAATAGAAATTTGTGTGTCTTATGTAATTATTCCACAATATCAAACTTTTTGTCTTAGTCAATAGTGAATGGTTTATTCTGAGACTGAATGGTTAGTTGAATGATGAGAAAAGTGGTAGATGGTTCTGGGCTTGGGATAGTAATCTTTGACCTCTAATTTGTGATTACACAATCAATATTAAATGTTAGACCATTATTGCTAATCAATGTTGGGAATGGTGTGGCACTAGATAGGACAAGTCTTGGTTGCTGGTGCACTCACATGTGGTCATGTTGCAAGGATGAGTTGTCCATATAAGGTCCAAAAGGGGAAGTCCTAGTTTTTTGGTTTACTTGTATGCATTCCTAGGTTAATGAAGGATAATCCATGTAATTTGGCTGAATTTTGTTATTTAGTAATGGTCTAGGTTGATTATTGCTTGGTCTAGGATTAATAGAGATGGTATTAATGTTACCCCCTACAATATGACCCACAACCCTGTTGTAGTCATGTGCAACTACATGGTAGGTTTGTTGAGTGTTACCATTTTGACCTTGGTTTTATCAATTTTTTTATCATTGTGGGTTTTTCTACTAATTTTTTTGATTCTACTAGTTTGACCTTTGATTTTGATACTATTAATTTTACTACTACACTAGCCATTATTTTTGTTGTTGTTGATTATTTTGCTGCTACTAATTATTATGTCAGGGAAAGGGGTTTTGATAAATCCCAAGAGTTTTATTGGAAGTAAAAGCACCATTATACAATGTTATCTCCCCATTATCTAACATTTTCTCAATTAAATTCTTGATTTGGACACTTCTTTGTAGATTATACCCGTTGACCTGATGATAGTCACAGAATTCATTTTCATGGTACCAATTAGGATAAGGAATGCCTTATGGATAATGATTTGGTATAGAAAAAATAATAAAATTATTGATAGCAAGCTTATGAAATACAAACTCAATAGGTTCTCCTAGGTCACTAAAGACATGATGTGTAGGCATGATTCTCTTAGGAGGAGGGGTTTGCAATGGTAACAACTGTTGTATTTGTTGTGTAGGTCTTGGTTGTTGCACTTAAAGTATTGGTTAGAGAGGTTACTGGGTAGGATTAACTTGAAAAGGTGGTATAGATGATGTTTTTACCATTTGTACATGATGGGATCTAGTTACTCCATTTCCCACAACATTCTTATTGTAGTTGAATTACTTCAATCTTTCTTGGTTATTGGCCTATGCCAATTGCGATGTTGGTGCTTGAATGAAATGTTGGTCATTTCCTTGATTGTTAATTTGATTTTTATTAGTTGAATTAAGATTTATCACTCCTTTATTAATGAGCACCCACTCAATCAACAAGCCTTTATCAATGATTTTCTTGAAAGTGTGTGCACATTGTAGTTTTAAATGATAATCTATCTCACTGTGCAAATTTTTGGTAAACACAGTAGCTAATTGTTTATCTGATAAACTATGGGTGAAATGGATTATAAGGGCTCTCCATCACTATAAATAACACTCAAAAGTCCCACCATATTTTTTTTTGCTTGCATTAAGTCCACTAATGAAATTGTAGACACCAAAATTATGTCACACACATGTGTGTAACTCCTTGTGTCAAAACCCCCTTAAGCTCATTTTAATAATAACAATTAATCTCCCTAACTCATAATTTACCCCTCACACATTTAATTAATTTAAAATACTTGATTAAGTTAATTACAAATCCTTGTTTCCACCTTACATGGACACCTCACCCTATGACTAATTCTTATCTGATGAGTCACCTCAAGCCCTAGTCACCTCATTCTAACTACCCAAGACTTATTCCCACTTCTAAACTAAATTCCTAATTATCTACCTCCTTATTAACCCCTTATTTTTACTATTTTATAATAGGTGTCACACTTGTCATCAACAATAATAGAAAATAGGCCAAAAATAGTGAGGTTTACCTATTCTAGAGCTGTCGACATTAGTCAACCCATGACTGATGTTGGTGGGATCATCGATGTTAGAAATATAAGCCAAACTCAAACCTAAAGTTTAGGTCCAAAAAAATTAATAAAATTCATTCGTACTCACATTCAAGCTCTAGGCATTCTATTTTCTACATCCTAGCTTACAATCACCTTACATAAGTTAATCATAATCAACAACTAAGCTCTTAAGGACCAATAGCACCCATGTGTTCTCTCTATTTAGGCATTAAAGTTTAAACTCCCTATTAGAGATCATCAATCTATAATATATCATTCAATAACCATAGATAATTACGTCACTTTATCCTATAGGTCATTTAAACATTTATTCTACTATTTCTTTATATCTATTGTGCATTACTTTACACACTTCTAACCAAACCCCCATGAGGGAGTTATAAAGCTTCCTCACTTGTTTCCCCTTAACTTGACATACCAAACCTTTGACCAGACTTACCCAAGCCATAATCTCTCTCTTATAACTCTCCCAACCCTAGGTTTGATCCAAACCATTTTCTAGACTTGGAAAGGCCTTCTACAAGCTCCCAAACAATTATTGCCCTATCAACCTCAATAGCCTAATCAACATCGATCACCTCACTATCAACCTTGATAGTATAACTGATATTGGTCACTCCCCTATCGATGTTGGTGATTTTAGGTTCCCTAACCTCTTCAAAACCTACCTAGATAACTTTTAAAATACAAATAGAGTACATCACCTATACTCTATCACTCTCTATTGCATACAAGTTGTTAATAATGGAAATCTTATCTCTCTTTCACTCTCTCTTTAACTCTCTTTTAGTTATTTATCAGTATTTTGTCTCTCAAAAGTGGATTTTCATCTCTAAGGAAGTTTCACACTTCCTAGAACAAGTGCATAGCTTGGCAGCCCACTCATTTAACTACTAACAAACATCTTGTGTTAGTGCTTTCTTACTTACAGGTAATCCTCCCCAGCCAAAGAGGAGTGTTCAAAACATCTGGATATGATGTGCAAACCAAATCTAGGTTCATTCTAATCACTTATCCCCATCCTTATTTTTAATTTCTTTAGACTTAAAATAGACAAAATTTAGTGAGACAGAAATCTCATGCTTGAGATTATAGGAAAAGTGTTGCACAAACTTATCAAAAATATCATCAAAATAAATTATTTAATTTTTGGGTAACTTTAAAAACCACTCCAAGGCTTGTCTAACCAATCTCCTTGGAAACAACAGCAAAAGGTAAATGTCACTATATGTCACTGGTTGACATGCGATAAAGAATTTGGTCAAATGAGCCTTAGGGTCACCTTTCCCTTTGTATTTATCAAATTTTGGTGGTTTGTATACTAGATAAAATAGTATATATAAATACTCCATGTTGAATAGATAGGAACATACATCATCCAATTTGAAATTTTTAGTTTGTTTCCTAGCCTAAATGGTAGCAACTACATCCTTCATCTATTGCAATTCATGGGATATGAAACAAGAAGGAACATTGGTTTGAGGGAGAATATTAGTTTCAGAGGTCACAAGTCAGACACTTTAACTAGGGTATGATAGAGATACCTTTTGAGGTATATTATTTTGGTTGGGGAATGGACCAAGAATATGCATATATGGATTAGGATGTACTTGAAATTATACACTTAGTTGTGTGATATTCTAGTTTTGGTTGGAAATAAAGATTTGAATTGGAGGATTTTGTGGTTGGGATGGAGGGATATAACTATATTGTGCTTACTTTGGTTGAAAAGAGACATGCTACTGACTACTCAAACCTTATTGTTGAATGGGGACTTATGGTCCAAGACCCTATCTCTAGATTTATGGCACATTTTGAACCAACAGATCCTTAGTAGGTACTTGAGAAACATGGGGACCTCCTTGTTGAATGAATCCCTATGAAGAAATGAAAAAAGGTTACAAACTAGGCATTTATCACTACCTAATATTTACATGTTGTTTACTAGTCATTACTTGGTTTTGAATTGGCATATTAGTCCACAACTGAAGAGGTATGTTCATCATTACCTAGTGAGGTAGAACATTAGTTTCCCCTAATTGAGGTGGCAATGTATTTGTCCTTTGTTGCATTGATATACTATATTTTACCTACTGTTGTGGAATATTACTCATTACTTGTTGAGGAGGAGTGGGATTCATCACATTATGTCATTGAGGCATGACATTAACCATTGCTTGATTACCTATAGGTTGTATACTTGAAGAAGTAGCTGGTTGAGGTTGGGGTGTAGAAACTCCTATTCCCTGGTATTTTGTTCATAAGATTGACTACAGGCACATATTGTTGGATAATTATTTATGCATTAGTACCACTTTGATCAGGATTGGATGTTGTTTACACATTGTCTACTACATTTGGTTCATTATTTTATGTAGAGTCCAAAGACATTTTCTCAATAACAGGCATATGCATCAAGTTATCTATCAAAGCAGTTTGTATGAGTGGGTTAGAACTCAGATTCTCTTATCTAGTTAATTCTATCAACACTCCTATTGAAGTAACTAGGTCAATAAGAGGCTTATTCACCATTTTCATCTGATTGAAGTCACATGCATGATTTAGGTAGGTTTGATATGATGTCTATATTTGGTTAAAGTGATCTTCTATGATGTTTTTACTTTTATTAAATATATTAGGATTTTGGTATGTTGTTTGGACTAGAGCCATAATATTGATAGAAGAATATTTTTTATCATAAATGATATTATGGGTTACTCTTACTAGACTTGGTAAATATTCATGGGGGAAGTCTATTGTAAACTTGGCCCCTACCTCTATGGCTCTAACCAAAATCATGTCATTTTTCTCTAACAAATGTCACTCAAACAAAAATGCATCATACATGGAAGATATATTAGTAGAATATGACTATTGAAGTACTAGATCATCCACTGTGGGTATTGTAGTGAGGTATTATGTGGTTTGTTCTTGGTCTTGTTCTAAATAAGGTGGTGTGTTACCTAGATAGTTAGCCAATAGATCTTGGCTTTGTGCCCTTGATTGATTATTATAAGAGGGATAAGAATCTATCTCATAAGAAATATTATCCACATAGGGGTCTTACACCATTTCTTCCTATGACACCACATTATTAATCCCTATATTGTATATGAGTCCATTACGAGTGTAGGAATACATGTTAGGATCCATAGTCAATGTTTTTCAATAAAAAGGTTAAAGAGTTCTATAAACTCTAAAAGGGACAATGTCTAAAATAGATGATGTTCCAACTTGTTCTAGATTCATCAAAAAGGATCAAAAGGTTTATGCAAATATTTTTTAGGAAACAATCTAGCGTGAATTATCTAATGTTTCACTATTCACACAAAGATAAGAAATTAAATGGACTGAAAATCAAAATACCAAAATCCAAGGTTGAAGTGTTTCAAATCAGTTTAATCTAGAAATTTAAAAGTTGATAGGTCTTTTAGCCAAATGTTGCATCAAAATCTAGGCTCAAAAAAGGCTTGTGCTAGTACTCTTTTCCAAATGACATCAAAATCTAGACTTTGAAATAGATGAAAATTTTTAATGGATTTTAAACACTTATAACAAATACTAGGCATTTGATTCTTAGACATGAACTTGATCAACTAGGTATAAGGTATAAAACAAAAAGGAACTTTCAAATATAGTTTATTTTTTCACAAAAAATGGTATAAAACTTGGTTCTTTTGACAAACAATCTAGACAAAATTTAATGATATAACTATTTTAGACAAAAGATCACAAAAGTACACTTGGAATGGTCTAAAAAATGTAGGAAAAATTTTGAACTCTATGCAAGAGGGTCTATGAAACAATATTTGAAATGTTTTAGGTAACATAACAATTCTATACTACCCAAAAGGTGTGACAAAAAAGTTTATTTTAAAAACTCTCTAAGGTAAAGACATTTTCCCATAATTTTGATAGCATAACACTACTTTTCTTAACTCACAATATTGTGGTGCATATACTCAAAGTGCAAGTGTTTAGCAAAAAATGGCTTAAGTCTATCAAATAGTGACAATGATTATGAGTCTTAAATGGCCTTCAACCCAAATTGGAAATTAAATATAACTTCCCTCAAGTTTAGTGAAAATGGTGAACCCACTTAACACATCAACCTTATGAACTTTTAAAGGTGAAATTATGAATTTAGATTATAAATGAAGGACTTAAAACAAATTTGGTAAAGGTCTAAACTCAATTGGGTAGAATAACTACACCAAAATGGATAATATGACACTCAAGCTTTTGATGAAATTTTCAACAAGGCAAATTGACGATCTCATGCAGGTAGCATAACGCCTCTTTGTTCAAATGAAAATTTAGACTATGTGCTTGGTTTAGATTATTTGTTTACACCAAGTTTTGACTTCAAACAATAATTTAATCTATGACAAGACCAAAAAATTAATCACTCTTAGATCCTAAACTGACAAGGTTGCTTGGTATTGTTAGATTCTATCAATATACATCATTTGAGAGGATTTTTAAGTGTTCATCAAAAAGTAAATGCACATTATATAATAGGTTTTTTACACTCCCCCTTCTCTCAAATGACATTACTATGACATGAACCTTGAGGCATACCTTACACCAATCATACTTTCATAGCAAGTGGGGATTTGTCTAAGATCTAACAAGTTTCCAAATAATCTAAGGGAATCAAATGCATAATGACTTTCACACCAAACAATGTAAAAGAAAAGCACAAATTTCATGTGCGTATCACTTGGCTTGTTGAAAAAAGGTCTAGACCTTTTTTCAACCACTACATCCTACTATTCTCTTAATGTAGTGTGATGTTCAAAGTGACACTACATCTCATGTGAAACTCCAATTAAGATCTAGATGAAGTCAATGTCGAGAGGTGAAACCCTGGGTTAAAGCTTCCCTAAATAACTTGTGGGAGGTGATGAATTCCCCCTCAAAAGCTAAGTTTTCATAAAAATAAAGAAAGCATGAAATTAGAAAGACTTTAGGGTCATTTTCAAGGTCACCCAAAATTTAATGAGTTTTTGGGGAGTGCTTTAGATGAATTTATTTCTAAGCCTTGAACTAGGTTACTTGCAATAGGAATGGTGCTTTTGATTCTAAGGGTTCCCTAAAGGGGAAAATGGAAGAGCATACATTCAACATCCCTCTTTCTTCCAAACCAAAATTTAATTAAACAACTATTGCAAACAAAAAAATTACAAGTGTGTTCAATTTTAATCCCAAATGAAATATTTGGTGGTGTTCATTTGACCCCTTGATCTTAAGATTGTGAAATTTTAAAACATTCATCTAAGCATCTAAATTTTTCATTAAACACAAAAAAAAAGTCCCTAATTTATTTTTAAACATGTAAAAGGTGATTTAAAACATGTTTTTAGCAAATTTCAAGCTTGGTCCTGTAGAAAATATGTTAACATGTCCTTTAGATTTGAAGCACTTTTTGGTTAGAAACAATAAACTTTAAAAAAAGAGCTCTTGGGTCTGTGTCTTAAGAAAAACATAATGATCGATGTTGGTTTATATAACTGACAACGATGACATTTTTTTATTTATATCAGTTATCCAACTGACATTGGTTATACAAATCAATGATAGGTATATAACTAATGTCAGTTTTACTAACATTGGTTAAGATATGCAACTGATGTTAGTCTTTCTTGTCGATGTTGGTTACTATGTAAAAACTATGGCAAATAAAAATGGCAAAATAAAGTTAGAAAATCATTTTACAAGAGTTTCAAGTGCTTAAATGAATATTTTAACATTGAAAAATGATCATTTTCAGGTGTGAGATGTGTCTAGTCCCATCGAGTGTGCCATAATGTGATATAGGAATTTGACTCAAGAGAGGATGGTTAGTATGGTGTTAGTTACAAAATGAAAAAAAATGAAAGAAACACACTAACTAGCATAACATCTCTAGGCCTAAACACTAGGGAGAGTTTAGTTAACAAATATGAATAAAACACACACAAGTAAAATGAAAAATAAACCCTCTTTTACCTTCCTTGGATGCTCCAAAATACTTGTTTTAGTGGCTTACTCAGCTTGTGCTCATAAAGTCCTTGGCTACCTTCATCTTTCTTTGGCACATTTGGCTTGTGTCTTGGCTTGGCTTGGAATCAATTTGGCATGGTAACACTAATATTAATGGCTTCTTAAAGATATTTGTGCATTATAACTTTTCACCAAAATAACTTAGAAATGATGTTCATGGCCTCTTTATTTATAGATTTTTGCAAATGTCTTGAATCAACTTGAACCATCTATCCTGAGATTAAGATGTGTGGTTGAGGATTAATTAAATATTTTGAATTAATTTTGTAATTATTCTCATCATGACATTAGAAGAAGGGGAAATTAATAGGTATGAACGGCATCATGTAAGGCATTGATGAGGCATGGAGGGCATGAATCCTAATATTTGTGGCATTTATGGCCTAGGGATGTCTTCCCAATAAATGAGGTCACCTGATGATGTAGATATTTAATATCCAATTCCAAAAATAATATTTCAATAATTTTCCATGGAATTATTTATTAGGCTTTGATTTTGGTTAATTGTCTCTTAAGCATGTTTAAGTATTTTGTGTATGAATTACTCAAATTGATCAGAATGCTTTGTTATTGGTCCAACATTTGACTAGATTAGAATTGGAAGGTGATGTCAGATGCATTGGATCCATTATCCCATTTAGGATGTTACTAACAAAAAATATCAAAGGTATGCATCTTTTGAAAAAAAATTAATAAGAAAGAGTAATTTAGAGCACTTAGGTGCAAAATTGGCATTTTGACTCAGAATGATCTGATCAAAGCTAGTTGGCCCATAAATTGTATTGCCCCATTTAGGGATTCCCTAGCCTAAATTATCATTTTAATATTTCAATTTCAACTCATTTAATGCATTTTAGTGTTTTTAGGCCAAATTATACACTTTGGGTGGAAATTAGCCAAAAACCTAGTTGGAGGTTATTGGTGGCCAGATTTAGGTGTCTACATGAGGTACCTATATCTATCCCTTTAGTCCATCCTAAAATGGTATGGGAAGACTCTCTTACCATTCACACTATATATTACTAGGATTATGATTCCATTCTAACCTACCTTGGTGTACTTGATCCCTCCATCCACAAATCTTTACCTCTAGAGACCTCAACCATGTTGAATGAACCCACCATAGATATTGACATAGGCACTTTTTACAACCCCCATTTTGTCAAAATAGGCCAAAATCTCACCCATACATAACTATAGGACTTCTCCACCTTCCTCCAAGACCATAGTATTACATTCACCTAGTCATATATTGGCATGCCTGGTATTGACCTAGCCATTACCACCCACAACATCATGATTCATTATGAAACCAAGCTTATAAAATAGAAAATCCAATGTATGCATCCTCTTATAGCTCCCTTTTTCAAATAAGAGCTCCAATGCCTCCTTTTTTCAACTTTATTCAACCCATTGATTATCCTTAGTGGGTTTCAAAGATTGTGCCTATCATAGAAGCCACAGGGGAATAATGTATCTATGTGGACTTTCATGACATCAACATCATCTACCTAAAGGATGAATTTCCTTTATCTATCATTGACCAACTTGTTGATCTTATAGCAAGATATGAGATGTTGTCTCTCATGGACATATTCTTGGGTTATAATTATATTTTGATTTCCCTTGAAGATCAGCACAAAACTAGCTTTATCACCCCATAGAGGACTTTCTATTACAAATTCATGCCCTTCAATATTAAGAATGTTGGTGCAACCTACCAAAATTTCATGACCTATATTTTCTATGACATTATCCATACAATCATCAAAGACTATGTAGATGAATTTCTCAAGAAGTCCAAGCTTCACAAAGACCATTTAACCATTCTCAAGATTGTCTTTAAGCAACTTATCTACTATCACATCTACCTCAATCCCAAGAAATGTACTTTTCAGGTATTTTTAGGAAAACTTCTTGGATTAATCATTTCCCTTCAAGGAATTAAGGTTGATCCAACCCAAATTAAATCCATCCTTAAGATGATACCTCCAAGCAGTCTTAAAACAACTCCATAGTTTACAGGGGAAGATTCAATCCATTTGTCACTTCATCTCCGAACTCTTTTATTGATGTCAACCCTTCCATCACCTCTTACAAAAGGATGTCTCTTTCAAGTGGAATGTTTATTTTCAAAATGCCTTTGATGCACTCAAAGGGTGCTTTCTATCTCCACCTATCCTCATACCTCCTAAGGATGACCAACCTTTCTATATTTATATCTCTACCACTAACCATTCCTTAGGGGAAATGCTTTCCTATCAGAATGAACAACATAAAGAGCAAGACATATATTACATTAGCTTCACACTTATCATGTATGAGACTTGGCACATGCATATTGAGAGACTATGTTTGGCTCTAGTCTTCATGACCACCAAACTTCACCATTACCTTCTTAACCATAAAACATTTGTCATAACTAATACTGATCCACTCAAGTACATGCACTCTAAACCATACCAAAACCAGTGTATGGCTAAGTGGCTCATGCTTCTAGCTAAGTTTGACCATGAGTTCCTCTAGAAAACATCAATCAAGGGGTAGGTCATTATTGACCAATTACTTGAGGCACCCCTAATAAATAACCAACCACCTCCTCTTGAGTTTTTAGATGAGTCTATCACAAGCTTATTTCAATTAGATTTCACCAATTTTTATGGTTCTAAATGTCAACATGGGGGGGGAGTATCATCCTTATGATAGGACCTAATTTCCCCAAAGCTTTGACACAACTTGTCAGATTTAAGAGCCCACATGATTACCTTTGTATAAGCAACTTAAACATGCAGAAATAACCAGAAGAACAAATAAATATCAATGAGAAATACACACAGAATATGAGAGGCAACACACAATTGTATTCAACTCATTACAAAGTTAATTACAATAAAGAGATCACACTCTTCTTCCACCTCTATGAGGATTCCTCCTCAAGGGATCCTAGTAATCTTCCCACCTAAGTAATCTTCTCTCAATAGGTCACAACACACAGCTAACACAAGTTGTTGTTCACCTCATTGTACGTTCAGTACAATCGAGTACGAACTGGTACTCCAAGTAGATCTCACCATAATTCTTCTCCTTGATGTATTATTGTCACCTTGGATCCTGCTCCCCCGCTGATCTCCTTTTGACCCTTGTATACACACACCCCTGCAAACCAACCTGATCTTACTTATCACATGTAGATCTCCACCATGATCCTGCAACACCCTACATATCAAACTTGATCTTACATACATGAGGAATCTTACTTGATTCCACCATGGGAAGAACTCTCCAAGTTATACACTTGAGTTCTACATAGTTCTCCACTTAAAAATATAGCCCATGAGTCTATTATATAGATCTCATGCATATAATAATTAAACTTGTGGCTCAAGACTCGAACTAGTCTTCATCATGCAAACTGCCCATTCACTTAATTGATTGTTCATCAATAGTAGTTCTAGAACCACCATAGGCGACCGACGTCGGTCCCTATCTACCTAGAGGTGACCGATGCCAGCCGATCCCTGCCGATGTCGATTTCCTTTTGCACTGTCCCCTGACCGACGTTGGTTGTGGCCTGCCG
The DNA here is from genome assembly GCA_037957365.1 of Torreya grandis. Taxonomy (NCBI): domain Eukaryota; kingdom Viridiplantae; phylum Streptophyta; class Pinopsida; order Cupressales; family Taxaceae; genus Torreya; species Torreya grandis. The sequence goes on from JARHVA010000660.1 coordinate 3,154,287, forward strand.
ATGCTAGCGACTGTCATGCTCAAAAACCTCCTAGTTTGCATTAAGGTGAAGCTTTTAGCTCCACACCCTAATAATCTCCCACTTGGAGATAGACAGCTACACTTGTACCTATACCAGTACTTTGTTTAATCTGCATCTTGGCTTATATTCCTCTTCAAGCTCCCACTTGAAGACTACCCACCACACTCCTTGTGGTGTTAACCCTGTGCCTAAATTTCTTCATTCTCAACTTACCTTCTTCTGCCATTGCCATAATCCCACTCAAATATAACCCCCTGTGAGTAACTTGTAATCAATAAACCACTAACCAGATCTGGGCCATCTGTTAGTCAAACTTTCTCTAAGAACGTCCAACCTCACTCTGATACCATTTGATAGGACCTAAGTTCCCCAAAGCTCTGACACAACTTGTCAAATTTAAGAGCACACATGATTACCTTTGTATAAGCAACTTTAACATGCGAGAATAACCAGAAGAACAAATAACTATCAATGAGAAATACACACAGAATATGAGAGGCAACACACAATTGTATTCAACTCATTACAAAGGAAATTACAATAAAGAGATCACACTCTTCTTCCACCTCTGTGAGGCTTCCTCCTCAAGGGCTCCTAGTAATCTTCCCACCTAAGTAATCTTCTCTCAATAGGTCACAACACACAGCTAACACAAGCTATTTTTCACCTCATTGTACGTCCAGTACAATCGAGTATGAACCGGTACTCCAAGTAGATCTCACCATGATTCTGCTCCTTGATGTATTGTTGTCACCTTGGATCCTGCTCCCCCACCGATCTCCTTTTGACCCTCACATACACACACCCCTGCAGACCAACCTGGTCTTACTTATCACATGTAGATCTCCACCATGATCCTGCAACACCCTGCATATCAAACTTGATCTTACATACATGAGGAATCCTACTTGATTCCACCATGGGAAGAACTCTCCAAGTTTTACACTTGAGTTCTACATAGTTCTCCACTTAACAATATAGCCCATGAGTGTATTATATATATCTCATGCATACAATAATTAGACTTGCAACTCAAGACTTGAACTAGTCTTCATCATGCAAATTGCCTGTTCACTTAACTGATTGTTTGTCAATAGCAGTTCTAGAACTACCACAGGTGATCGACGTCGGTCCCTCTCCTCTTAGAGGTGACTGACGCTAGCCAATCCCTACTGATGTCAGTTTCCTTCTGCACTGTCCCTTAACTGACGTCAGTTATGGCCTACTGACACCGGCGACTGTCATGCTTAGAAACCTCCCAGTTTGCATTAAGGTGAAGCTTTTAGCTCCACACCCTAACACCTTATCCCCCTTATTGGTTAACCACTTCCTTTGTCATTTAAACTTGACTTCAAATGCACTAATAATGTGGCCAAGTATGAAGCCCTAGTAATAGGTTTCCAAACTACCTTAGCCTTAGGAGTTAAAATAATTAATATCTTTGGTATCTCCCAACTTGTGGTCAATCAAATCAATGACATTTACCACTGTAAGAATGAAATTATGTAACTAGAGAGACAACTAGTTACAAAACTCCTAACATAATTCAAACACTACCATATCTAAACCACCCTATGATCCACCAATAATTTTACCAATACCATGGCTTCTCTTTCCTCTCAGAGCCTATCAGCACCCTTGAACTCTAGACTATCAGTCATTGTCCATCACCTCAATAAACCTTCCTACACCAAATTAAACACTCCAACCATCTTTAATGTGGAAGTGATTATTCCTGACCTTTAGTGTCAACAAACCTTCAACTACCTTCACCTTGGCATGGTTCCCTCTAGCCTCTCTAAGAATGCCTATTGGGCATTTATTTAGAGCACTTCCCATTACACCATTATGGGAAGAATTATTTACAAACATGGTTTTGATGGCCTCCTATTATGTTGTTTTCATGGTCTAGAAGCCTCTCATGCTATCAAGGAGACACATGAGGGTATCTATGGGGGACACCTTAGTGAACTCATTGTGGCTAAACACATCCTCCACCTAGGCTATTACTAGCCCACCCTTAACCAAGACTACTGTGATTATGTGAAAAAGTGTGTAAAGTGTCAACAACATGTTAATTTACATCATGCACCTAGCAATGGTCTTTACATTTCTATAAAATTTTGGCCCTTTTCACAGTGGGGTCTAGACCTTATCAATGAAATCAACCCCCACTCTTCACAATAACATCATTCTATCATTACCATGATTGAATATTTTACCAAATGGGTAGAATTTATTCCCCTTGTCTTGAGAAAAGCTAAAATGATTGTTGAATTTATTACCCATCACATCATCTACCAATTTAGTGTTCCCCATAAGATCATCATTTATAATGACAAATCCTTCAAAATTAAATAATTTAAAGGTCTTTGTGATTTATTTATCATTAAACTTATTTTTTCATCACCTTATCACCCACAAGCAAATAGACAATCAGAAGCCTCTAAAAAAACCCTTAACATGCTTACCAAAATGGTCAATGCCTCAAGTCAGGATTGGCACTTGCACATCCATTTTTCCTTATGGGCATATTGTATTAGCATTTCAACTCCTACAGGTGTTATACCTTTTTCTATTGTGTTTTTAGCTAAGGATATATTGCCTCTTGAAGTCCAAATACCTTCTCTTCACATATCTTTGCATGATCTTGTCTCAGAAGATGATTATCATCAAGAATGCTTAGCTCAACTTGAGATACTTGATGAGCATCATTTGGCCACCCTTTCCCATCTTCGTGTCTATCAAGAATGATTCAAACATGCCTATAACAAACACCTAAATGTATAAGAATTCAATATTAAATATCTTGTCCTTAAGGAAAACCAACATTTAACTAATATGGATAAAAGCAAAAGTGGAAAATTTGTTTTTAATTGGATTAGACCTACATCATTACCCATAAGTATGGATCAAGAACTTATCATTTTTCCTCTCTTAAAGGTAAACTATAACTTTATCCTCTCAATGCTTTGTATTTACATCCCTTTTATTTTTATATAGGGATCATAATCATCATTTGTCTAACTTAAGCTCATCCCTTATAACCACATTCATTTGCCTCTTTTTAGGGTCAACCAACTAAAACTAAATCATGTGATTATCCATCATAATTATATCCTAATCTTGAACTATGGATACCATGGCTCTATCCATGGCATGATTCTCATAGTACTTCCCATCTCTTTAAGATTAGTTCCTATGGTCATTGTCACCTATACCTCTTTTTCACCTACTAAACCTTCATGTTAGCTTAGTTTTGCCTTCATAAAGGTAATCAATTGAGCATGTATGAGAAACTCTATGTCAATAAAAATTTATCAAAATTAATATCTATCAAAAAAAAATCATGGGTCAAACTTATCATTCACAAACTACTCCCTTAAAGGATAGCTATTGAAAATTATTCTAAAATTGCCAAATATAAAGTGGATTATTCCCTTAAAGGATAGCTATCAAAAGCATTTGATCTAAGCATATAAATTTGGACCATTCCCTTGAAGGATGGATGAGTAAACCATTAGTCAAAGATAGAAATTTCTTGGAAGCTTATCACATCAATCAGCTTCCCCAACCCTCTAGTAAAATCAAAATCAAGAGCAAAAGAATTTTGAAAGTTGTAATCAGATCTCATAAAAGTAGTAATCTTGGAAAGCCATAACTAAATCTCCTTAGTAGACCTCCTGCATCGATCAGTCTACACTTTATCTATAGACCTAGACTTGTTTATTCTACCTCTTTGGACACCTATATAAATGGCATACTAGTCTCACTAAAGGTTTTAGTTTCACCTATTCTCTCTCCACATGTCATATGCATAGGACTATGAGCTTACTTGACACAATGTAATTAGGATCCCTATCTATAAACATAAGCATGCTAATATGAATCATTGCAAAGGCTTATTTTCACTAAGCCAAACCAACTTTGGGTTTCATGTCGATCTTTACCAATTAAAAAAGCATCATGTTCCTTTTCTTATCTTTTATCAGTTCATGAGGATATACCCCTCATGATTATTATTGATTTCCTACACATCTATTTTGTTACCTACTTACTTCATGTGTTTTCATCTTTAATCATATTCACCTTCTACCCCTTTGATTATGCACAACAAACATCACATCAAAATCATATACATTATCAATTGTGTCAACTAGAAACACCATCTATCTCTTTATGCACTAAACACAATGTAAGCATATCACAACAGACTATAAACATCAACCTATCCATTTACAATTAGCACATCATATGAGCCTATAAAAAAACCAATATAAGCATATCATTACACCAATATAAGCATAAACCAAATCAATGAGTGATAAATCATAGTATATACCATTTCATCCATGTGTCCATAAACAAAACCATTACATTATCATATAACATACATCCATCAATAACACATCTTATCATATCCATGAACAAAATCACAACATCATAACTTTCTTTCTGGCATCACATGCCTAAACTACTAACTATAACACTAACATCATAAACCACAAGTTAAGAATCATAAGGCATAACCATAATCATAAACCATAACAATCTATCATATATGCCCCAAAAAACCACACATCATATACATCAAATCATCAAAAAATAATACATGTAACAATGTATCAGATCTCTCAAAAAAATATACATCTCACTACATCAGTGTGTAGGTTGGTATCAAAATAATGCATCATAATAATGTATCTAACCATAATCATAGGCCTCCACCACTACCATTGGCCCCATCTATGCCTACACCTATACCTAGTGGTGGTCCCATTGGGACCTCTACCTAACCTATTATATAAGCCCACCAACCTAGAGTAGTTATTGATGGCCCACTATCCAAGCTCATTATGTACTCTACATACCTCATAGCTTAGGGTATCTAGTCTAATACAATCACCTCATAATATCTAAGCTCTGCGACGGTAGCTAGATAGCATGCTTAAGGCACTATGTTTGGTGTCCCTCTTATTGCTACTACATCTACCCCAACCCTCTATCTAAGTAGGTCACTCTCACCTATAATGATGGCCACTTAACCCTATAATGCTTAAATCTAGCCATGTATTATGGAAAACTATCCCTAATAGCCTATACCTAAGCTTAGGTTATAGCCAATGCTACCCCTACATGTCCACCCTAGTCGACTGGATCTATAGCCATCATTGTCACCCCTTTATCATCTCCACCCACATTTTTAGCTTCATATATAGGTTGGTACCAAGCCATGTATCTATCTATATACCCTACATCATTTATGGGAGACCTAATAGAAAACTCCTTTAAACCACTAGCTATAACTATCTAAAAAGGTTATGGCACTGATAACTAAACCATCATGTCCTACCTCTTATACCATGGATATGGACCTGGTACACCCTATAACAAGTTCAAATGGCAACACACTCAATCAAAGGGAATCAACTCAACTTCACCCTCTCAATGGCCTACTATCCACCTGTATCTTTGTATAGTGAGGGTTTCCCTCCTGTAGCCTAGTTAGATAGGGAACTATAGGTATAGTCTCCATGTGATGTCTACAACTACCAACCCTACCTAGGGCACATAGGCTCAAATAGTAAATTTGTAGACCTAACACCACCATACAAATACTAGTAATAGCAAAATCAAACCTATCTATAAATTTAGAGTACCCCCTACCTTATTTTTTGATCTCATCCATGGTCTGAGCCCTCAATTAGGTGCTTGGCTATATCCTCATGCTCCCTGCATCTTGAACCCGTAGAACCTACCACACATCGCTAGTCAATGAATAGCACCCACTTTAGCTCAAACCCTCCTCATAACTCATTAAAATCACTAGAGCAAAGTCAATAGCCAAAAATAGTAACAATGACAAAGAGTTACTTTTGTTTTTTAATTTTACCCTCAAGCCTTTTAGGTTTTCCCCTAACCACTAATGACTATGGTGACCATTGACTATCACATTTTGGGGACCCTAATCGTTGATGATTAAAAAACCCTATCAGTACTAATTCTAACTTTTTACTAGCACTCTACCTATTTTAGGTAATTTACATCAAGCTCTTGCCTACTTAGGAGATGACTTTCTTTCACCATCCCAACCACCTTGTCATCTCTCCATTGGTCTCTTTTGGCCTATTTGGCATGTAATTTTGTGACACTTTTTACTTGGTCCTTTGACTATAGTGACAACATTTCCATGTTGACCCTTTTGCATTTTATACTACCTTATGCATATTGACCCCTTATGTCTCACTGAGAGAACTTCCTTCCTCAGATACCCATGACACTTAACCTTATTATGTTTTCCTTAGGATCACTTTCTACCTTGAATACCCACTACGTACATAAATATCACTTAGAATACTTGTATTTATGAGTGTTCCCAGCTGCTATGCCTATAGGCAGTCACATAATTCATTTGTCACTTGTCATTCTTAGCATCAACCCTTATTTTTACAAACTTTGGTAACCTCATCTATGTGTGATCTTGGCTATCACTCATTTTCATTGCATTATATGTGCATGTTTACATCTCAAATGCTCAACCTCATGTCACCACCTCATGACACACAATATACAACTTATCAAACCTGTACCCACTTTAGCTTCACCTCACCAACTCCCATTTTGAGGGGGAACACATCCTTCTACTCTTGGGGAAACTAAACCATTGACCCATACTTCATTTATATTTTATAGCTTGTTCACACAAGTTACACAATAAAAAGGGGCAAAATGTAGAAACCATAAATCCACACACCTATGATTTTGAATGTTGAAAACACCCTTAGACCTACCCTAAGATCCCTTTGGGACCAACCTACACCTATCAGGCTTAAACTAACCAATTTATACTTAGTCTCACCTAACTAAATAACCTTGGCCTTTAAGACCTATCCCTGTGGACCTTGATCATTGATGGTTAGGGTGACCATCGATGGTTAGCCTTGGGAACCCTTGACCATCGATGGTCAGGGTTCACCTTTTAGCTAAGAGCATGTAAGCTCTACTAACCCTTTTATAAATACAACCTTGTCTAATTTATGTTGTGAGACTTTACGTGCACAAATTATATTTATATGACCCACTTATAGCTTCACTTCTACCTCTTTCTTATGCCTATAAGAGAGAGAGGCTTGGAAGGTTAAATCCATCTATAATAATTATCAAGAGCTCAGGCACTTCAGAGTTTTATTTTGTATGTCAATTAATGCCATCATCATTATCAAGCATTATTAGCCATCTTATTAAGATACAACTCACCATCACCTCTTAACCAAGCTTCTAGGTACCTTTACTCTACTGGAATCAAGCTAGATTCCACTAATAGGTTGATTACATCAGCCACCCACCCAACTGACTTCTGGTAAGACAAGTGCTTATTTATCAATATTCATGTGCTTTTATTCTATTTCACAATCAATCTATCCCTTATCTAATTCTTTTAATCCATTTGTATAATCCCATCATCTTTTGTTGATCAAACCCAGAAATACATAGTTAACCACTGATAGTCAGACCCTAACCACTAACGGTCAGGCATAATCACCAATAATTACCCCAACCACTAATGGTCACCAATGGTATAAAAACTAGCAAGCTAATTTCACCCACCCACACCTAATCAAATCCAATTTTCTATGTTTCCAACCATTGATAGACCCCTTTCAATTTTTTTGAAACATACCCTAACCTGTTAGCAATAGTATTAATTAGTTTATCACCAATTAGATCATTTCTAGTCTATTTTTCTAGTAATATTTCTTGTATTTTATTTTAGTACATTTTTATTATTTATGCAAGTACCTTCTTTCCAATTATATAAACTTAATTTTTTGAAATGTGTGGATTGATATCCCCTAAGGAAGCTCTTTCTTCTGGGATCTAGATATCACTAGGCAATCCACCCAACTATCTATCTAACAAAAAAGTTTGTTTTAGTGTTTTCTTATATATAGGTCTTCCTCCCAAGCCAAAGAGGATCCCTTTATAATATTTTGATTTATCATGTGCACAAACAAATAATTTTTTCAACCACACCCGTATGAAGTTTCTTTTCTCTCTTTCTTTAGAACTTAAGAAAAAAATTACATGAAACACCAAGTGATGAGCTATCATTGGGGGTCATTATCTCACCATCTCTACTATGCTACCCAGGTTGGATGAACACATGTCAAACATTGAGCTATCACTATGGGTCATTATCCCTACCTTCTCCACCACTCTAACACCTTCACTTCTTGAGCCACCATGTATAAGTTCTTGTAGGGATGTCCTTTGAAGGTTGGTACCACATAACTACTTGCTAACTAGAAGGGATCCTCAGGGATTCCTATAGCTGACACCAAAAGTACAAAAGGGATCAATCATTATGTAATATTACCTCATGTTGGGATAGGTCTAATTGGTATAGTCCACATAATTAGTACAAAAGGGGGCCCAACAAAGCCGCATCTTCCACTTCAAGTGGCACATTAATTGTAAAAGACTCATCCATTATAAAAGCCTAGTTACTCATTTGTAAAGGGGGGAAAATTTTAGTAACCTCATGATACTAAAATTTTCCCTCCAAAGACAATTTTATTGGTTAAATATTACAAGTTAATGAGAATTAAGTTCACCTTTTTTTATCCTTCTTATGCACTATGTGTTATTTACATTTGTTGATCTTTGTTTGTTGGTATTACTCACCCCTCTCATTGTTTTCCATCCCTAACACCTCTATATAAAATGTTTAACTCATTTTTAGGTTGTATCTTATGTGCATATAAGTATACACTAATAATATCTATGGACTATTTACCATCCCTCCCAATGTTACACTACATTCCCATGCCTCTATGTGAAATACGTATGCACAAGAGTGGCCTTGATAAAGTTTATATGGAAACATCTTGTTCTCAATGACTTGTAGTGTGTTTATGGTAGTATGTGTGCTCACTCTATTCTCAATATATCACCTCTTTATCTTTTAGCACTCTTATACCTTCTCCCTCCCTTTTCCCTCAAAATTTTAGGTTTAGATTAGTGGTATATGTCCCTTTTTACTCTTTAATCCTACACATTGGTCTTAAACTAGCTAAATTTATAATAGAAGGAATCCAACCTACTCTAGATGTTCATCCCAAAGAGTGCAAGGGTCCCATGCCTTAGGGACATTCTCATCATTACAACAAGACAACCAATGTTTATAATGCACAAGTGAGTCACAATAATTTTTCTCCCAATGTTAAACAACCTCACTCCCTATGTAAGGCATTCATGCTTAGTGCCCCACTGCAAAATATCCTTTTTTATCAAAATATCAATCGGTGTATGTTTTGAATGACAATAGTTTGTAGCATGCTTAGTGGGACTATTTTGAAGAAAAGGCTAAGGAATTTGTGTTCCTATTAGATAATAAGTGTAATAGACACTTAGTAAGAGCACCTGGTGACTCCAAACATTTTTGGTTCATCAATATTGGTCTCATATCCATATGCCAAGAATAATAAGATCATTTTTTAAAGGTGTCAACTTCCATTTCATTGAGCTTCAAGTACCATCTAGAAGAAGAAGAGTAAGAGCATCTTTGTCCTCTATCATAAAGAGTCATTCAAGCTGACATCTCCCAGAGGTTAATCTACACCTCCATTTGGAAGATTTTTTTCACCTAAAAGAGGGCCTATTTCCTATCCCATTCATGTTTATACCAAGGAATCAAGTGTTTATACCTTTCAACAGAGGTTGTCCTTTTGTTTTTATCTAGTATGATGATACTTTCATGGTAGCAACAAAATTTTGTCTTATTTTATGGGTGACAACTCAACTTCCCTTATAGAACATATTCAAGATATCACAAATATATATTCACTACACCATGTCACTAAAGATAATGTTACAATCAGGTTACTTGCTTCTTCCTTCAAAGGTAAATCTTTCCAATGGTATTGAGGCTTAAGACCAAATTCTATTCACAACTGGGATGAACTTAGAAAAGAATTGTGCAAATAATTTGAGGATTAGAGTGACCATTTATCCCCAATAGAGTAGTTTACCACCATAAAGAGAGCCTCACATGAGATGATGGTTGTCTTCAACTTTAGATTCCAGAGTCTGAGATATAATCTTTCCTTTGTGTAAGCCATCTCCAAACACTACATTTTTATATTTTCTAAAATCCCTTAATAGTGATATAGTTGTGATGATTCAGTCCATGGGAGAGGTTGTCCTCCTTGATGACTATGAAGTCATGGTGCACATATAGAATTGTTTGATCCAAGTAGGAAAGATTATGCCTAGAATCCCTATGCCTTTATTCATAAATATTCTTCCTAGATAATTCATTATATAACCTGTGTTGGTGCATATCCCTACTATATTAAGCCCACCCACTTCATCTATCATTTATCCTAATGAATTACATGAAGTGAAAACATTATTTCAAATTTTTGGGATTGAGCTTGTTGCTCTCAAGAGGCAATAAGCACAGTATCCTAGACCTCATCAACCTTTCACTTAGCAATACCAGTCAAACTAACCACCATACCAAAGTGGTTCACAAACATAAAATTAGCTAATTTATAATAAAATGCCTTATAAATAGAAACTTTATGCTCATAACACCTTTAGATCCCTTTGTCCTAGTGCAAAACAATCTAGTACAAGATAATAAATGGTTTTTTCCATGCAGCCAACCACATAGTCAAGCTACATGTGTAAATGGATCTATGAACCAAATTCTCATGGTGTAAAGTTTTACACCACATAAAAATAAAAATAATAGCATAACTCCACATGAAAGAGAGATTCAGATGATAGCTCATCCATAAAATAGGTCTACTCTCATTAATTAGTAGGAAGATGAATTTAACTATGTAAATTAAAGTGGTGCACCAAGTGGAGGAAGCACTCTAATTAATTTCAATGCTATACTCAAAAGGAGAGATATATAGGAAGTCATACCAACTTTAGCTCCCCTACCTTTAGCACCTTCAATCAGTCACATAGTTACATAGGTCAAGGTGCTTGTGCAACTCTTGTACATAAAAAAGGATGTGCAAAAGGAAGGACCACCTTAAACCAATGAGACAATACAAGAAGAGGATACCATCCTAAAACCACATTTTAAGGGGCCTTAGGTTCCCTTTAATATAGTAAAACAAAAGTAGAGGATGAGATTCAATGTAACTATGTGGGATGCACTTACTATTCTATCAAAACACAATTTACTACAAGATTCACTTAAAGGCTTTCAAGAATGTGAGGCATCCCAACTATTACCTATCATCCTTACAATCCTATGCTAGCCAAAATCAAAAGAAGCATATGTGTGTAATAGTAACAAGCCACTCCCATTTTACATCTCTTTGATCATTATCCAACATTTAGTACATAATTTCATGATTGATTTAGGCACTAGTAGCTTGGTGATGCAAAAAAGGGTCATAAATATGCTTGGAATTGCATATTCCCCTATTTATAAAGGAGTGGTCTAACTTGATGGCACAATAGTCAAAACTATAGGAGACATCAAAGATGTGAATCTTACATTGCATCCATGCCTAAGCCTCTCCATCACATAAGATATCATATTCATTAACTTACTTCCCTACTTCACCATCTACCTCTCTTGGGACTTCACTATGAATATGGTTGGATATTTATCTTCATATTGATCACATATGCTATTCAAAACTAGGTATGGGTCCAAAGTGACCATTAAGGTAGAGCCTATCTTTAAAATCCATGTCAGTCCATACTCTCATAGCCCAATTAAACTAAATTGTGTAATGTTTTATCAAGAGGAGAATTTGATTATCCATGAAGCTATGACATCACTTGAAGAAATCTCAAATGATTTGATGGATGAATGGGCATGTGAACATTTTGAGTGTGATCCATAAAATAATGCAGAGATAGGGCTAGGCACTTACTATATCATGGAGGAAGATTATATGTTGTCTGAGCTCATGAAAGCACATGAGAACCCTGAGGATACATGGCAATTATACTTTGATGGTTCTTAGAGTAAGAATGGCACAAGATCTAGTGTCATGTTGGTCTCACCCCAAAGAGAGAAATATTTTCATGACTTCAAATTACAATCACTTGTACAAATAATCCTATATAATATGAGGCACTAATATAAGGCCTTTAGATTACACAAAAGAAGGGAATTAAGGCACTACAAGCATTGGGTGATAGCAAATTAGTTATCAACTAGGTTAAATTTCAAAACATGACCAAAAATGGCTTGATGAAGGCTTAAAAACATAGAGTGTGGGACATGATTGAAGTATTCAATATGTTTAATATTATTTCCATATCAACAGTGCAAAATGTTTACGTAGATAGGCTTGTGATTGTAGGTACATAATATGACATCCCATGAAATATAGTGGAGTCTAAATAGTTCATCAAACTTATGGTAAGACCAAAAGTCCCTAAAAACATAGAGAATTGGCAAGTGTTTAAAAGAGATGAGTAGATCATTAATTTCCTATAGGATGAATCAAAGTTTTATGCTAAAAACCAAGTGTAGTTACAAGACCAATATGAATACCAAGTTATATGAATAAAGGAGAACAAGTTTCCAAAAGGGATAGTCACCCTGGAGAGGATCTTCAAATCTCAATGACCAATTTAAGGGAGAGAAGTGAAGTATAATGGAAAAAGAGGAAATCTTTGTGCTAGGAATCATCTCATAAGGAAAGACCCTAAAAGTTGGTAGGGTATGTTCCCTACCACAAATAAAGAGCTTCATTGAACTCAGTAAGAGATATGATGACATCTTTGTATGGAGTTATAAGGATCTTAGGGTCTTTGATATAAGCTTAGCACATCATATAATTGAGCTAAATATTGTTTCATAGCTCATCCAACAAAAGTAGAGGCCAATAAATCTAAATATTGATCCATTAATGTGAAAGGAGATTTCAAATCTCATTGAATCTAGTATAATACATCCAATCAAGCATTCCTCATGGGTTGTTAATTTGGTCTCAGTACAAAAAAAGAATAGGGAGATATGTCTATGTGTGGACTTTAGAGACCTAAACAAGGCTTCCCTTAAAGACCACTATCCCTTCCTTCCAATGGAATAAATATTAAAAATGGTCATAAGTGTATAAATATTTTCATTTTTGGATGGTTACTCAGGATACAACCAGATCTTGGTATAAAAATGTGATTGTTACAAAACCAAATTCACTAATAAATGGGGAACCTTTGCATACCAATGAATGCCATTTGGTTTGATAAATATAGTCATGAATTTCCAAATATATAGGGATATATAATTTTAAAAACTCATCAACAAGGTCATCTTGATTTACCTCGATGACATAACTATTTTCTCTAAGTGCACAAAAGATCATTTGAGTCATCTAAAGCAAGTCTTTCAAAGGTTTCAAGAGTTTGAAATATACATAAATCCCAATAAATGCATCTTCATGGTCCCTAAAGGTTCTCTCTTAGGGCACATCATTTCTAAAGAGGGACTCATAATTGATCCAGAGTGAGTTAAGTCTATCTCATCTTTTCCTTTTCCAAGTCACAATAAGAGACTCCAAAACTTCTTAGGAAGAATCAACTTTTTTATAAGTTTCATTCTTGGCTTTTCCATCCTAACCAAACCCTTCACTATAATGTTAAATAAGAATCTTACTTTTAGTTAGACTTGTGAGGGTAGGGAAAGTTTTGAGGGCATCAAGCATGCCATTACATAGGCCCTCACATTGATTAATCTAGATTACTATAAGAATTTTATCCTTTATGCATTCATTGGGATTGAAGGAATCTCATCGATCCTTACACACCAAAAAAAGATCATTTGGAGCAACTAGTTACATTTTTTATCTAGGTATTGAAATATTATGAGTTACACTCTAGCTTTCTAGAGAAGCACACCTTCACAATTATGAGAGTGCTCAAGAAGTTCAGAAATGTGCTCTCTAATAATAAAATCCAACTCATGGTTGCACATGAAAGTATCAAAAAAAAATCTCAATAATGACATCAATGATAAAAGAGCTAGTTGGGTCACAAAGGTGATGAAATATGATGTAGACATCCAAGTCACTAAGCTAGTATGAGGAAAGGGACTCTACAAGTAATTAGCTGAAGTATCAAAGTTGGAAGGTGAAGCAATCTTAGTGTTGCAAAAAAGAGATAAAATGAGCTAAAGAGATACAATCAACTAGACACAAGATATGAAGGCCTTCCTTCAGTATAATGTGTATCCTCCTAGCCTCGATAAAGCTAAGCATATACATTTTAGACTATAGGCCATTCCTTATGTGCTCATAAGTGGTACACATTTCCAAAAGGACCTCATTTAAATCCTCTTAAAGTGTGTGGAATCAAAGAAAATAGGTATAATTCTTGAATAACTCCATAATGTCCCTATAGGAGGCCATTATTCACCCAAGACCACTATTTCAAAGATCATGTAAGAGGGCTATTATTGGCCAAATCTATTCAAAGAGGCACATACATACATTTAAAGTTGTAATAAGTGTGCCTTCTTCATGGGAAAACAAAGTTTATCATCCTTACCACTACACCTAATACAAGATGATAAACCTTTTGTGTAGTGGGGCCTAGATTTCATAGGCATGATTAACCCACCATCAATCAATTAGCACAAGTGGATTCTCATGGCCATAGACTATTTCACAAGGTGGATATAAGACCACTATTTCAAAGATCATGTAAGAGGGATATTATTGGCCAAATCTATTCAAAGAGGCACATACATACTGTAGACACTGAAATCGTGTCTACCCCCTAGGTCTTCTTTCACCCTTGGCCCCCCTTGGCCCATGTCCTAACCCTTGTCCTAACCCCCTCCATTTATCAAATAAATATTTTAATTTATTTGGCCCTCTTCCACCTCACCCATGCCACCTTGGATCCCCTCCTTGGATCCCCCCACCTCTCTCCTAGCCTTTATTGCCCAAATCTCCCCTTTATCCTTCCTCCCACGTCCATTTATGCCTCCCTCGACCGTTTTCCCATGGCCCCTTGACCCGGCAGCGTGTAAGAACAGACAGAGGCTAATTTTAGCCTCTGTCCCAATTCTTCGGCCGCCGACGTCGGTCATTATGCGGTCGATGTCAGTGATTCTACCAGCATCCGCAGCCTTCAAGACCCTTATCTGCAACCATTCTTGCCCCCCCCATGAATAGAACTCTCTTGATGCTTTTGCATTCATATTTTCTTCTCCTCCCCCTCGTATAGCAACACTAGTAGCTATAGGCATCTTGTAGGAAGAGCTCCAAGCAACAGCTCCATTTGCAGGTCCTTCAACAGCTCCGACAACAGGTTTTTCCATTCTTCCATCAGCAAGCAAGAGGTAAGCACAGGTTTTCCATTTCATTCCTTGTTTAATCTATCTATTTAGCTAATCACTACCAAGACCTTCCCTGTCCTTCCCCTGAGAGGTTGAAAGGCCTTCTCAGACCCTTACCTCTCATTCATTCCCCTTTGTGCTTCTGGTTCCCAACCAGTCACTTTCCCAGACAACATTCTCAGTCCCTCAAACCCAAAACAAGTCCCTTAGACCCCCAGACAATCTCTCAGACCTCTAAATAGACCTCCCTGACCCTCAAACAAGACCATAATCCATTCTACAAACCCAAAACTAGCCTATAACCTGATAAGACCCTATCTAAGACTATTTCCCCAGCCGGCCTCATCCATTTCCCCTACCAACGTCAGCAGCCTAACCGACGTCGGCGACCTTACCTGACTGACGCCAACAATACCACCGATGTTGGTGACTGTGCAAAAGCAGACTGCTTTTAAATAGGTACGCATTTGCCTTAAGTTCTTTCTTTATATTTTTCATCATTTATCACTTTCTATTTCTGATCAGCATTCTATTTTTAATAGTGGACTGGCATCCTCCAAGAAGCCTTTGCGCTTCTAGGACCAAGCTCTTGCTTGGCAGTCCACCCTTTTGTCATCTAACATTTTTCATGTTTTAGTGTCTTTCTCTTTCAGGTGTCATCCTCAACAACCAAAGAGGAGTTCCTGCTATCGTCTAAATTCTGGCGCACACATCTATAACCTAGGTACATACAAACCCTCATCCTTCTTCTTAGTTTCTCATATTTCCTTTCTTGAATGTAAAAAGTGAAATCTAGCATAGAAACAGCCTGGCACGCCCTGTGGGACCTTAGGGTCTTCCTTGGGTTCCTTTTATTTTTTATTCATATAGGTGCATTAGGTTTCTCCCTTTTCACCTCTTTCTTCTCTTCTAAAACGACATCATAAGCAAGATTAAAAGGAACATTTCTTTCTTTTCTTGCATTTCAAACTAGTCAAAAATCATATCCTTCAACCCTTTCTCAACTTGTTTTCATTCAAACTCACATTTTGACTTGGTCTCAAAACACATTGCATTTTCATTTTTGCTTGCTTGCATTTTTTTAGTCCACACCTAGTAATTAACAAAGCACATCATGAATTAATCATAGTCCACTTGATGTTACACAACCGAACCACTTGCACTAAATCAAACATCAAACTTACCTGAGACAAGGCCCGACTAGGATTTCATCCCCCAGTGGATACCTTACCCATCCCAGCAATCCCACTTGGATTTCATCACCAAGGGGAAAGCCCACTCTATTCTCTGGCAGAGTCTAATCTCTAGGGAAAGTATATTTTGGCTAAGTGAGACCAGCTTACCACTGGACTCGTGAAGTGAGGGGAGCTTGCTCCTTAGCACCAGGCCATGTATGAAACCTAACCTAGACTCTTGAGTGCCTAAACAAACCTGAAACCATCCATAGACTACCTCTTCTAGGACCCTTCTAATAGCCAACCTCCCCAAACATCACTTTAAGGCATAAGCCACACGAGCTTAATAATTTATTTCTAGGGATTTAACGCTTAGTCTCTGTTTGTGTTCTTCATCTTTTCTATTCTTATCTACCTGTTTGAGCTAGTGAGGACGTTCTTCTTCCTTTTTTCCAAAAACTCTCAAATCTTTTGGGTTTCTAGAAAACACAGTCATCGGCATCAGTTTTACCACCAACGTCGGTACACCTTTTCTCGCCAGCATCAGTTATCTGACTGACGTCGGCCATCTTTCTCACTGACATCAATTTTTCAACCGACGTCAGTCTCTATCACAGTTCTTTTTTTTCAAAATAACAGCCTTAAAACCCACCCCTTTTCTGCCAAAACCCCATTATGAGTTTCTGAAACTAAAAAAACATAGTTTCTGAAACCTAACCTTTCTTACCTTGAATGGTTCTGACTCGCAGTCAAACCAAGGCTCTAGTCAACCACGCGAGGCATCAACCGCTTCCGTCTACCCCATCCATAACTGGTCCTATAATGGAGTTCCACTCAGAGACTGAAAGAACTCCTACTCACCCAACCCCACCCCAAACTCCTATTGTCCCAGAAGGGGACCAAGATTTCGCATGATTCTTGGACCTCAACGTCAAAGCCTTACAGCACTATCTCGCGCATAGCCAAACACGAGACTCCTTAGGCAACCCAATCTATGGGATGCTGACTTCCTTAGTCGAGACAATGATCACATCAACAGCATCTACAATTCAACCTATAGACAATCAAGCCAACACCTCGACTAATAACCCAACCGTGTCCTACCTTCAAAATTTAGCCTCTCCTTCTAGACCTACCTCCATGGGGGTTTTGGTACCCCCTCAACCTCAAACCACTCAACCAAATCCTACACCTTTCCAAAACCTAGTAGTCTCTATCCCCCCTACTCTTGCACCTATCAACACAAGAGTAACTGCCTACCCTTCAATAAGTGTGGCCACTCCTCAACCATCTTTGACGGCCCCTATCCAACTTGTGCCTACCAACCCCATAACACAAGTGCCCTTGGCATCAACTTTTGCCCTGATAACTAGCTACCCATATGTTGTGTCTATGCAACCAACCACATCATATGCCCCTCTCAATATTTTTCAAGTGCCTTATAATCTAGGGGGCGCTCCACCTGCCAATCCATCAGCAGATATCATCAAAATGCTGATGGACAAGATGTCTAGCCTAGAGACCTCCGTTTCTAGCTCACGTAATGCTCTCTCATACGAGCAAATTTGTAATGAGCCCATTCATCCTTCTGTCTCGATCAGGCCATACCCCAGTCAATGGGAGCTTCCTAAATTTTCTTGCTTTCAAAGCAAGGAAGACCCACAACAGCACTTATGGGCATTTAGACATGCCTGTTACCTTATTACCCATGATGATGCATTGCTTTTATGCACATTTCTTATGTCTCTCTCTGGTGCTGTGCTTGACTGGTATAGCTCTCTTGCCAACCATTCCCTCTTCACATTCACATAGCTGGCCCAGCTCTTTCTCGATCACTTCTCCATCAACATCACCAAGAAGGTCTCGATCACAAACCTCTATTCTATCTACCAATTTGAGGACAAATCCATAGCTGACTTCATTGCTTGCTGGAGAGGCCTCATCAATCAACTCTCCTTTTCCTTACCCCAACCCAAACTTATTGAACTTTTCTCCCAAGCCTATGCCAAATATATTTCTTCCACCTTACGGGTTTAGACCTTCCGCACCTTCAACAAAGCCTTCACGATGGCCTGCAAACTTGAATTACGTGCCATTGAGGAGAATAAAGTCAAGTTGCAGAGCAAGAATCCCAACTCTAAGACCAATGACTCCTCTTCTTCTAAACCTTCATCATCCAATCCTAAGTCTAAAGCTTCAGCTAACGTTGTGGTCATTAGACCTTCATCCTCTTCATCTTCAACCAATTAGCCTGAGCCATCCACATCTCAGAGAGCCACCTACCAATTCTAGCAGAGATACATACAACGACAGTATACTTCTCTCAGAGAATCATACACGTCTGTGCTAGAAAAACTTATTAAATAGGGGGTTCTCAATCTCCCCCAAATTCAACCACCTCCACAATTTGATCCCTCACGCACCATCCCTGTGTGGTATAGGGAAAATGACTTCTGTAGCTACCACCGTATTAAAGGACATGACATGAGAAACTACAAAACCCTTAAAAACATAATCCAAGACATGCTTGAAAAGGGTGACCTCATTCTAGACAATCCCAATGCACCCCCTAATCAGGGCATCGACATCTTCAAGCAATCATTCCCCAATCATCCACCGATCCAAAATAATGTCCAGACCTTGATTGAAAACACTCATGAACACAACATCTGAATAGTCAATATGGTCTCGCCCTTCATCCCCGACCAACCTCAAGAGGTTATTCCATCTATCAGTCCATCGCGTGTGGACAAACCTCTTTCCTCGGTTAGTTCTCCATCAACCTCTCTCATCTTAGAGGATGCCTCAACCTTACCAGCACCACCGGTCTCACTATCCTCCTTCTTGCTACCTATGGAGGACCCGACCCTTCCTACTCCTTGACCACAAGTGGAGACCACCATCATCCCTGCCCTTTACCCACTCGAGGAGCCTCATTCTCCAGTTTCTTCTCCACCTAGGGAAGAACCTGCCTCTCCTTCGTCTCCAACCAAGGATGAATCTATCATGACTTCATCATGCCATGGGTCTGAGACTGCCACACCCATCTCATCTTTAGCCCCACAACTATCAACATCTTCTCAAGGACCCAAACCTCATCCAACATCTTGTCAACAATTTTCCCGACTAGTGGAGAAAATCATACTTCTCCCTTTAAGGAAAGTGGAGCATCAGGGATTGTGGGAGCATCTTAAAGCTCTTCAACATGCCCGTGCCCTCTTGTCTCATGCTGCCAATCCTCCCAAGGTAGAATCTCCCAAGACTCTCAACAAAGACCAGACTCCCGCTTCTAAACCCACATCTACCCCATCTAAACCTATCAAGTCACTTGGCGTTCACCCTATCTCTACCCTCACTCACCCGCAAGTGAAGGTGGACTTAGACCAGACCTTGACCAATAGTAGTCTTCCAACCAAGTCGAAGAAGACTGTCAGACCACAAAAGTGAACTCCTCTTCCCTCGTCACCATTACCTTCCATTTTGGGCCCCCATCCTTCGACCCTGACCAGAGTCCTTCCCACTTCGACCTCTAATCAAAACCAGTTGCCTCCTTTGCTTCCTTTGCCTACCTCTAGCCTACCCTCTCTTAAAAAGGTGGTACCTCTCATGAAGAAAGTGATGTCTCTGCCTGTCACTGCACCATCAACCCAAAAGGTGGTATGGAAACCTCCTCCAACTCTGCCTAAGCAAAAGTCACCAACATCGCACACATCAACTAGCATGGACCCTTTAGTGGGCTCATACTCATTGATATTACACTAAATTTTGCAGACTTCTAGCATAACCCTTCCACCCATCAGGCCTTTCCAACCTCTCGGGTCCAAGCCCTCCTGGTTCGATGACACAAAAATTTGCTTATACCATCATACGTTAGGACACAATACCGAGACTTGATGTGCCCTCAAGGCTGTCATTCACCGCTATATGGAGAAGGACACTCTTCTCCTTGAGGACACTCTTGACTGACCCTCGATATTTTCCCATCCAACCTCTTCAACCACATCAACATCTCACCAGCAGGCCGTGACCCCTTCTTCACCTCCTATCTTTGAAATCAATGCTATCCACATAACCACTAGGTCACAAAAGGACAAGGTGAAAGAAAAAGCCATCATTCCTTGGACCTACCCTTTTGTCAAGCCACCTCTAGCACCCAAGCCTAAAATTTCTATCCTTGGTGCATCTCAGCCTTCTTCTTCTTCCTCTTAAGGGTTGATTCATGACTCCATGTTGAAATAGCTTCACCAGATGCCTGTGAATATGTCCCTTTATGACCTCATCCAAACCTCGCCTCAGCATCATCAAGCCCTCATTCGAGCCTTGCAGACAGTAGAGGTCTAACCCGAAGACCCCCAACCACTCACTGCCCTCGTCCACTCTTTATCTCCTGTTGCCTCCATCACATTCAGCGATTCTGAGATTCCCACATCCAACACAGAAGATCAGGATGCTACCCTCTTCATCACTACCTATGTTGATTAGACACACATTAAATGCGTTATGATCGATAGAGGTGCCAGCATCAACATTATCTCCACCCATGCCTTTGATCAGTTGGCTCTTCCCAAGAATTGCATCTCCAAAATTGACGCAATCTTGCGCTCCTTCAATGACACCATCACCACAACCATTAGCACAGTCATTCTTCACATTCATGTTGGTCCATGCATAGTCCTGGAGCTCTTCTATATCATCGAAGGAGAGTTTCAATACAACATGTTGTTGGGCCAACCCTGGATCCGTGCCATGGCCTGTGTCCCCTCCACCCTACACTGTTGTGTGAAATTTGAGCATGACGGGCAAGTCCATACCATTCCCACTGACCCATCACCTTTCAAAACTTGTAACACCACCTACTATCCAAATGACATCCTCATTCCTATCAATCCATCAACCTCGACACCACCTCCATCTGTGGAAGCTTCAACTAGTTCACAACAGGCGGTCGCCCTCACCCCTCCTCTTCAAGTGACTACCAAAGACCCCATGGAAGACATCTTCCAGTGACTTTCACTTGGGAAATATCACTTGCTGACCTTAGACATGTTCCAAACTCTGCAAGAGTATGGATGCCTTCACCACAGCCCCAGTTATGACCATCGGATCGAGATGGTCGTGGCTTATGGTCCTCCTCACCTCCGAACCAACCTCATCTGTGGGGGGCTCAATCAAGCTCCTACTGACAAGAACCCTCTCTCTTCACCCCAACCATTTGCATCAGACTTCTCATTTCTTGGCAACCCTACCTTTGCACACACTTACCTTTACAAGTGTGCATGGAAGGGTTTTGGTTTTAGACGCTATGAGCAGGGCTCCCATCAGCCCATCCAGCTGCTCAATGATGATGATGCCAAGAAATGGTATGGACTAGGATATCATGACCCCACTCAGGCCTCTGTAGACCTTTGCCCCAAGCCAACCATTGACCAATCTCCTCTAGGCTCACCCATTCCTCCTTCACCTATGGAGTCGGTGGTTTCCATCCCTCTTAACTTTTTCAATGCCTAAATGCCATCCATCTAGAACCCCTGACCTATCAACCAACTGGGGTACCCAGGTCTCTCCTCTTCGTCTTCCCTCCATCTCATCCTCTGCACTGGGTGTTAGACATTCTTCCTACCACCAAATGGCTGGGGGGAGTTTGACTTTATACTACCTATCATGACCTCGACCAAACATCAATCACACATCAACCATGACCTCAATCAATCATCAAACTAGACCTCGACCAAGCAACCAAACCTTGACCAATCATCAACCTTAACCTCTTAATCATGACCAAACACCAATCTCAATCCAGCCCTTGACCAGTCTTGACAAATCAGCGACCACATCAACCAACTTCTTAATCATAACCAGCATGTCACCAATATGGAGCAAAGTAAATGAGGCAAATTTTCCCCTAATTGGCTCAAACCTTTCATCATCATGCACAAGTATGGGTCAGGGACTTATCGTCTATCTTCTCTCAATGGATGGCCAGAACTTGAGCCTCTTAATGCCTTGCATCTGTGACCATTCTACTATTAGTCGAGTACTCATCCACTTGACATTTAACTTGAGCTCGTCTCTTGAGTAATCCCCATCCTCCTAACCCTCATTCCTTTCAACCCTATTCCCCTAAACAAATCCTCTATAACCCTTTTATGATGCATTAATGCTTTGTCCTAATAAAAGGGAGCCCTTGAACTTCTATAGTCTTGTCCATGACTCCAAATTCTATCAAAAAAATAAATCAAGATGTCAAAACATATCCAAGGTCACCCAATCAAATCAAAAAGCAGACTGCTCCCTCGAAGGATAGCTGTACTATTATTGTTGTAGCTAATAGACTGCTCCCTTGAAGGATAGCTATTCAAACTTATATAAAGCAAAAATATAGACCACTCCCTTGAAGGATGGCTATGATTAAATCTTGCTACAAACATCACTTTCTTAGAAGCTTCTTGCATCGATCAGCTTCACAAATGACCACAAATCAAAATGACATCTCTATGTGGACTTCCCACATTGATCAGTCTGCTCTTTCAAAAAAAATGGATCATGGACTTGGCTTGTAGTTGTCTCAGTGTCTCCTATAAAAAGGGGCAAGGTTATCCCTACTCTTAAAATGGGTTACCCTATCCTCCTATCATAACACCTGCTCAAGGGACTTCGAGCTCACTTTAATGTCAAAGTGATTCGATTACCATTCTAACACAACCATGGTCAACGACGTAATGCATGAATGGGGCTCTTTGTTCTAACAACCCATGTCTATGTTATCATTCTAGTCCTTGTCAATGAAAGGGCGATTATGCCTTTCGCTTTCTACTTACACTTTGGTCACATTTGAACTTCATCATTTGTCAAACCAACTCAACCCAATCTCTTTTTAGACCACTCACATAGCCTAATCACACTAGTTTCCATGGACACCAATACACATGGAAACTATCGACCAGGCACAATTTATGTTAAGCATAAACCAATACTTGCTGAAGCATAAATAGACCTCAATTCATTTTTATCATACATCCGTCGCGAATATGGAAAATTGTTAGGGATGAAAGACCCCTCAACCAATGTTACAGCATACCCCATTTGGAAAAGGCTGTAACATCTTTTTCTCCTCATCATTTCGACACATGACCAAACCAATCATCGACCAATCTTCTCAACTAGTCTGAACTACATTGGTCTGAGGCCCCTTCCAATATGGGCTATGTAGGCAGCACTCAGATGACACGACTATCTTCTGGGGTTAGCTCGACCACCCTCATTTGTTTGTCTCTCTGATGGACAAACCTTCTTTTCTTTGACCATGACCTTTACTTTGACCTCGACCACAACCAATCAATCACTTCGACCCTCTTCCTCCCTCTTTGGGAGAACTACATTGGCCTGAGGCCCTTAGGACAAGGGATATGTAGGTAGCACTCAATTGACATGGGGTCTCCTGGGGTTAGCTCAGCCATCCTCTTCATCACTTTCTTCCATCCCATTCTCTCATGACCTGTCAATCATATCACAGTTAGTCACATATTTTCATAATCATTAGCATAATCATTTTCATCATGTCCATCCATAGTCATTAAACATCACCATTTAATCTAAAAATCATAACCATTCACATCAAATATCAACATCAATATCATTAATCATCATCATATAACCATTTCATTAAACATCACATTCATCATCACATTAGTCATCATAATCACAAACATAGCATCATAGCATCATCATTATACACATCATATCAAAACATGCATCAAATCAAAGTGCCATAAACATTAAGCATATCTTACAATTTCTCATAACTCATGTCAATAATCCAAAATAATCTCATCATATATATATCAAAGTTTTATACAATCACACAATCTGTGCATCTCTCTCTCTCAAAAAAAAATCACATACATCTCACATCATCAGCACACAGGCCGATCTATACATCATATCAAAATCTTCCCTCAAGGCTATGGCTATGGTGGTGGCAATGGCTGAGAAGATGATGTATCCTCTCCCCCTTCTGATCTGCATCGTCTGTGCAAATTGGTAGCAGTCGCCCATGACATAAACCGCTACCGGCTCAGCTCTGCCCTCATATCTGAGTATCATTGTATCTAAAGAAACCCCCTAATGGCTCTCTCATAATATGTGATCTCATCCAATGCATTATTGTATCTAACTATAGGTACGGTCTGCGGTGGACCCATCTGCCTTGCTGTTATCTCCTATACTGACCCCTGTGGCTATGAAAATGTCAGCTGCACCAATATAGACGGTCCTACCCCCTGTGAAAATGCTAGCTACTGAGATGGCTACTATAATGGGCCCTACCCTCTAAAACTCTGACCTGCCACTGCCTGTGCCTGAAATCGTGTCTACCCCCTAGGTCTTCTTTCACCCTTGGCCCCCCTTGGCCCATGTCCTAACCCTTGTCTTAGCCCCCTCCATTTATCAAATAAATATTTTAATTTATTTGGCCCTCTTCCACCTCACCCATGCCACCTTGGATCCCCTCCTTGGATCCCCCCACCTCTCTCCTAGCCTTTATTCCCCAAATCTCCCCTTTATCCTTCCTCTCGCGTCCATTTATGCCTCCCTCGACCATTTTCCCATGGCCCCTTGACCCGGCAACCTGCAAGAATGGATAGAAGCTAATTTTAGCCTCTGTCCCCATTCTTCGGCCACTGACGTCGGTCATTATGCGGCCAACATCGGTGATTCTATTGGCATCGGCAGCCTTCAAGACCCTTCTCTGCAACCATTCTCACCCCCCTGTGAACAAAACTCTCTTGACGCTTTTGCATTCATATTTTCTTCTCCTCCCCCTCATACAGCAACACCAACAACTACAAGCATCTTGTAGGAAGAGCTCCAAGCAACAGCTCCATTTGCAGGTCCTTCAATAGCTCCGACAACAGGTTTTTCTATTCTTCCATCAGCAAGCAAGAGGTAAACACTGTGTTGTTTTCCATTTCATTTCTTGTTTAATATATCTATTTAGCTAATCACTGTCAAGACCTTCCCTATCCTTCCACTGAGAGGCTGAAAGGCCTTCTCAGACCCCTACCTCTCATTCATTCCCCTTTGTGCTTCTGGTTCCCAACCAGTCACTTTCTCGGACAACATTCTTAGTCCCTCAGACCCAAAACAAGTCCCTCAAACCCCCAGGCAATCTCTCAGACCTCTAAATAGACCTCCCTGACCCTCAAACAAGACCACAGTCCATTCTATAGACTCGAAACCAGCCTGTAACCTGACAAGACCCTGTCTAAGACTACTGCCCCGACCGACCTCGTCCATTTCCCTTATCGACGTCGGCAGCCTAACCGATGTCGGTGACCTTACCTGACCGATGCCAGCAATACCATCGATGTTGATGATTGTGCAAAATTAGATTGCTTCTAAATAGGTATGCACTTGCCTTAAGTTCTTTCTTTCTATTTTTCATCATTTATCACTTTCTATTTCTGATCAGCATTCTATTTTTAATAGTGGACTGGCATCCTCCAAGAAGCCTTTGCGCTTCTAGGACCAAGCTCTTGCTTGGCAGTCCACCCTTTTGTCATCTAACATTTTTCTTGTTTTAGTGTCTTTCTCTTTCAGGTGTCATCCTCCACAACCAAAGAGGAGTTCCTGCTATCGTCTAAATTTTGGTGCGCACGTCTACAACCCAGGTACATACAAACCCTCGTCCTTCTTCTTAGTTTCTCATCTTTCCTTTCTTGAATGTAAAAAGCAAAATCTAGCATAGAAACACATACATTTAAAGTTGTAATAAGTGTGCCTTCTTCATAGGAAAACAAATTTTATCATCCTTACCACTACACCTAATACAAGATGATAAACCTTTTGTGTAGTGGGGCCTAAATTTCATAGGCATGATTAACCCACCATCAAGCAATGGGCACAAATGGATTCTCATGGCCATAGACTATTTCACAATGTGGATATAAGTGGTTATTATTAATGAGGCTAATGATACATCCATCCTAACCTTTTATGAAGGCATTATAATAATATTTGGTGTCCCAACCACAATTATCTTCAATAATGCATTGGCTTGCCTTGGAACTAGAATCAATGAATGGGCCATCAACCATAACATCTATCTAAAAACTTCATCAAATTATTACCCTCAAGGTAATGTTCTATATAATTCTACAAATAATAATATGATCCATGTCTTAAATATAACCTTGGAGGATAATCAATGAAATTGGCATACCAAGCTTAGAACTACCCCTTGGGCTGCTCAAATCACACCTAAAAAAGTGTTGGAAAATTCACCCTTCATGCTAGTTTATGGATGCCAGATTATCCACATCCCTCAAGGTTCCTTCATTATATCTCACACACTAGTTGGAATTATTCAAAATAAATCCCCTCATAGTGAGATTCTTAAAGCTAATAGAGCTCAAAGAGACTAGGATACAAGTCATGTACACTATTGAACTCCAATAGGCCCAGACCAAGAATGTTTTTGATAAGAAGGCCAATAATATAAAGTTCACAGAGGGATATTTAGTACTCAATGGGATGAAAATAGAGCAAAGGTTGGAAGACAGACTAAGTTCAAGGCAATATGGAGCAATTTTTACACCATAACCAATTGTAATCAATTCAATGCCTTCCAACTAGCTAAATTGAATGGGAAAAAGTTGCCTATCCTAGTTAATGGGATCCAACTCAAGTGATATCTCTACTAATTTTTGTATAATTTTAATTATGTAGAGTAGGTTTTTTTTCATTTCATTAGGTACCTTGTAGACCTTGTTTTAGGCTAGTTTCAATTCCTCTAAGCACTTGTGCACATTATTTCTCTTATCTTAGGTATTTTCCCTCTAAGTGCCTTTGTCATAGTTTTTTTTTTTCAAAAGGGATCTTAATACACTCAAGATCTAGAAATATGCAGCTAGTGTATTTATAGGATAAATATCAAAATCTCCAAGAATCTATGCCCAATGGATCATCTCAAAGGCTACCATATTCTTGTTTAGCAGGCAAGTGGCCTATAGAGGTCACTAGAAGTGTTAGATTTATAAGTTACCCCAAATTAGTTTTAGGTTCACTAGGACCCAATAAAAATATTAAGCACCTACATGGTCTCATGTGCTTCAATCAAAAAGTGTGCAGGTATCCCTTCTCCATACCTATGCCCAAGATAGTCAAGCATAAGTTTGTGTAGTAAAAAGATGATGATTTACACCCTCTAAAGGACCTTGATGCATGTTAGTATATAGGGTCCTTCAACACATAACTTAAGATGCATGATAGTTCAAGACTGCATGCCCCTAGGTTTTATAAGGCCAAGTGAATGAAGCCCATGAATAACAGTAACAAATCAGGAAGACTGCACTTAAGACATTGTATTCATGTGCAATCTTACTCAAAGACCTCCCCAGACCTATCTAACACAATTCCACACTAGTGCACAAGGTCCTACATCTGCACCCTTAAATATTGTAGGGTGTAATTTAAAACCTAATAATATCCTTTTCATAAACCCATAATATCCCAAATAACTCTCACGTGTGCTTTGGCACAAGAGTAATCCCAAATCAAGGGTGTGTACATAGTTCAATATGCACGTAACATGTATAAAAAGGATCACATACCAAGTCTCCCACCATGCACATTAATGATGTCACAAGTTTAAAAAAACCTACATAGTAATTGCCAAGTGGTAACAAGGTATAAAGAGTTAGTTTGAGTAGTTGAGAAAAGCCCAAGGCCTTGTCAAAGCAAGTAAATATAGAAGCAACTATCAGACATTAGGATATGAATACATGTCACCCTTTGACTATTTAAGGGAAATCTTCCATCCTTTGATACACACATGTATTCTAATATATCTTCATTATCAACTCTCAAATCTAAATCATCAAACAAAATTCAAGAAGCCTAGATGTGATGTCACAAAAGAATTAAAATCTAAATCTACCACTCCAAGTGGTACATTAATTATAAAAGGCTCATCTTTTATAAAAGCCAAATTTTTCATCTGTAAAGTGGGGACAATTTTAGCAACCTCGTGTTGTTGAAATTTTCCCTCCAAGGGTACTTCTATTAGTTAAATCTTGAAAGTTAATGAGAATTAAGTTAACTTTTATTTATCCTTATTATGCATTATATGTTATTTAAATTTGTTGATATTTGTCTATGGGTATTACTTGCACCTCTATTTATTATCCATACCCATCACCTATGTATAAAATGTATAACTCATTTGCAGGTTATATCATATGTGCATTCAAGTCTATGTTGACACTATATATGGATTTTTGTCATCCCTCCCAGTGTTGCATTGTGTTCTTGTGCCTATATGAAAAAAACCTATGCATAAGAGTGGCCTTGACAAAGATTGTGTGGAAATGTTTTACTCTCAATGGATTGTAGTGTGTTTATGGTAGTAGGAGTGCTCACTCTATTCTTAGTGTATTGCCTCTTTATCTTTTAGTACTTTCTTACCTTCTCCTTCCCTTTTCCCTCAAAACTTTAGGTTTATATTAATGGTAGATGTAACTTTCTACTCTTTAGGTCTACGTACTAGTCTTAAACCATGTACACTTGGAATAGAAATAATATAGCCTACTCTAGAGGCTCATCCCAAAGAGTGAAAAGGTCCCATGACTTGCAGACATTCCCATCATTATGATGAGAAAAGCAATGCTCAATGTGCATAAGTGAGTCACAATACTTTTATGCCTGATGTCAAACACCCTTGTGCCCTATGCAAGACATTCATGCTTAGTGCCCCACCTTAAAATATCCCTACATAGTAGAACATCCATGGGTGTATGTTTTGAATGACAATAGTAACAATGTAACCCCACCATACCTCCTCATCCCCAAAACACTACAACAAAACATAGAGATCATCACAAAGAATTTGATATTATGGATCAGTTGAAAAACACACCAACCAAGATCTCCATATTGAAATTACTTCAAAAATTAAATATTTTCAAATATATTCTTTTTCAAACACTCAATCATACATCTTTGCCTTGTCATATATATCCAACTTACTTTGCATCTATCATTAACACTATCAAGGACATTAAAGATGTTATATCTTTTTCCAATGAGGATTTGCCATCACATTCAATTATTGAACACAATATATCACTTTTCATTCAAGCACAAATCAATAAAAAGATTATTAAATGAGTTATAATTGATAGTGGTTCAGGACTTAGCATATATAACCTCACATTTCTATATTCTATGTGGATTAGAAGACATATAATAATATCAAAGGTTTTGATGACTTTCCTAAACAAACATTGGGTTCTATTAAATTTGATATTACAATCGGGCCAAAAACACTACCTACACAGTTTTAGGTGATGCTTAATCATTTTCACTATAGCATATTACTTGGGAGAACTTAGATACATGCTATGGAGGTCAAACCCTCTACCTATCATAAATGCATCAAGTTTTTACATGATGGGTACTCATACACTTGTCTAATAGATAATCAACCATTTAGATATTGTAGAGTCATTGAGCCTACCACCCTAAGTACAACTTTATATGGGACACCTCATGTTCTTATAGAGTCCCAGATCACAAGATTTCAATTGAGTAGATGCATACATATGAGGTTGGGGAATCTAGTAGAACTATTCTTATGCCCATTCTATATCCTCCTACAGCATAATTACCTTCACCCATGATGGAGGAGGACCCTCCTATAGTATATTTATCCCCACCTAGGGTAGATAATGGGATTATCATAGAACATTTACCATTACTTGTTAATTTAGAGGAAGTATACATCCACAACACTGATGCATATTCCCAAGCCACCACAAAGGATGATCCAACACCTATTGACATTGATGATTACTTATGTGGATTAAACTTCACACCAATGGGACTTATAGAGTACATAGATGATTTTAAGGCATTCATTCCTTTTCTACACTAGCATCACCATTAGTTTATAGTCCTATAGCTACAATCCCACCTACTTAGTTATAATTAGAGGTAGATCCCTCCATTAAATTACTACACATGGTAACATTTATGGATATAGACCCATTTATACTAATTAAGGTAGGTAATTCATAGGATAGACCATATTAGATTATATAGATATTACTTGATAGAGTATTGATGGAATTGCCCCTAATTCATCATAAATCCATCAACATATTGTCATAATAGGAACTTCAACCCTTTTTTCATTTTATAAGATTATGAGACATTATAAAAATGCATGCTCAAAATTATAGTACAAGTTGAATAAGTTCAAGGCTCAGGGCACTATTTAGATTACACATCCTCTACCTCTATCAATATAGACACCATGATAGACTCATTGTTGACACAATTTCTCAAAAAATGATCTATTGACTATATATATTTTTGTTGAGGATAGATACATCCCCCATGTTGATATAGATGAGAATTTTGATCCTAATATTTATACTTTAGCATTTTTATAACACATAGTAAATCAAGAGGATGAGCTATAGCATGCTTTACATTACCAAGATTCCATAGGACATATCACACTACTAGTTGCATGCAACCCCAAGGTGGCCAATACATTATTCTTCATCATGAGTATAAGCATTGATATATAGGTTACACTTAGTAGTACATGGTTACCAATGATGGATGCCATAGTTGATCGATCAGATAGATGTTTAACATTTAGTAATAAGGGACACATGGTCCACATTCTACATGATGGCATAGAAGATAACCATAGTTTCATATAGATACTCTATAGTCTAATGTAGTTTACCCTAGGAATACAAAAGAGGCATCTTACATAATAGAGCATCACACTATTCGAATACACAAAATTTAGACCAATGTCAAGGATAAAGCTACACTAATACACATAACACAGTATGATGATTATGATGATGAGGACTTATTTAAGCTTAGACACATCTAGTATTAGACATTAGATTACCTTCCATAGGACATATCACACTACTAGTTGCATGCAACACCAAGGTGGACAATACATTATTCTTCATCATGAGTATAAGAACTAATATACAAGTTACACTTAGCAATACATGGTTACCAATGACGGATGCCATAGTTGATCAATCAAATAGATGTTTAACATTCATTAATAAGGTACCACAGTCCACATTCTACATGATGGCATAGAAGATAACCATAGTTTCATATAGATACTCTATAGTCCAATGTGGTTTACCCTAGGACTACACAAGAGCCATCTTACATAATAGAGCATCACACTATTCAAATGCATAAAATTTAGACCAATGCCAAGGATAAGGCTACACTAATACACATAGCACAGTATGATGATTATGATGATGAGGACTTATTTAAGTTTAGACACATCTAGTATTATACATTAGATTACCTTCCACATGATCCACCATTTGATCATCCACATCCCATGGATGTGCTCTCTAGTTTATAGAGATACTACACTATAGTTGTATATTATCTCATTTATTTCCAGCATTTACTTGTACATAGCTTATATCCAAAAAATACAAAAATAACATAATATGCTAAAACACAAAAACATTCAAATATTTACCTAGAAAATATAAATTTATATATTGTATGTATTTCCATATTTATACTTCTTATATTTTCCAAACACTACATATGATATTTATCTTAGTATAGTTGGTTTTTATCATACATACATGTTTTAATTGTTCTTGTTGACTGTTTTAAGATACCTACATGACCCAGATCCACTACACAAATCTAGATTTGCTACTATTTGCCCACTAGGGGAATATACATAGATACAATAATTTAGCATGGATACATTCACCCATTTGGGGGAATCTTATACACAATTTTGATTACCAGGTTACATATTTATAAACTCTATATCATATATTTAGCATTGTTATATATTGATATTGATCATCTTACACCTGCTTAGATTCATTATCGAATACTACTCTAGAATCATTTTATGTACTTTCATTTTAGTTTTTTTAGTTTAGATTTAATTATTTATCTATGCTTATTCTATTCAAGTTCATTTGAATATGCCATTGTTCTATGGATCTATGACACTTATTTTCATTATATGTATTCTTTAGGCATATTCCCATGTCTTTGTGTGTGCCTTCCTGATTGTGTATCCGTATATTTGAACATGTCCTTTCATGTGACTCTAAGCTAACTTTTTTTTTGTTCATATGTGGACATTTGAACATGTCTTTGCATGTCTTACTTTTTTAGTTTGTCCCTTATATTGTGGCCCCTTGGCCTAATGTATGTGCCTCATGTGTGTTGTATGTGTGTTTTATTATATGCATCATGGCCATTACACTTTTCTTTTTCTTGTTATGCACTCCATTTTTATATGCCATGAGGGACCTCATACATCTCTCCTTCCTATTTCAGTGTTGTTATGGACATCATGCCCCATCTCTCTAGGTAGCTAATTAATTATTACTTAGATTTATTGTTCATATACATTGTTATATTTATCTTGATAGCCTTGTGAATGCTATATCTAACATACATCATATACTACAAACTTATGCTCATATTATCTTACATTTCAATGTTATGTATGCACATTATGTTGGTTTATTATGTAGATATCATATATGCTCCAACTAACACACATTTTGTAAAAAAAATTCTTTTGAGGATATTTCTTGCATAAGTTCAACAACTCCCATCAAAATAAGTGGAATCAATATAGGTTTGTCATAGATATCAAGCTATCCAAATGCACTCAGAGTATAATTTTCAACACATAGGCACAGAGTACAAAAATTAGTTTCAAGAAAACACATTGGCAAATAGTGACATAGAGACTAGTTTCAATTACATATATATTAGAATAGTTGGACATTAGTTCCAAAATTAGGACACTAAAACCCACAAACTCTATTGTCTAATATATGGTGATATTGTCTAATAACCTTAGTTTTAATAAATTTTAGATTGGCCAAAAAAGTATAGTAAGTACAATCTAGGTTTACATAGGTTCAATTACAAATTACCAATTTTGGCTCAATTTAACACATATTCATACCAACTTTCTCAAATTATGGGAATCATAAATGGCATGATCATTATCATTTCAATTTAGATGCTTAGATATAGATTACTATAACTCAATCCATAATCCATATACTCAAATATCCAATTTGGGTGCATGTGCATGTGCATAGCACATTATTTCTATATGCTCACTTATGTACCAATTGATTAGATGTAATTGATGACTAATACACACCAAACACCATGTTTTAAGTTATACACCAAATTGATGACTCAATCCATCTATATTGGTTGGCATTCCTGAGTGGCCTAAAACCACCTAATATTCTTGAGTGGTCCAAAGTCATTTTAAATTATAGAGTTCCCAAGTGGTCGTAGAGCTGATATATACAATTCTAATTATATTTACATCATGTAGTTTTAATTTTAGAT
Organism: Torreya grandis; assembly: GCA_037957365.1. NCBI lineage: Eukaryota > Viridiplantae > Streptophyta > Pinopsida > Cupressales > Taxaceae > Torreya > Torreya grandis. Next base: position 3,188,226 of record JARHVA010000660.1, read on the forward strand.
GCATATACTACACATGGGTAGGAAATAATGGATTCATAATCTAATTTAGTTATTGATCCACCTACATAAGAGGTTTGGACACACCATCAGTCTAATTCAAGTTAATCATAGGTTATGATCCACCAAGCAGAGATGAGAAATAATGGATTCAAAACTAGATTGAGTTATTTAGCCACCCACACAAGGGGATTGAGGAAACCATCAGCTTAGTCTAACTACTCATCAATTGATCACTATCTATATGTACAAGTAGGTTATCACTAGGTTTATTCATTGGTTTAGGTACCTAGTGAGGTGTATTTTTTCCCTCTCATATCTATTTACTTAGTTTTGTCTTTTATTTTTGATATCTCTTAATTAAAGACTTATATATGCCTTTTTCATTTATAGGACACATAATGGAGAATTTTTCACATACTCATATCTAGATTCATGAGCTTCACCTCTTAGGTATGTCAATGTATGCTTTTTTTTCCTTTATCCTAGTCATTTCACTTTGCTACATTTCTAGAATAAAGGGGGAGCAAATGTAATTATCTAAAAATGACACTTGAGTGCTAAGAGTGTTACTTGAGACCACCCATCCCTAATTTAACCCTAGACCTATCTCAAGACATATTTAGAGACTTTGCTAGCCTTCATGTGGGCCACAAGCATCTTTAAACATCTCTAAAATAGTCTCAAAGCTTCACTTCAGCATCGTAGCCCTTAGTGCCTCAATTTATTTCACTTAGACACTAGCATCATAATTTGGACAATAGTGCTGATGATACTAGTGTCCTAGTTTGGGCACTATTATCCTTTTCCCACCTTTTATTACCAATGGATATTGTTTCATACCAAAAACCACCTAGGGTTTCCCTAGACCTCTTTTAAGACCCATAAAATCACTAGAACAATATATATATATATATATATGACTTTTATCCCTTTATCTGTAAGATGGAAATTAGATGCAAAATTACACAAATAAACTCAGAATAAGTTATGCACAATCAAGGTTATTAATCCTTATTATGTCCTATTTATGCATATAGCCATATAAAACATTCCTAAGCTTAGATTAGTCAGATTTTGAGTCTAAATCACACTCAAATCACTCAAACTGGCATTCATACTACATTCACTTGCACTTGCACTAGAACATAGGTGGGGAGAATTACATCAGGGTTGATCCCTCTTTAGAATATTAGTATGTAATCAAATCTCATCATAATGGGGTGTTGAGGATGTCCATCATACCCAACTAACATCACACTTTTCTAATTTTTCCAATCAAATGCCCCAACAACATGGAGTTTAGGGTTTGCATATAAAAATTAGTCAAAATAGGTCATTGATAAGGATCTAAAACTCATGCACATAGGAATAGGCTTGGAAAACTCAAACATAGGTGCACCTAGATGCTTGAAATAGTCTTGCACAAAGGACACTAACACCATTAATGTTATTATAAATAGTGTGTTATTGTCTCTAGGAAGGGTCTTGACACCTGAATCTTGGTTTTGACACTTGATTCTTGTCTGTGACACGTAGATCAGCTTTTATCCTAGTTTACAGCCTCCAATTTTTTTATCTCAATAAATTTATAGCTAATTATTTGTTTACATCATTTATTAATATTTTTAGAAAGGTAAAACTAGGTTAATTCTATTACAAATCAATGGTTTCATTTATTACATATTTATACCTTGATTTATTATATTCAAACCCTTTAACAACCTAGGGCTTAAACTCTATAAACCCTAAAAATTTAAATCAGTTTGTATAAAAGATATGATGAGGTAAATTCTTTAAAATGATTTTTTCATTTACTTACTTTTCAAATATTAACCCAGGTACTAAATTTATTTATACACTATATAGAACTATAAAATTTATTGAATTCTCACCTTTTTTAAGGGTACATCTCATACATTGGCATTTAATTTTTCCATGGTTTTGACCTATATTTTGTTTATCTATAAAAAATGAAGAAAACCCATTTTTTCAACATAAATCTATAGTTATTCCTATATTTTAAAGTGAAAATTGGATTATTGAAGTTATTTTGGGGCTAAAAAATAGGACTCGAGGGTTTTTATTAAAAAAATTATATACCTCTACAATATAAAAATACTTAGGGTTTTGATATAAAAATAATTTCATAACTAATTTTTTAGGTTTTAAACACAAATTTAGTGCCTTTCATATCATTATTTTAGATGTTATGAGAAATACATAACATTTTGAAACCCCATGTGGCCTATGTTTTCTCCCTTTGAAACCCTTGTTACACATCACAAATACAATAGTAAATATTATGAGTCTTTAAAATGTGGGGCATGAGGAAGAAGAAACCATGATAAATAATATAAAAAAATTAAGCGTGAACTAAAATATTATGGGTTTTCAAAATCCAAGCTATTAGGAGGAAGAATCCATGACAAAGTTATGGCATAACTGAGTATGAAATGTTAAATCTAATACAAATGGAGAAAATACAATAAATTTTCAAAACCTACTATTATGCCTTAAAAATTCAAGTATCAAAGTGTTAAGAGGTGATTTTGAGTAGTGAAAGGTTAAAAAAAAACTAGTTCCACATACCTTTGGAACTACTTACTTTCTCCTTCATCTTATTCTTGCTCAAAATGCTAACACTATCAACTGACTAGGAATGAAAATGGGAAGAACCCACGAGAAGCCTCTATTTTAGTAGTGTATGTAATGATTTTTAGAGACCTACAATAATTTTTTGAAATGGGGAATAATTATATTTATAAATAAAATGACTACTCTCGACCACCTTCTCCATTAAGTGATATTGCAAGCCACCTTAATTGATAGGATGATAAAATTGAGATAAAAGTATTAACAGTGTGGGGATGGATTTTTAATAATATACCATGATGTTGACATGGATGCTACCAATATATAACATGTACCATTAGATAATCCACACCATTAGTCATCAGCAAACCACATCATTTCAAATTTTGTTAACTCATTTAAAGGATTTATTATTAGCATTTGGGTAGGAATTGTAGGTAGGTTTTACATGTTGGCATGTCAGCCATAGAATAGGGGTCATTTTGTTGCCTTAATAGGCAGAGCCAGATTGCAAATGGATTGTACTCTTATATGTTGATACTTATACATATGGAGGAATTTATATACCAAAATGTAATGTATGTTATTTCCATGTTGGTTGACCAAATCTTACTCTATAATGGCATTTATTATTTATTAAAATGGGATGGGTAACTATAAAATGGTTTTTGCTAACTGGGTCAAATAGGTTAGTATGCACTAGCTTTTATGATGCAATAGTTAAGTGAGTTGGATAAAGTGATATGAGGGTTGTCATGTACCTAAGGATATGATATTATAAAATATATGGGTTGATGGAGATGTCTACATGTGGAACACATCACCCTTAGTTTCATGAGTTAAATATATTATATCACATAAGTAACTTATGGAATAAGTTACTTTGGATAATTCTTGATCTACATTGGGATTAGGTGTGTACCCATATATTATGAGTAATATATATCTATATAAATGAGATGAATATCATTGTAAATGATATGAATTATTGTTGAATCTTCTATTTATTATAAAGAGACTAGAAGTTTCCCCTTTGAAGTGGAATTGTGTTGTTATTCCTTCCTTAAGGAGTAATGTATGATGTTATCATACCATAAGGGTATTATTCTATTTTTAAATTTATTACTTGTTTAGATAAACTTGGCCCATCAATATCTCTTGTGTCATGTTGATCTACATTATTTTATTTATAATTCTATAAGTATATGTGTGGGTGTTACTAAGTGGTATCAGAGTGGTGATTTGGGCAAAGTGGAAGAATTTTTATTTTTATAGATTTGATTTAAAGGAAATTAAATATCTTGAAAAAGGTTATTCTCCTTACACATAAATCTAATTTGAATAGTTTTTTTGTGGCTAGAAAGAGGACTTTTAGATATTTCTAAAAATTGGTCACACTAAGGATAATGAAAAGAATCAAGGGAGATATGGTGATCTTAAGTTGATCTAAAAACCTAAATTTTGACAATTTTTTTATGTGAAACCCTTAAAAAAATCATATCTTTTATTTTGGGTGAACAAATAAAGTGTCATTTTGTTAAATTGAAAGGATATATTTAAATCTATTTGTCTAGATGTTTTTAATCTCAAATTTTGAGTATAAAATGAGATCTAGTGGATCATAATGTTCATGAAATCCAAATATTTATCTAAATCATGGATCAATATGATTGCTATAATTAGATAATGGATACACTAAATAGTGTGCCAAAAATTATAAATATGAGAAGGCAAAAAATGAGGATAATATGGAAGAATGGGAAGATAATAATGATGATAATAATGAAGGGAATTCATATGAAGAACAAGAAGAGGAACATAATTATGATGATAAAGAGGTTTAAAATGATTTAGAGACAAAGGGAGATGACCATGATGAGGATTAATGAGTGATGGGGGATAAGGGTTTAAATAGTTTAGCTCCAAAGAGAGATGCTTCAATATTTAAGTTACATGGATCCATTCAAAGGAAGAAGGTCATTATATTTATAAACCCTAGTAGCAATTATAACTTTATCAAATAGAAGATGACACAACTTACACATGTTTAAGCAAGGAATATCAATGAGACTCAAGTAGATGGTAAGAAGATTGAAGTTTTTGAAGATTTGAAGCTCATTATAGACAAATATTTTTTGCATTTAGATATTTATGATTTGGATATGGATGGTTTAGATATTATTGGCTAGATACTTTTGGAATAATTAATATTTGCGTGTGGAAGTAGTTCATGAAGTTTTGGTACAAATAAATAAGGTCACTTTTTTGGATATAACACTTAGATAAGAATAAAGAAAGGTCAAGGTAGAGCATGAGGATGAAGTTGAAGATGGTGAAGAAGAGAATAAGGAAGATTTAGATGGATAATAATATGAATAAATATTATAAAAAAGTAATGACACTTCATCTATTTAAGAGACAAAGGCACTACTAAAATAAATGGTAACACATAAGGGAGAACTACATAAATATAAGCCCCTCTTCAGAGTATTGCCTATATAGGAATCACTCATTGATATAGGGGTCTTTGGGGTAGCTCAACACTGTGTACCCACTAACCCATTTTTACCACATCCATTATGAAGATGAATAACTATGGTTTTGATCATTGAAAAAGGAGTGATACTCCATGACCCATAAATGAATGTACCATATTGAAGGTGATGATAAACCCAGAAGCATCTAGGTGGTCATATCTTGTTTCAAAAGTTATTTTAAATAAGACACCTACATTTTACCTAGACATTCATGTTGATGTAACTATCCCAATATGATTCAAGTGTCCATGGCTATTTAGGCACTTAATCTAGAATTTAGAGACTATTATAAAATAATCTTCTAGCCTAATTTCTACATGTTCTAGATCTAGATTTATATTAGCATCATAACTATATTCTTTATTTTTCATTTCCATATCTATCATAGTTTTAATTTCCATTTTTAACATATCTTAGTGTAATAAATTCAATATATGTTTTATCTAAGTTTTACAATTAATTGATCTACTATAGATATATATTATCACCCTTATGGTTATTCTTTTCTATATTACTAACCCTAAATATCATATTAGGATCCACATCTAATTTAAAGTTAAATAAGGATGTCATGTTATGTATATATGGATATGATATTATAAGGTATATTAGTTGATGGAGATGTTGACATGTGTCGTACATCCTCCTTAGTTAGTTGTGTATATTAAATATATTGGTTCACATGAATGTTGGGACACAACTAGACACTGAAAGGGGGGCTAAATTAGTATATTAACTAAAACTAGTCATTTAAGTAACTTTAATGTAGATTAAAAGATATATTTGGATCAAATAAAATATGCAGCAATCATACAAACTCAAATACACATGATACTATATTTATACATGGAAAACCCAAAGGGAAAAAGTGTGATGAGAATAGCTAATAGAATCTACTATTCTAATCCAGCCTCATAGTTTAAAGCCTTATTGGTTACACTATTTGAGGATACCAATGCTAAGGAGATACTAATCCCTTGATTTAAGAGCTTCAAATATAAGGAAGAACCACTCCCTAATCTGAACACCTGCTTAGCTTATTTGATGGCACCAACCTATCAAACTCTTATATGGAGCTATAAATACAATTTATAAATCATATTCATACATGAATCCAAATCTTTGTTATAGGTCTAATCTATGTTAGGTGACCCCTTATCCAATAGAAGCACAATTTATTACTTTCTTATAAACAATTAAACACGGAATTATACTAGAATGATTAAGTAACTAGAAACTTGAGACAGCAAAGAATTTGAGAGACAATACACACTCTTGTATTAGATATTACTAAAAGAAAATACAATAAGGAAGATGCCACTTCTTCCTCCACCTCAAAGGCTTGCCACACCTCAAGACCTTCTCCCCTCTCTCTCTCTTGCTCAACACTACCAACTCAACAACCTGAGTTGTTATCCCCTCCTTGAATTCTTCAGCTGATCTCCTTGACCTTACTTGTTTGTAGATCTCCTTGACCTTGCTTTAATGCTTCAATGCTTTTACTTGCCTTCTTGATAATTACAATACATGCCTCATGGGTCTTTAAATAGAATCCCATGGTTACAAAAATAGAAATCTAACTACAATAATTAGACACGCAGCTCATGACTATAATTAGTCATTTGACATGCAAACACTCACTTCACTTAACTGATTGTTCATCAATAGCAGTTCTAGAACACACAAGTGATCGACGTCGGTCCCTGCTTGCCTGGTGCTATCGACGTCAGCCAACTAGCTACTATTGCCGGTTGCCTTTTGCACTGCATCTGACTGACGTCAGTCATGATGCTGATGTTGGTGCTTCTGGTTCTTCAGCATCCTCTTCTTCATGTCTGCAAATAGTTGAAGCTTTTAGCTCCACACCCTAACAATCTCCCACTTGGAGATAAACAGCTGCTACTATACCTGTACCTATACACCATCTATTTTGTTTCTTTGGCTTTGTATCCCTCTTCAAAGTCACTCTTGAAGACCAACCACCATGCAAACCTGTGATGCTATACCTGTCACTTATGCCACAAGAATTTTGTTGCTCCCAAATTCTTCATGACATACTTCTGAACCAACTCTACCCTTAGCTCAGAAAACTCCCTGCATATGAAACCCTGTAACAAGTAACACAATACAGTAATAGGATAATGTAGCTAATATTATCCAACCTGGTAAAGATAAAATACAATGGTCAAACCTCCATTGTCTGTAGCCTAATCAAGACCATATACCATAGCCTTCTATCTCATGTATCCATCCACTCTCTTCTCTAATATGGGAATCCATCCCTCTATCTTGTGCTTCCTTCTAGCTGACAACTCTACCAACAAATACCTATTTGGTTCTTTTCCAAGGACTCACACTCTTCATCCATGCCAAGCTCCCACTGTTTCTAGATTTTACCTACATTGGTTCTTCCATCTTCCTAGTTCTTGACTATCAGTAAGAAATATAAAGAAGGTGAACAATGAATATGAGGTTCACATACCTTTTTTGACCTCCATATGGGTGTTTGAGACTCCTTGATAGCTAGCTATCCACCCATCATCTGTTCCAGTGACCGATCTCAGCCATCTCCCAGTCTACTCCCAACCAATGTCAGTTCCCTACCCTAAACCTGACTGCTAACATCATTTCCTTGGCTAACGCCAGTGTCCCCCTGCTAACGTCAGTCTTGATGACCGACGTCAGACTTCTCCTGCCCGACCTACCAACCCTGCTGGTCTGCACATGACTGATGTCAGTTTCTGTCTGGCTGACGTCAGTGCCATGGGAGCACCAGCATTGGTACCTGTGTTTTTCTACAAGTAATGAATTTTTCATCCACAAGCTCATCTTGGATCAAACCTCTATCCATGTTGCCCTGCTCAGATTTATTCAGCCCCTGTGACTGATCTCTATCCTTCATCTCCTTCATAAACACCAAGGCTTCTTTGTTCCTATCAAAAGCATCAAATTTCCTTTTTTTGTAATGAACTCTATCTATGCTTTTTGAATCTGAACACATACCTTTTGAATCAAGAACGTCCATTCCCTTCTTATTCATGTGACCAAGCCTATTAATCCACATCTTCGAATCTACAGTAGAAGTAGATAAACCAGAAGTAGAATCAGCAATACAAGTAGATAGATAAAGAGTATCTACTTTCTTACCTCTTACTAGAACAAGTGCACCCTTGGTAACCTTCCAAGAATCTATTGTGAGGGTTATTGTGCATCCCTCATCACCCAACCTTCCTACAGAAATCAAACTCTGCTTCAGAATTGGAACATGCATGACCTCCTTCAACACCCATGTGTTGTCAATCTACAATCTCAGCTACACTTTCCCTTTGCCAACTATCTGATAAGGTGTACCATCCCCTAAATAAATCACTCCAAATTCTACCTGTTCATACTCATGGAACAAATCTCTATTTGGGATGCATGAAAAGATGAACCAGAATCTAAAATCCATGATCCTACCTGACTATCCAAAGAAAGTATGAGAGCATCCTGTACCATAATATTTACATCCTTTGCTTCTTCAATACCTACATGTTGATTCTCTTTATCTCTCAACCAACACTCCTTTGTATGTCCTTTCTTTCCACAAAACCAACAGGTAACACCTTTGGACTCGGATCTCCTTCCCGACCTTGATTTCCCTTGCTCAATCTTCTCCCTTTGCCTTCCCCTACTTTCTGCACTTAGAGCATTCCCTGATGATTCACCTGTGCTTCTCCTACGTATTTCCTCATTCAAGATCACACTCACAACATCATCAAATTTTAAGATTTTAGAAGCAGATGCAGAATTACTTACTGCCATAACCAAACTGTCCCAACCTTCAGGCAAAGAACATAAAATCAAGAGAGCCTTTACTTCATCATCAAAAAAAATATTGACTGAAGCTAATTGGTTTACCAAACCATGGAAATCACTGAGATGAGTATGTACCGATCCACCTTCTTGCATTTTCAAAGTAAATAGCTGCTTCATAAGATATACCTTATTAGAAGCCGAGGGCTTTTCATATAAATTTGCCAAGGACTTTATCAACTCTTCTGTTGTCTTGCACTGTGATAAGCTGGAAATCACAGACGATGCAAGGCTCAACCTTATGAAACCGAGAGCCTTCTGATCAAGAACACTCCATTCTTCATCCTTCATATCTGTGGGCTTACATGTAACCTCACCCAACGATAAGTACAAATCCTTCGAATACAGATAATCCTCTATCTACATCCTCTAATGTTGATAATTCTTGCCATTAAACTTCTCCATTCATAGCTTACTTTCTTCTGCCATTGTTGAACTCCCACTCAATCAGAAAACCCTATGAATGACCTATAATCAAAAACAATAACCTGCTCCCTGCAAACCGTAGCTCTAATACCAACTGTTAGGTGACCCCTTATCCAACAGAAGCACAATTGATTACTTTCTTATAAGCAATTAAACACAGAATTATACTAGAATGATTAAGTAACTAGAAACTTGAGACAGCAAAGAATTTGAGAGACAATACACACTCTTGTATTAGATATTACTAGAAGAAAATACAATAAGGAAGATGCCACTTCTTCCTCCACCTCAAAGGCTTGCCACACCTCAAGACCTTCTCCCCTCTCTCTCTTGCTCAACACTACCAACTCAACAACCTGAGTTGTTATCCCCTCCTTGAATGCTTCAGCTGATCTCCTTGACCTTACTTGCTTGTAGATCTCCTTGACCTTGCTTCAATGCTTTTACTTGCCTTCTTGATAATTACAATACATGCCTCATGGGTCTTTAAATAGAATCCCATGGTTACAAAAATAGAAATCTAACTACAATAATTAGACACGCATCTCGTGACTATAATTAGTCATTTGACATGCAAACACTTGCTTCACTTAACTGAATATTCATCAACAGTAGTTCTAGAACACACAGGCGACCGACATCGATCCCTGCTTGCCTGGTGCTGCCGACGTTGACCGACTAGCTACCATCACCGGTTGCCTTCTGCACTACATCTGACTGATGTCAGTCATGATACCGACGCCGGTGCTTCTGGTTCTTCAACATCCTCTTCTTTGTGTTTGCAAATAGTTGAAGCTTTTAGCTCCACACCCTAACAATCTACAATTATTCATACTCTACACATTTTCTTTGTGTCTTTCTTCCTCTCTACTCCTTCCTATTCCACTATTCTTGTGTATGGATATGTCTCTATTTGACACACTTCATTGTCTTTAACAACCACTCTACTCTTCTCTTCCCCCTCTAGTTATGTGACTTTATGATTTTTTATTTGAAACACCTCATTGGATTTTGCTTTTTGTCTCTATCTATATTTAATTTGGCTCAATAGAAAACTTAATTGTTCCAACATCATTTTATTTATCCTAGATATCATATATATATATATATATATATATATAAACAAATGATCTAGGTTTCTATGTCTTCTAAGTGTTCACACTTAAATTACAACACATCATGCCAATTCTGGACTCTAGTTCATTATGACTTAGACTTTGAGTTTCCCACATCTTGATTTTATGCATCACACCATAATTGTAGGTCTCTATATTATCTATAGCATTTTTTAGACTCAAATTTTTATGCATAAGCTCTTTAATGTAGATTTGATCAGTTAGATCGATTAATATCATTATCTATGTCAAGATATAGAGATTATATGCAAGTTCATGCATGTTTCTCCACCTTACCATTAGAATTTAAACATTTTAAATATTGGCATTTGATATCTTTCTTTGTGCCATATCCAATATCTCTTTCTTTGTCAAATCTTTGTATACTTCTAAAATTTAATGTTTAACTCTTTAAAATGCATCTGTCAATCTCCAAATCCTCTCTCCCACATGTCCTTAGATATTTGAACTTACATGAAATTTACCTTGACTGGGTCATTAAACTTTGACACTTTGACCTCGTCTGGTTGCTCCCTATATCTTTGGATCTCTTTCACTTCATCAATATTCTCAAACTTTCTTGATCTTTAACTCATCACTATGTCAATAAACCTTGATCACTTTATAGCATTTAAGTCTATTCTCTTTATTAGATCTCCTTTGCATGATCACCTACTCACCATCATATCTTTTGACAAGTTCAATCTTTATATGTATCCAAACGTCAAGGATATGACACTTGGTGTAAGCGCATGCCTTATGTATATAGTTGTTAGTTCCTCCTATTGAAACATTTAGCATCCTCTCATTACTTGTTAACCTTTTGACTTTAAACTACACCATAGATTAACTATCCAAGTTTTGTGATTATAACACTTATCACTTATGGATTAATGTCAAGGTCTTTTTGACAATTTGACTTCATTGTACTCTATTATATGTCCAATGTTTGATTAAGCACTAACCATTAATCTTCCAACTAGATCAAACATTAACTCTGATAAGATTACACTCATTAGGTTTCTATCTGATAAGCTCTATGAATGTGACACTTATCACTAGCATGTTTACTCAGAGGATCCTTTGATGATTTGATTTTGATTTACTTCATTGGATCATCTACATATGATGAATTAATAGCCATTTATCAATCTAGGACATATATTAAGTCTTAGAATTAGGAAAATATAAAATCCTTTGACTATTACTCACAACTGGTAATTTTTAGGTTAAGGGGCCAGTTTATTAATGATGATATGGACTTAATTTGTAACTTAAGTTTTTAGGTCTTGACTATACCACATCAACATTAAAATATAACTTTGCTTGTTGACACCATAGATAAACCCTTAGGATTTTATTATGAAACCCTATCCAGTTTAAGAGCTAAATAAATCAATTATGAGCTCATTCCTTCTCCTCTAAACTTGTGCTCCATATTTATAAAATGTAAATGAAAAAATTGTAATAGATCTATCTATTTGACTTTAAACATCCATAAATGATCTCTATAAAATCATGACAACCTTACATAGTGAAATTTTGAAACATGCTCTTCTCTCCATCAATCTTGTTTGATCCTTTTGACATCAATGACATCCATAGTGTCCCTTTTGACATTAATGACAATCATATTTCCAATAATCTCCCCCTTGGGCATTGATGGAAAATTTAATGATCTAATGCAAACTTAATGTTCTAATCTTATAATAATTTGATTCTTCTCTAGCATTACTTACATTGACTTCTAATGAGTATAAACTAAAGTTGTTCATACCAAAATTTCTCCCCCTTAGGCAATAGCACATTTGTCTAAAATCATCTTGGACACTTGATCTTCTCTTCCAAACTTTTATAGAGAGCATTTTCCCTTTTTCTCCCCCTTTAACATCAATGGAAAAGTGACTCCTCATTATTTGTCCAAAGTTTTCTCCCCCTTTATCAAATAAAGGAGTTTGTCTAAGAAACTAAAACTTTTAAAATGTTAGTAATTTTTAGAAGTATACATACCTGAGTTGTCTTTTCTCTCTTTTAGGGATTAATAAACCTTCCATGAGACTCCCCCTAAACACATGCACTATCACTAGTGATTTAGTGGTGTGGTGTAGGAGCCACCACTTCCAACTTCTATCTCAGATAATCAAAACTTTCTTTGGGAAGAGGTTTGGTGAATATGTCTACAATTTGGTCCTTAATTAGTAGATATTACATTGTGACCTCTTGATCTGCAAACCTCTCTCTTAAGAAGTGATAATTTATTGATATGTGCTTGGCTCTAGAATGCATCACTAGATTATTTGATATATTTATTGCACTTGAATTATCACAAAGAATAGAAATATGTGATTTATACTCAACCTTGATGTCCCTGAGTGTTTTCTTCATCCATAAGACTTGAGTTCAACATGCCACTACAACTACATACTCTACTTCTATTGTAGAAAGAGTAACTAACTCTTGTTTTTTGCTTAGCCATGAAACAAGTTTATTTCCAAGGAAAAATGCACCACCACTAGTGCTTCTTATGTCATCCACACTTCCTACCCAATCAACATTTGTATATGTTGTCAAAGTGAAATATTCACTTGTAGAGTACCATAGGCCATAGTCAATTGTGTTCTTGATGTATCTAAAGATTATTTTCACTGCATTGATATGTGACTCTTTAGGAGTAGCCTAAAATCTAGCAACCATGCACACTACTTGCATGATATCTAGTCTTGATATAGTTAGGTATAGCAAGCTACCTATCACTAATCTATACATAGTCTGATATGTATCAAGGGACTCATCCTCTTTGCTCAACTTGCATCCAATTCTCATAGGAGTAATAATTAGTTTGTTATCTTCCATTATAAATTTCTTGATAATCTTCTTTGCATTATTTATTTAGGATATGAATATCCCTCCATCAGATTATGTTATTTGTAGACAAAGGAAGAAGGAAATTTCTCTTAGCATAAACATCTCAAATTCAATTTTCATTTGTGTAGGAAATTTTTTGCACATTTTTTTATTACTACCACCAAACATAATGGCATCTACATAAATAACAACAATCAACATATGTTCACCTTCTAATTTAAAGTAAAAATTATTGTAGACACATCCTTTGTCAAAACTTTGTTGTTATAGGTATTTATTTAATCTTTAATACCATGTTTTAGGTGCTTGTTTTATATCATATAGTGCTTTCTTCATTCTTCACACAATCTTCTTCATCTGACAATTGAAAACCTTCTAGTTGTTTAATATAGACTTCCTCTTCTAGGTTCCCATTCAAGAAAGCAAACATTGCATCTATTTGATATACTTTTAAATTCTTGTAAAAAATGAATGTTAGAAACATTATTTTATCTTCCAATCTAGCAACTAGATCAAATGTTTCCTTAAATTCTATGCCTTCTACATATGCATACCCCTTACACACCAATCTCACTTTATTTCTTATAATATCTCTATCCTCATTGAGCTTGTTTGTATTGACACATTTTGTTCTTATCACATTCTTGTTTGAGGGTCTTGGAACTAATTTCCAAGTTTTATTCTTTTCTATTTGGCTCAGTTCTTCTTCCATGGCTTTTAGCCAATTCTCATCCTTGTTGGCTTCAACATAGCTCTTAGGCTCAATTTTAGACATTAGAGCAAAACTTATTTTCTCCTTGTTCATTACAACTCTTCTCCTTGTCTGAACTCCTTAATCCTTGATTCTAATTATCTGCTCTTTAGGATGCTCCTTTTGAACAAATATTGGAGGTGTTTTTTCATTCTTTTCCTCAGAATCTTCACTATCTACTTCTTTAAGATTTGTCTCTTCATTACCAATTTCCTTGTTAAGTTTGACATGTTTTATGCCTTCTTCAACATTGACATTTATGGTCTCTACCATCTTGTGTATCCTCTTATTGCAAAATAAATAGGCTTTTCTTTGAGTGGAATAACCAAGAAATATTCCTTCATCACATCTTGATTTAAAACTTCCCAATTTATCCTTCTTTCTTCTAATGTATAATTTACTTTCAAATACTCTAAAGTACTTAATAGAGGTAGGCTTTCCATACCATATCTCATAGGGATTTTTGTCACTATTTACCCTCGATTATACTCTATCTAAGATGTATACTATTATTTATACTACTTCTCTCCAATATCCATCAAGTAACTTGGCCTCCTTTAACATTATTATGGCCATTTCTTTGATTGTTATGTTCTTTCTTTCAATAACTCCATTTTGTTGTGGAGTCCTTGATGTAGAGTAATTCCTTGTGATTACATGCTTCTCAAAATACTCTATGAATTATTTTGAGTTGAATTATCCACCTTTATCAGATCTTAAGAGTTTGATTTTTTGTCCAATCTCATTTTTAACCATGGCTCTAAAGATCTTGAATCTCTCAAAGGCTTGAGATTTATCCTTCAAAAAGGTCACCCATGTCATTCTTTAGTATTCATCTACAAATAACATGAAGTACCACTCTCCTTTAGATCCTCTTATCTTGGTAAGACTACAAAGATCAGTCTGAACTAATTATAGAGGCTTTGTAGTTGCATACTCCTTTACTTGAAATCTGACACTTGTCTACTTGCCTAGTTCACATTCCTTGCAAGTAGTATCTATAAGTTTAGTTATCTTGGCCATGTGTCTTACACACTTATTTGAGCTCACTTTGAATAGATTATCAAAGTTGATGTGACCCATTTTCCTATGCCATAACTAATTCTCATTAATCTTTCTCATGAGGTAACTATTTCCATTTACTTCAACAAGATTGTAGAAATTGCTTTCAGTCCTTTTCCCTTGAGAAATTATTCTTCCAAAAGTCCTTAATTTGAAACCTTATGCATCAAATGTGACCTTGTATCCATTGTCACACATTTTGTTGACACTTATAAAAAATTTCTTCAATCCTTCAACATTAAGGACATCATGTGTTGGCATTTTACCATCTATGTTCAAAATTCATTTATCATTGATATTTACTACTATTTTATCTCCCAAGCCGAAAGATCCTTCCTTCCATTTTCTTAATTTGGTGAAATTTCTATTATCACCAGTCATATGCTTTGAGTAGCCACTATATATCACCCATAAATTCTTCTCTTTCACATGGAGTGCAGTTTGAGCAATCGTGGATTGATTTTTTAGTTTCCACACTTCATTAGGTTTCTTATATGTCTTCTTATTCTCTTTATTAGAGACTTGTGAACCTTTGTTCACATTAGGAGACATGCCTTTATTTACATTATGTAGTTTTGATATTACAAATCTAATTCTACAATGTTTAGCTATGTGACCAAACTTATTACAATTATAGCACATTACATTTGTATCTAACAAAGGATCAAATGAATTTCTACTTAAAAAATGTGTTCTCCTTGTAGATACAACTCTAAAATTAATAATCTTATGACCAAAATGATTATATCTATAATAATAACCATAAAAAGATGAGGAATAGCTAGTCATAGAATTTATCGGTGTAGCATTAGGAACTCTTCTAAGCTTTGGCTTCTTCAAGTCTCTCACTTTGGTGTATCCACCTGCATTGTCTACCTTTGTCTTCTTATTTTATCTAGGCTTCTTTTTAGGTATATGATTTTTTCATAATAGTTGTGTTTTAGTTTATCTTTGTGTCATTTTAAGCTTTCTCTTTCTTTGCTCATGCTTTTCCTTCTACTTTGAGGTTTTCATATAGGTTAAAAGATGTACTAGTTGAAGAAATTTTTTCATTCTCATAACCAATACCTAATCTCTCTTTTGAGGGCTTTTGAGAGTTGATCAATTAATCAAGACTATTTGATCCTCTTGTCCACTTTAGACTTTTATCTAGTTGACCTTTGGATTTTTCAAGCTCTTTCTCAAAGCCACTATTTCTACATCTAGCTTCATACATTCATCAGATTTAGATTATAGTTCACGTTTGACTACATAATATATTATCTTATCCTCTTCAACATATGTCTTTAGGTTAATTACCATCTGATTAGATTTATCAAGACTTTTGGACACCTTTTTAGTTTCTTTCTTACCAAACTTCTTCTACCTTGAGTTCTATTTTCTCAGCTTGTCAATTTCATCTAGAGCATAGACAAGCTCACATTCTAGATCCACTTTTCCTTGATCCAAAGAAGTTGATTCTATTATCATGAATAGAACTTCCTTTTCCTAAACCACAAAAGCACAGTCATGATCATCATTATAACTATCACTATCATCCATTGAGTCACCATCTTCTTTTATGTATAGAACTTTCATATTCTTGAAGAATTTCTTCTTCTTAGATAGTAAGGTTTCACCTTTTTGATACTGCCTACTTACTTAGAGTTATCCTTTTTATTATGAGGGAATTTAGTAGTAAAATGTCCTACTTTACCATAGTTAAAGCATTTAAATGGTATCTTACCTCTGTACTTTTTAGATCCTCTCTTTAGTCTTTTGACAAAGTTAGCTTATTCTTCATCAATCTCCTTAGATTTAGATGTAGATGTTTCTTCCTTAACTTTCTTCACTAATTTTAACATAGCTTCACTCTTGAAGGTGTCTATCTCTCCCATTCTAATCTCATAGGCTATGAAGGTCTCATACAACTCATCAATAGTGAATTTATCTAGATATCTTGCTTCTTATATTATAGAGATTTTAGAATCATATCTTGATGATAGAGATCTCAAAACCTTGTTAACAATGATTGAATATTTAATTTCCTCTCCAAGGCCTTTGATTGCATTTCCTATTTTATCTACCTTAAGGAGGTAGTCTGCAATCTTATTCTTTTCATTCATCTTAAGACTCTCAAACTTGCCTTTATAAGTTTGTATCTTGGCCTATTTTACCTTGTCATCTCATTCATAGATGATCTTTAGTTTGTTCTATATATATTAATCATTTTGACATTACATCACTTAGACAAACTCTAAGTTTGACAATCCACAAAGAATAGCATTCTTTGCCATACCATTACTTTCATATGTCTTCTTGGTAGCCTAATCAGTAAGATTTGTATCAAGGGATGTATATCCATTTACCATAGACATCCATACATTAAAACCTAAAGAAGATAAATAAGCTTCCATTATTATGCTCTAGAATTCATAGTTAGATCCATCAAAGAGGTGATTTTTTTTATGAAGATCCTTCTTGACTAGCCATAGTGTTCACTATTCCAAGATCTACCTAAGCTAATTAAGCTTTTTTCAAGGAACCCTAGGCTTTGATACAAATTTTTGGAATATAACTAGATATTGAAAGGGGGGTGAATCAGTATATTAACTAAAACTAGTCCTTTAAGTACTTTTAATGCAAATTAAAATAAATATGTGGATCAAATCAATTATATAGAGACAATGCAAACTCAAATACATATGACACCAAATTTATACATGGAAACCCCAAAGGAGAAACCCATGATGATAATAACTACTAGAATCTACTACTTTAATTTAGCCTCATAGTTCAAAGCCTCACTAGTAAACCTCATTGGTTACAATGTTTAAGGACAACAATCCTAAAGAGACAACAATCCCTTAATTTAAGAGCTTCAACTCTAAGGAAGCACCCACTCCCTAATATGAGCACCCACTCAGGTTATATGATGGCACCAACCTATCAGACTCTTTTATGGAGTTATAACTCCAATTTACAAATCAAATTCATACATAAATCTAAATCTATGTTCTTTGTTACAGGTCTAATTTGTAATTGATCATACTCTACATATTATCTTTGTGCCTTTCTTCCTCTTTGCTCATTAATATTCCATTGGTAATATGTCTAGATATATCTCTATTCAACACACTTCATTGACTTCACCAACCACTTTACTCTTCTCTACCCCCTCTTGTTCTATGTTTTTATGATTTTCTATTTGACACACCTCATTAGATTTTTCTCTCTACCTCTATCTATATTCAATTTGGATCAATATAAAAATTAATTATTATAGCATCATTTTATTTGTCTTAGATATCATATATATATATATATATATATATATATAAACAAATTATCTAGGGTTATATATCTTCTAAGTGTTCACACTCAAACTAAAATACATCATGCTAATTCTAGACTCTAGTTCATTATAATTTGGACTATAGGTTTCCCACATCTTTATTTCATGTATCATATCATAATTGTAGGTCTCTTTACTATCTATAGCATCTTTTAGAAACAAGTTTTGATGCACAGGCTCTTTAATGTAGATTTGATCAGTTAGATCAATCAATCTCATTATTTGTGTCAAGATATAGAGCTTATATGCAAGTTATTACATGTTTCTCCACTTGACTATTGGAATTTAAACACTTTAAATACTTGAATTTGATCTCTTTCTTCATGCCATCTCCAATCTCTCTTACTTCATCATATCTTTGTAGGCTACTAAAATTTAATGTTCCACTCTTTAAAATGCATATGTCGATCTCCAGATCCTATCTCCTACATGTCATTGGATCTTTAAACTTGCATTAACTTTACCTTGATTGGGTTGTTAAACTTTGACACTTTGACCTCATCTCATTGCTTCTTATATCTTTGTATTGATTCACTCCATTGATCTTCTCAAAATTGATCCATCTTTAACTTGTCATTATGTCAATAAACCTTGAACACTTTATATCATTTGAGTCTATTCACTCTATTGTATCTCCTTTGCACGATCACCCACTCATCATCAGATCTTTTGATAAGCTTGATCTTTATATCTATCCAACCCTCAAGGATATGAGACTCGGCATAAGTTCATGCCTTCTATACATAGTTTTTAGTTCTTGTTATTGAGACATTTGACATACTCACACTTCTTATTAACCTTTTGACTTTAAACCATACCATAGATTAATTATTTAGGCTCTATGATTTTGAAACTTGTAACTTACACATTAACTCAGAGGTCCTTTTGAAAATTTGACTTCATCATGATCTATTGGATCCCTAATGTCTGATTAAGTGATAACTATTGATCTTCTAACTATCTCAAGCATTAACTCTAACAAACTTACACTCATTGGGTCTTTATCTGACAAGCTTCATGAATTTGACACTTATCACTAGCTTGTTTACTCGAAGGAGCCTTTGATGATTTGAATTTGCTTCACTTCATTAGATCATCTGTGTATGATGAAGTGATAGACATTGATCAATTTAGAACATATATTAAGTCTTAGACTTAGGAAAATATAAAGTCCTTTGATCATTGCTCAGATTCAGTAATTATTAGGTCAAGGGGCTAGTTTCTTAATGATGATATGGACTTAAGTTATAACTTAAATTTTTGGTTCTTGATTATACCAATTCAACATTAAAATAGAACTTTTCTTGTTGATTCCATGGATAAACCCTTAGGATTTTATTATGAACCCCTATCCAATTAGAGAGTTAAATAAATCAAATTATGAGCTCATTCCTTCTCCTCAAAACCTATGGACCATATTTATAAAATGTACATGAAAAAACCATAATGGATATTCTATTTGTTTAACTTTAAACATCCATAAATGGTCTCTATAAAATCATGACAACTTTACAAAGTGCAAGTATGAAAATGCTCTACTCTCCATCAATCCTACTTGATCCTTTTGACATCAATGACATCCATACTATCCCTTTTAACATCAATGACAATAATATTGCCAACAATAAATAGATTATGGAATTAGTTACATTGGCTAATGAGTTATTCTACATTAGGCTCAAGTGTGTACCCATCCATTATGAGTAATAAATGTGTACCCTTACATTATGAGTAATAGAGGTATATGTAAAGGAAATTAATGTCATTATAAAGAATATCAAGTAGGTTTTGAGTCTTATGTTTGTCAATATGATATTAGAAGTGTTCCCCTCAAAGTGGAACTGTAGATTTATTCCTTCCTTGAGGAATATTATATGGTGTTTTTATACTTTAAGGGTATTATTCTATTTCTAAATATATGATTATTTAGACATTTTTTTCCACCAACATATCTTGTGTTATGTTGATCTACATTATATTGTGTATAGTTTTACCACCCTAGAGGTGTCTACATTATGAGTAATAAACCATAGATTCATCTTGCTCAAGTATATTCCTCTCATTTTTATCTTTGTTTTTCACCACATGTAGGGTTGATGCATTTAGAAAATGTTTTGCTAAAGTTTTTTCTATTTGTTCAAACAATGACACATGGAATATGCATTACCTAGATGACCCTTATGAAAGTGATTTTAAATCAAGTTTATCAGTTCTAAAAAATAGCTAACATTGTCAAGGAAGAAGATGTCAGTAGCATAGGCAGACATTACAGGGCTGGGTTTATGTAAGAAGTCAAAGGTGTTATTGAAGGAAGAGTAGCATTCTATCAAGTGGCTAAAGATTATTATGAAAGGGAAGGAATAAAGGTGGTTGTTAGAGGGAGATGGAGATGAATCCATTGGTGATGGAGATAAGGTAGGACTAGGCATGGAAGGAGATGGAGATGGAGAAGGTGAAAAAGAAACCATCATTGGTTTATGATATTTTAAGAGTAGTGTGAGAAGGAGAAATTAAAACCAAAGATAAAGGTGAATGAATATTTTTAGGAGAGGGAGTTAGAGAATGGGAAAAAATGGGATTAGAAAATGCCTATAACTTTTACCTTGGCTAAAATGACATGGATCCAAAATAACCATGATAATATTCTCACCTATTTAACACTTGCTCTAATTTTTACTTATGAAATAAAATAGACCATGAATTGGGAATTTGAATACCATGTTTCTATCTGTGTGTGATGAAATTGGATTCAATGTTATGTAGGTGTTTTAGATTGACAAACTCACTTGCAACACTAAGTCTTCCCTCTTATCATGCTTAAAATTTACATGATCAATGCATAAAAATTATTACACCAACACCAATCTACACAATAAATTCAAGTTGATTTTAATTTTAATATTAATATCATTAAATTAATATGAGGAAAATAAGTAATAATTGACAAAGGGTGTCACCAATATGGAAGATGTTCCTCTTATCCCACTAATTGCATGTCTCCTTATCTAATTCAGATGGGAGAATCCACCCATATGATCCTCTTATCTTGAACTGATAAGCCATTGTACTCTTAATGGTAATACACACCATAAAACACAATGTCCCTATTAAGACCCTTACCATTTCTTATCTCTATTTGGTATTTGTAATCATGCACTTCCCCAGTATGAGTAATAAATAACAAGAAGAATTTGAGGGTAGAAAACATGTAGAAAGAAGTGTGGAAACCATGGGTAGTTTTAAAAATAAGATAAATGAATAATTCATTCTCAATAAAACACCATGTGGGTAGAGTTTCCACATGGATGTGGTGTTGGGAAAGAGTTTGAGTATTTATAAAATGTTTAATAACCCAAAAAATTATGTTAAGATTAATGATAATATTTGTGTAATACCAATATGTCCACTAATAATATGTTTCCATAATATAATTGGGTTAACCAAATTGATTTGACGTACATGTAACTTATTCATAAGGTGTATCATAATATTTTGTTGAATTATTCATAGACTATGACCTAAATTTACATCTTAATAAAAATTTATATTAGTATCACTTTCCCTAGAGGTGAAAATTATGCTAGAAGGGATGTAATTTTCTATTTCGGTAAAGCAAGTTTTTGTAAAGGGAAAGAGTAAATCAGTAGTCGTACATCACCTATAACCCATTACTATTAACCCTATCTCACCTTTTTTGCATGATGCAATATGAAATAATAATAATTGAACCCCTATTCATTACCCAATAAACAAAAAGAGACACGATGCAAACAAAATATAAGATGGACAATATATATATATGATAAAAGACATGAAAACAAGATAAATAAAATGAACAAGTAATACACATGAGTATTTACATAAAGTGTCCCAATATCTTGTCTAATGATGGGATGAATGATGGGGTGATGGTTTATATTAGTATTTAATTATGGACTAATCATAGACATAAATTGGGGATAGACTAGAGACAATGATGATGATTGACTAGTGATTTAGATAAAGGTCTAGACTTACATGAGAGACTAGGATTAGGATAAGGATGTGAATGAAGATATGGATGTGAAGATGACCAAGGATTATTGAAAGACAAAACCTTGAAAGAGTCCAATCTATCAAAAGATTAAGAGATGATGGGATCAAATACCTTCTTGAATATTAAAATAATGATTGGATGG
This sequence comes from Torreya grandis, assembly GCA_037957365.1. Taxonomy (NCBI): domain Eukaryota; kingdom Viridiplantae; phylum Streptophyta; class Pinopsida; order Cupressales; family Taxaceae; genus Torreya; species Torreya grandis. The sequence continues at coordinate 3,210,941 of JARHVA010000660.1, forward strand.
GCATTAGGTATAGATAGGCATTAATAGAGAGGTGATGGGATCATATACCTTTCATACTAGAAAATAGGGATTGGATGGGTGATAGATATGAAGAGTCAATGATAAAGAAGTGATGGGTTCTAGACTAAATTCTTTAATAATTTTGTGTATGTTGATAATACCTTTATCACAAAGGATGAGGATGAATATATGAATGGGTGACCACTAGGAGGTGGTTCCAAGACAAAGTATAGTGTCCAAGGATGATGGTTGGAAAAAGAGAAGACATATATAGGATAGTGTTTGGGATGGGGATATAGACAATGGGATAGATGGGATGGATATCAAATGTGGTGATGTAGATGGATGTGACTAGGGGATTTGGGACAAGACATCATGAATAATTTTTTGATTTTTTTATTTTTATGATTTTTAGGGTTTTTTGACATATTTCAATTTTTAGGGATTTTTAGGATACATATGTACACTATACAAATGGGGTTACTAACAAAGAGAATACCAAACCTAATAACTAGGATAAGGGTAAATGGTATGATAAAAGGATGAGGATAATGTTGAAAGGAGATGAATTGACCTTAGAAGAATGGATTAGTAATTTCCAATGACCATATCATGAAGGAACCAAATTTTTAGTTTCCTAGGTGTTTATTAGAGGATATGCCAAGATGGTGTAGGGATAGTTATTAAGACACCTTCCACTTCCTTACGAAGTTCAAGAGAGAAAACATGGGATGGAAGACATGATGTGGATGGAGGGATATGGAAAATATACCAAGGGATAATATGGGTAAGGATGGGTAATATAGATAAGGTTGATGAGGATTGTGACAAGTAAGATGTATGAAATGGATGGATGTTGACCCCAAGTGTGGAGTGACAATGAAAATAATGGATTATTTTACCATGATTTCAAAAACTATTTTTCATCATGTTACTTGCCCAAGGCACTATAAGACTAGTTTTCACCATTGGAGGAATGATTTTTTTTTCCTTTTTGATTTTTAGATGGCATCTCAATTTATTGGATATAGGTATAAAATGCAGGAATGTTGATACTAGAAAGATCCTTAACCAAAACCAATTCTAGATATGTTTTATGTTAAGAACATGTTATCATTACTATATTTATTAGGGTTTGAGTGACCTTAAATGATTCTTGATGTTGACCCCTTTAGATATCTAGACTAGGTATCTTCATTGCCCCTACGAGAGATGATGTTGCCTGTGGAGGTGATGGGAGGTATGGTTGTGATTAGATATTGATGGGGATGTATAGGACTTGAATGGATTATAAGATTTGATTATTTTTTGGGTTCATGATGGGATAGTGTGATTGGTGAAGGAATATTAGGACTAGTAGTCATATACACTATTGGAGGTATTGGACATAACTACCTAGTAGATAGTGGTGAAAGTACTTTAGTAATGCCAAAGTCTATAGATAATTAGCTTGGTCTAAAATATGAACCCCAATATAAGGGAGTGTTTCAGCTTGATGGATCTTCCATCAAGCCATCTGGCATCATCAAAATCTTTAACTTGACCCTGCATGCTTATCTTAGTGTTTCAATGGCCTAAGATATGTTGATCCTAGATGCGCCTCCTTGCTTTACTCTATGCTTATCCAAAGACTTCATATAAAAAATTGGGGGTTATATAGTAGTATATTGGTCATACATGGATTTTAAAATAAGATATGGGACCAAGGTATCCATTAAGGATGAGCCCATTGCACAAGTTCACATTACACCTTATGGGTCAGATAGCATAAACATCAACTATACCATTCTTGATGAGCATGAACACATGGTTGGTCAAGAAATAAACACTCATCTTTAAGAGATCCCTGATATGTTCTTGGATGAGGTATGGAATGATAATAAGTTACTTAAATATTTAGAAGGTATAAAGGAAAGAGACATGGGGGTTTATTGTTTGCATGAAGAAAATCAACCCATGTTATCCATCACTAGGCCACAAGAAGATACTAGAGGATTATGAAAATTGATCTTTGATATCTCAAGGATAAAATATGGAGTAGGTGTAGGTGTGATTCTAGTATCCCCCTCCAATGATAAGTATTTCTCTTTTTATATTTTCTAATTTAGTTGCTCTTACAATGCTATAGAGTATGAGGGCCTTATCCATGGATAGTAAGAGATGGATCAAGTAGTTAAAAGTATGTGGGGATAATGAGTTAATAGTGCATTAGGTTAGAGACCAAAACATCATGAACATATCAGGTATCTACTTGGGATGAGTGTTTAGTTTTTGACCAACCATGTGTTCATCCTCATTAAGAATGGTAAAGTTGATGTTTATGTTATCTAGCCCATAAGGCTCAATGTGAAATTGTGCAATGGGATTAGCCTTGATGGATACCTTGGTCCTATATCTTATTTTTAAATCCATGTAGGACCAATATACTACTAGATAACCCCTAATTTTTTCTATGAAGTCTTTGAATAAGCATAGAGAAAAATAAAGAGGCACATCTAGGATCGACAAATCTTAGGCCACTTAAACACTAAGACAAGTAAGTAGGGTCAAGTTGAGGCCTTTCATGATTTCAGATGGTTTGGTGGAAGTTCCATCAATTTGATTCACTCCCTTATATTAGGGTTCATATTTTAGACTAAGTCGATCATTTATGGACTTTGGCATTACTGAAGTACTTGCACCACTATCTACTAGGTAGTTATGTATCAAGGAGTCACCAATAATCACAAAAAAGTAGAAGGGAGGAGGTTTAACCACCTTACATGATTTCCATTCATTATTTCCTTCAGTTGCATTGGTGAAAACCATAGTTTCTTTGCTTGGTGGCTTTTCAAAAACATTGATCTTTGCTAACCCTTCATGAAGGATATCAATCTATCTAGGCATGGAATGCATGTCCCAAATTAGAAAAATCACATTATACTTTTTCATTTGTTCCAAAATGTTGATGGGTAAACCACAAAACTTTGCTTATGCTTTGGGAACCACAACTATACTTTAAACTTATGAGTTTTGGGAAAAAAAGGCATTCCCTTGATTTTGATTCTTTGGAGCTATTGGAAGCTTCAAGGTAATAGTAGGTTCACTTGGCCTTGATAGTAATGGAGTGATAATAAGAGGCTCTTTGACCAATTTTTGGTTACCATCCATGTTCTTTCTTTTGAACCCTATATTATTTTCCATTCGAATGTATGCTTAGCTAGAACTAGCCTATTGATTGAGTGCATAACATTCTTCTTTCTCATAATTAACCATTACAGCATCCAACTAGTTTGGTCTTTTATTATACCCTTGGCCTTGTTGAGGCTCTTCTAGTTTTATCATCATAGGTACTATATGCAATAATAAATGCATCATGTTTATAAATCAATCCTAGTTCAAAGAAGATAGAGCATACCTACACTTCTGATTGGGATACACTTGTTAAGTGGGAGTATGACCAATATGGGGATCTATTAGACCTGATTAGGGAATCACTTATTATAACATATCATGATAGGAAGGTTTATAAATCATATAGTATAACACAATCACACAACAAACCTAATGGGGTCCTAAGGTTTAAAGCATTCACCTATTATAATAACAAGAAAGTAAATCCAATCTAGTGCACACCAAAGCTTGTGGTACAAAGTAGTGTTTAGAAACAATATAACAAACATGTATAGGGAACCTTAATTAGAGTAAGTATGAGTGACACCTTAATACATGAAATATGAAATATACTATTATTCAAGCTAACACTTTTACTACTTCTATCTACTAAAAGAGAGGAGAACAAAGTTAGAATATACTTACCTAAATGTGAACTCATCGAGACTCAATATCTCCCTTAGCCAAAGGGGATTTGTAAGAGATTTTTTTAGTTTGTAAGTATCATTAAGAAAGGCTAAAACATCCAATAATTATCCACAAGACTAGATTCTCCAAATAAGAAACCAAAGATAAGTCTCCTTAAATAGAATGGTGGAAGAGCATATTGTGAAGAAGTGTGAGTGAATAATAGCTATTTATTTCAAATATATTTAATAATGATGAAATGATCTTGTATTTATAGGTAGATATTTCCCTAAATCCTTCCAAAAACATTAGTTATATAGGGTCGACCCAGTCAACCTAGTGTGTTTTAGGGGATAATTCACTAGGTCTAAGCTAGGTCAATCAAAAGGCTAGTAAGCTAAGAAACTAAAAAATACCCCCAAACTATACAGGGTCAACCCAGTCGACCTAGTATAACCAACCAAAAGGGGTTTAAGATAAGAAAAGGAGGGATGAAAAGAGGAAAATACTGGACAAATATTCAAGGGAGGAAAAATAGCTTAGGGAATGGTTTGGGGAGCTAGTTAGATTAGTAATAATATGGAAAAAAGGGATAATAATCCTAAAAATCACCATAGGTTTGCCCATCCCTTTCCTAGTGCACCCCTTAGAGCATGCACTTAGAGAGATTGAGTCTCAATGGGTTCTTTCAAGATGTATAGCATCAATATTTGATAAAATGTTTAAAATATTATGTGTATACATATGCCCCACTCAAATCTCATCACATGTCCCACTCGAATCTTATCACATGTAACTAAGGTGTAATAGGGGATGGTGATTTGAGAAAGAACATAAGGACACACATAATATTGATGCTAAAAAAAATTATATTGTTTTAAAGTAAAAATAACTGAAAGTAAATGAATAAAAGGGAAACTAGTCTAAAAAGTAAATAACTAAAAAGTAAATGTAATGTGTACCTTGACTTACCTTTATCTCAAAATGGTTTTTTGTTGTGTTGTTAGTTTTGATTGTGTAGGGTGTAAATACTACTTTTGACAAACTCAATAATACAAAACTAAAGATCAAAAACAAACAAATGCAAGAAAAGCCAAAATAGTTGGTGCTATGAGGATGGGACATACTTGGGAAATTTGGAAAGCTGGGGTGATAGGTGTTATGTTAGACCAAATGACCAAGTCAAAAATAAGAGTAAATTAGGTAATCAAAAATCCAAGTCTACTAAAGATCAAAAAAACTCAAATAATCTATCCTCAAGTAAGAAAGGAAAAGTCACCAAATCAAACCAAGGATACATGTCAAATAGGATAGTAATAAATCAATAGTAAAAGATGAAACAAAATGGTAAAACAACATTGATGACTTATTAGTAATAATCTAGATCTCACTCAAAATTGGAAAAAGGTTCATAAAAATGGAAAACAACATTGATGAGTGAGAATTAACAAGCCAACCACACTTAATAATGAAAAAAGGGTAAAAAATTAGGTGTCTATAATAGAAAGATAATAAAACTTTGATAAATGGTAAAATGAAAGTAAAACAAGTGTAAGAATGTAAAATCATAGTGTAAATAAAGAATAATCCATAGTTTCTCAAACATGTTATTTCGCTCTAAGGATAGATAAAACTAAAACAAAATAATTCTAGCATGTTGTTAAGAGGTGAATAAAAAAGAATTAAAGAAGAAGAAAAAATAGATTTAGAATCACAATTTGTCTATCAAGGGGGGAAATTAAATGGGTGGAGGGGAGAATGAATAAAAATAAAGGTAGAGAAACTCTTTATTAAATTCAAGACACTCATATTAGGTTTGTCAAAATAAGAGTACTTTTAACCTTAAGAACTATGAAGAACTTCTCTTTGTTACACAAGTCTTGGGTTTAAAAATGGAGTTTATATATCATCCCATGAAAGCTATATGCAGGAAAAGTAAAATGGACCTACCTTCACACAACATGTTCCCTATTTGTCAAGACCCCTTACAAAGATGTCAGTCTACTACGAAGATTGGGTACTTGCATGAGAAAGTAGGTATCACCATAGAGTTTGTTAAATTCCCCTATTCCAATCTACTAGCCTAATGTACCCCAAATGACCTTATCTCTATGTGAGGCCAACTATGGAGTTTTTTCTTCGATTGGAGATAGGGGATGTGCTTGTAATCACATCTTTTGGTGTGAATTTGACTTTTAAGATTTGTATTTTACCTTTTAGATATCATTGCCTTTTGATTCAAATGATTTGGCTTTTAAATTTCTTTATGGATTTTTTATTCTTTCTCCATACAAATTTGGAAAACCAAACATGGGTGCTAAAGATGACTTTAATTTGAATAATTGGGACAAGTTTGCTAAGAGAGAGAACTTAAAATAGCATGGGGTCTAAGAGTCTCATAAATCTAGGTGAAATAAAAGTGTCATCTTGACTTTGACCTTAGTTTATCCAATGTGGAGATGAAAGGAAAGGGAAATCAAGAGGAATGACACAGAACAATTTGAATTACTTCAAATCACAAAAAATGTGACAAAGGGAAAAGAAGGATACAATGGCATTAAAGTGTGATTCCTTATCATAAGAATGAGGGAAATAGAGGAAAATATGCTATCATAGATTATTTTTCAAATTTCATCTAGAAAACAAAGCAAAAGCTAGAGTTTGAGAAAAAGGATAAAGAACATGAAAAGGCGATAATTTTATGAGGAGGTTTAGGTCCTATCCATAGTCTTATACTACAAATTCATAAAAGAAAAACCCAAGGGGTGCCAATAAGTAAGATCAAAAATGAAGCAAAAGAGATAACTAAAAAGATGGTAATTTTATGAGGGATTTCAGGTCTTATTCACAGTATTACAAAGTAACTCACAAAATAAAAACCCAAGGGATGCCAAAACAACATTGGAAATCAAAAATTAAATGTGAGAAATAGATAAAATATGGTGGATTTGTGAGGAATGTTAGGTTCTATCCATAGTATTATGAAGTAACTCACAAAATAAAAACCTAAGGGGCATCAAAAGAGAAAATGTAAGAAGATAAAGAAGACTATAGTACATTAAGAAACAAAAAGACCAAAAGGAAGGACTAAAGGTTTTTTAAATGGAGGTAACTATTTTAGAGGGAAAGATTTGTGCTTAATTAACCTACAAACATGTATTAGAAATATATGGATAGAAAGCATGATAGGAAGAAGGAAATGCATCCTACATTTATGGATATATCAATGATGAGCATGTGAGATACGATCCTATGTCTCAAAAAATTTCTTGGAGTTAAATTAGTTTGGTATCATGTAATGGAGAAAAAGAGTGGGCATCACTAGATGTCCCAAAGTGTAAGTGGATGTAGGGATGGGCATCGCAAGATGCCTTAGAGTCTAAAAGGATATGTGGGTGGGCATCACAAGATACCCCAAAGGATATAGTAATGTGTGGATGGGCATCACAAGATGACCTAAAAGCTAAAAAATGAAGAAAAGATAAGAAAATACAAAAAGGAAAGAGCACCCCATATAGTTTCTAAATGGATTCAAGTTATCTAGGAAGATTCTGATAGGGGATATGATCTCTGAGGAAAGAAAGAGGATGCCAATGAAGAATAATAATAGATAGAGACAAAGAACTAAGTTAGGAAAATAGAGAACTAAATTAGACATAAAGAATTGAATTGACAAATAAAAAAGGTAGAAAATAGTACATGGTCAATTAGATTGACTTAGTATAGTAGATAGAGATTAAAAAGGGTCTATAAACAGTATAGGGTCAACTAGGTTGATCCTATACAACAAACAGAGTCTAGAAAAGGATGAAATATGAGTACAAGATTGACTAGGTTAATCCAGTATAATATTTGAGTCAAGACATAGGTAGAAAAAGATATAGGGTTGACCAGGTCGACCTAGTACTACAAGTATATGAAAAATAATACTAAGAAGAAAAATGGAAATTTCAATCCAACCATTGGTGGGATAGAATTCACATCAGGTTCACTAGAATATAATATAAAGGTGAAGCTAAAGTGAATGCTAATACTAAGAAGAAAAGAAACAAAAAATGGAAATGTGAAGACAATCCAACCAGTGGTGGGATAAGATTCACATCGGGTTAACTTGAATGTATGTAATTAGAAATTCATCATGTCTATAAATAAATTTTATATTTAAGAAGATAGATCATACCTATACTTTTGATTGAGATACACTTGTTAAGTGGGAGCATAAAAAATATGGGGATCCACTAGACCTGATTAGGGGATCACTTGTCACATTATATCATGCTAGAAAGGGTTCCAAAGCCTAGAGTATAACATAATTACATAAAAAATCTAATGGATTCCTAAGTTTTAAATCATTCACCTATTCTAATAATAAGAAATTAAATATAATCTAGTGTACACCAAACTTGTGACACAAAGTAGGGGTTAGAAATAATATAACAAACATGTATAGGGAATCTCAATTAGAGTAAGTATGAGTAACACACTAATGCATGAAATATGAAAGATACTATTATTTGAGCCAAAAATTATGCTACTTCTATCTACTAAAATAAAGGAAAACAAAGTTAGAATATACTTACATGAATGTGAACCCATCGAGACTCAATCTCTCCTTTGACCAAATGGGCTTCATAAGAGGTTGTTATGGTTTGTAAGGATCACTAAGAAAGGCCAAAGCATCCAAGAATTATCCACAAGAATAGATTCTCTAAATAAGAAACCTAAGCTAAATCTCCTCATTTATAATGGTAAAAGAGCATATTGTGAATAAGTGTGAGCAAATAATAATTCTTGAGTGCACATATATTAAATAATGATGAAATGATCTAGTATTTATAGGTTGATCATACCTTAAATCCTTCCAAAAATGTCAATTGTATAGGGTTGAACTAGTTGACCCAGTGTGTTTTCAAAGATAATTACTAGGTCTAAGCTACGTCAGCTGAAAGGCTAACAAGCTAAGAAAGTGGAAAATACCCCCAAACTATGCAAGGTTGACCCAACTAACCTAGTATAGCCAACTGACTAAAAGGGGTTTAAAATAAGAAAAAGAGGGATAGAAAGAGGAAAAGACTTGAGGAATATTAAAGGGAGGATAAATAACTTAGGGAATGGTTTTGGGAGATGGTTAGATTGGTAATAATGTGGAAAAAAGGGACAAAAATCATGTGAAGCACTAAAGGTCTACCCACCCCTTTCTTGGTGCACCCCTTAGGGCATGCACTTAGAGAGATTGAGTCGCAATGGGTTCTTGCAAAATGTAAAGCATCATTATTTGATAAAATATTGAAAATATTGTGTGTATATAGGTACTCCTATGTTCTGAGCCATAAGATCTTGATTGTACCCATATCTAGTAGCCTACTACCATTGATGATTAAAATATTGATTGATCTTAATGGTTGGGACAATGGATTGATCAAATGACTAATTATAAGGCATAGTACCCTTAAATTCTTGAGAAATTTTGTTTGGAGTAGAGACTAAGGTGTTGGAAGTGCTTTCAATATTCATATTATAGTTGTTTTGTCTATTATAGCTAGGTTGTCCTTATCCTAGCTTTGTTATTGGCCTTGACTTTGGAAGTTTATTTTGTAGGGTGGCTTATTTGCTTGATAAAATTGATTCTAAGGTTGATATGGAGATTGATAAGGTATATTAAACTAGATTTTCTTCCTCTTAACCTTCACTAATTCATTTCCCAAGGATTGAAACATGCTCTTAAGCTATTGAAAGTTCTTATGTTCTTGGGAGTCATTAGATTGACTAGTTGAAGCCTTTTCTTGCTTTGGTGTAGTTATGGCAGTGAGTGTTGGCATAAGTGGAATGATAGGAAGGGGAGGAATATAAATAGGAGGTGGTTGAATCTTTGAAACAAAGGCATTTGTGGTCTAGGTGTAAGCTTGTCAACTTGTACTAGAGAATTCTCTACTTTGATTTCTACCTCATCATCATTTGGCAGTGTGTTCCCTCCCATAGACTGGATCATTACTACAATATCATTATTGAGGTATTTTAAATAGTAAAGGAAATCAAATTTCAAAGTAGGCTTAATAAATATTAGGATCCTATCCCATGTCTTTTAAAACCTTGTATTGAAGTCCTGCATGACTTCATGAGGGGCCCTTTTGATTGTGGTTAACTATTATGCAAGTGATAAATGGTCACTTTTGTCTTTGAATTTCTTCAATAATGAATCTCCTTATTAATCCCATGATGTGATGGATTTATAATTAAAGCTTATATACCATTATAAGGCTTTACCCTTAAAGAGATGGCTAATAACCTAATAGCCACATTTTCCTTATTGACATTATGAATATTATAAAAATTGTCTACATCCATAAGGTGCTTAGAAGGGGTTGTAGATTTGTCTCCAATAAAATAAGGGACACTTTTAAGATCTAATATTAGAATAGGATCATACTATTGGAGGTCTAAATGACTCTGACCATTGAAATCCACAAAGGGAAAAACTCTAGGGGCTACCATGGAAATGAAAGGACCTAACAAAGATCTTCTTGCTGAGGTAGATTTTAAAATTGGTTTAGGAAGAAAGTTTACTTTATATGGATGTGTATTAACAAATATTAACCTTTTTATTGAGTTTAAAGGTAATTCAACAAATTTAAAAGTAATACTTCTAGAATTTGATCTTGTAGTAACTTTTAGCATGAAAGATAGTTAATGTTCTACACTAGAATGTTGAATGTTCTTTAGTATTGCTAGATATTGTTGTATGAAAGCTATAACTAATGTAAATTGATCAAAATAGCATCAAACTTGACCAATCTTCTTTAAAAGTGTGTCCCATCATGCATGCCAGAACTATTATAGGCACAATTTTCACCCTTGGAGAGGGTTTTTTAGACTCTCTCCAACTAAGCTACACAATGGCAATATCCCTAGGCTGTGAGTATCCTATGGTGGGTTTGAACCTTTGGAGAAGGATGAGTTCCTCTTAATGGATCACCTAGACTAATGTTTACACTAAGAAAAATAGAGAGGGGGTAAAGGGTTACTAAGAGAGATAAAAGGTGATGTACCAAATTTAATTGAGAAATCACATAATCATGAAATAAATGTTGAAGAAGCATAATACAATGCTAGATCACACAATCTCAAAAAACTAGATAGTTGTATAAATGTGTTACAAACTAGACTTAGGAAGCAATGAATGAAAATAAAGAGGAATTCTAAGACTCACACTGAGTTTACACTAATGGCAAAATGAACACAAGTTCAAACATACAATTAACTTGAAAACACCTAAAATAGGCAAAAAATAAGGATAATGGAGATGAAAGATTCTCCTTCACAGTGCCATCATGCATAAGCTTTGATAAACACAATTTAGAAGGGAGAGGTAGGTAAAGAAAATATTTATTGCTTTAAGAGGTCTTTCATAAAAAAAATTGATAGGGTTTAGCCTTATCAAATGAGAGTGTCTTGCTCTTAAAAATGAGAGAATCCTTTTGAGAATCTAGAATTAGAGAGAAATTTACAATGAGGGAGAAAATAGGATATATAGGAGAAAAGCGAAGGACAGAGTGAGAGGGAGCACATTATCATAAATCATTAAATGAGATAACACCACCTTTTAATTAATTTTTAACTACATTTTGATCAAATTAGGACTAGTTCTCCATTGACAAATTAACCTTCATTTGTCCCAATAGCCTCTGAACCCTCTCATTGGCTAAGAAAATACACTAGAAGACAAGAATATATTTTGAAGATGATGAGTCATGATCCTACCAAGAAAGGAAAATATTTGAAGGTTTTATAAAAGAATTAAGTGATCCACCTACACTCTCCAATCCCTAAATCTCTTCCTTGGAACTCCTACACCACCTTCTACTTACTTTTATTTAGAAGTATAAAATCCTCATATGTATGAACCTAACAAAGTCATGACTATGTATACTTTAAGCAGTTATAGGTACCTATTTTGTCAAGGATATGACTATGTCAAAAGATAAGACACTCCTTTCATAATCACAATTCTACCCATACTCTAAATCTAAACATAGGTTTACTATAGATAAAAAACCAATCATCTTATTGGTTTTCATATAGTTATAATATTGATGAAGACCCACCAGGATGCTTGACTCTATTCTTGATCTTTATTATGTCTCAATAGACCTGATCTATTCCTAGCATTATGGAAGCTAAGAACTCATTACACATGTGGATGCCATTCAAAAAATAATGAAGATAGTCATGAAATGATGTTATAAAATTAGATAACGAGGTCTTTTGAGTTCTAAACCTTTTAACCAAGGTTTAAATTGAGCTTTAATGGTGGCCCTTACAAATATATATTTTGGGTCAACCTAGATCATATCTAGATTTTGGCTTTGTTCATTTACTTACCTAGGTTCATAAGATCTCTTGATCTCATGTGTCTACCTACATGGCATCCTTACCACACTCTTTATCATATTTTAAAATATGACTGCTACTACTTTAAACATACATCACCATCTTGTTCTTCTTGTAGTCAACCTTCATCTAATTAATGCCTTTATACCATGTGGCATCCTTGTATTTAATCTACCTCATTGACATTTTAACCTTACACATACTATTGATCTTCATACGGGGTTGAATGCATGTCATTTATCTTGAACTGTATGATCAAATGTGCATTGTTGATGTTTTAAACTACTATTATTATAACACTTGGCACCAATGTGATCAATATGAAGATCCATTGACTTATTGACCTTGTTATCATTGTTGACCTTTAGTTACATGATTTAACATGCATTGTTGATCTATCTAGACCCACTAACTTAATTGATCATTTGTATGCCATTATATCTTGACTCAAGTTTCTAAGATTTAGACACTTGTCATCCCCATGTTTAGTTTCAATATCCCTTTGAGATTTTGAATTCAAATGGATATTTCTTATGGCTTTAGCTTGACATCCTTATGCACATTCCATACCACTATATCAACTTTAAAGGCTTTTATCTTGAGATAGAAAACTCATCAAGATACCAAATTTGTATGGGATCTTTTTGGCATGAAATAAATCATGTTCGTGTAACTATCCAATCTTGGTTGACTTCCTAAGTGTACTTATGAAATACATAATTAAACTAACATGTTCATTTCTACGTGACATGCTATGATGGTCTAGCTCATTAAGATCACCAAATTTACACTTTAAGCTTTATTAAAGTATTTAAAAAGCTTGAAAATGATAAGTGATATTATCCTAAAGTTTATCTACTTCTAGCATCAGACACTCTCTTAACAAGAGCCCTACTTCGCTATTCAAACCACATCCAGTCAAAATTTCCTTATGTGGGCCAATTTTTGCTAATAGGTACTCCATAAAATACCCTTATAATACACCTATATAAATTTTATATTCTAGGGTGTTGACATATTTTTACTTGTGGTCAAAATAGTCAACATTCTTGATGATTTCTTAGGGGTGTCAAGCTAGCTATGCCAAGACCAGTAGCCTACTCCTATCTATTGGACTATGGAGTCACCTATGAAAAATTTTGACACTCAATTGACTTTAAAACCACCAAATAATAAGAAAAGACACACAAAACAAGACACTAAATGAAACACACATGTGTTCTCAAGAATAACTATGAAACACATACACACAATAGAAATAAAGACATACCTATCCTAATATTTATAAGACCTCACTTGAGGTGAATAAAATCTCACCATACTTCAACCATGGTCAAAGATGGTTCCTCTTGCATCCCTGGTGCTCCATGAAATCAATCTAGCATTTGAAGCATGCTTGTCAACAAATACTTTCTCATGTTGATGATAAAAAATTTCACCATCTTTGGCTCTTTTTATGCCTTCAAGTAGACTTCTTTGGGCCTTTAAAGATGTTCTATTTTTTTCCTTTGAGATCCTTGTTTGAAGTTGAAACCTTCTCAACTATTGTTATGTTTAATTAGTGATCTTTAAAATGTAGATTAGGAGGCATGATAGATACCTTAACCTTACCATCCTCTTGGGTATGATGTTCTTAATGTATGAGACCATCAATCTTATACTCTTTCTACTCCAATATATATGAGAGTTGATCAACATCATGCTGAGGTGTTAGTTTCTCCTTGAACACACAAACTTCTACCTTATGTTCACTGGGCTCTTTCATGATAGTAGCTTTGTATCCAATGTCATGCTTAGGAAGACCTCTTTCATACTTTATGAGACACTCAACAACCTACTTGTTAGGATTATCAACGGTCCTATCATTAGATTCACACTTATTAGGATGCTTAAGAGGAAAATTAGGCATACTTAATTCATCAAACTCTTGACATATGACATTCAACCTTTGCCATAGGTCATCTTACCCTTCATGAATGTCATCCTTAATGGATCCCTCTTAAATTAGAGGTAGAAATTAATTGTTATTCTCATCATATTGATCTATCATTCTCCTAAAAATATCATTATCATACACATGAATTAGATAATTACCTTCAATAGCTTATGAGAAAGAATGCTCAATGATTATCTTAGATTTCTCATATGCTCCCTCATGGATGACATAGGTTTCAAGTTCATTTTGTTTAAAGTAGGTATATGGATCATGTCTATAGGTTTCTACACCATACTCATCTAGAAAAAAATCATAAATGCCCTCAAGTTTTTTAATATGTACCATCATCTACAATAGATGCTTCTTTATCATTGATTTCACAATTCAAATTGGAGTTTGCTTCTACATAGGGATCAATATGGAACTTAGCAAGTGGTTGAGTTCTTATGGTCACCTTTGTTTCATATCTTGTCCTAGAGGTAAATAAGGATCAATAAATTGAGAGGTATCCTCATATCTTAGCTATGAAAACCCTTGAGAGGTAGATAGCAAAGTGGGTAGGTAAGTCAACAACTATAATGTCTTGGAGGATGGGAAAACTAGGATAATAATTCATTAAAACATTTAACCCTTTGATCAATCCTAATAACTTGATAGGTGTCCCATATAATTGAATCACCCCTTTACTATGTGGTTCATACTTAGACCCAATTTGTCTGCTACATTCTTGGGCATCACCGAAGTGATAGTTCCACTATTAACCATACAATTATGAACAAGCTTATCCTCCATAATGAGAGTGAGGTTGAAGGGTGGAGGATTATCAAATTTAGTATAGGGTTATACAATGTTATTAGGGGCATTGGTAAGATCAATATTTTTATGAACATGGCTTTGTGATGGAGTGCTAACATGAATTATAGATAGTTGCTTTTGTAAGAGTTCTTTTTGGCCAGACATGTGAAGGACATCCCAAAGAGAGATAGATGTCTTAGAATTATTAAATTAATCTAAAATATTTAAAGTAGGAGTTTTTAAATTCTCTTTCTCCCTTGGAGGAAAAAAAGTGGTTGGAACTTTAGGTATTGAAACACTTAGAGCAGGCCTTCTAACATTATGATTTAAATAAGGTGTAAGAATAGTAGGGACTATCATGCTTGTAGCCATGCCTTGCTACCTTGTAGGAGGAATAGTTTAACTTGTAGGCACACCATTAACATCTCCTAGATCCTTCCTCTTAGTTTTATTATTGTTTACAATATAATTATGTTGATTAATAACATAGGTGTCTTCAACTAGAAAGTTGGTGAAACTCACTCCTTGAGGCTGCCATCCTTCACTTGCTTACATTAAAACTTCATCTTCTGCTAATATTTGAGGAGTGACAGCTCCTTGAAAAACTATATATTTCTCTCCACCTTTAATTTCATCCATTAATTATCCTTGTTGTCATTCTTCTCCTTGGATCATATTATTATGCATCAATACTATTGGCTAATTTTGTCCCGCATATAAATTTTCTATCTAAATGGATGAGCTGAATAGAGTTATAGATGGAATAAGTGGTCCAAATATCACATATTGATTTCAAATATTTTTAAACACTTTAATCAAGATTAAAGTGCAAATTTTTTATCTTTAGAAAATAGGCTTGGAAATAGATCTAGGATTACAAAGTGAAAAGACTAGTAGGTTTTCATGATGTTTCAAATATTTAGGGGTATGATTCAAGTTTCACATATTCATATAAGTCCATTAGATCCTTCTAAAGAGATCAAAAATTATTGCACAAGTCTAGAATAACCAAATTGTCACAAGCATGCCATGCAGAGATGGACATATCAACTTGATTATGTACTTAATAAATGCACTTGGGAAAGCCTCTCAAGATAAAAGACCACATGGACATTGTATTTTTCATGCCTTTAACATGCTCTACAAATTTGGTATCTTGATGAGCTTGTTATCTCAAGATATAAGCCTTTAAATTTATACTTGTAGAGTGAAACATGCATGCAGATGTCAAATTTGAGCTATGACAAATAGTCATTTTAATTCAAAAGTTCCCAAGATTAACATAGGTCTAACAAGTATAAAAAATCATAGAAGCTTGGATCAAATCTAATGTCAAGTGGTAAACTGACAAACTTAGTGGGTCTTGAAAATATAATATAGCACATTTGATCATGCAGTTGAAGATCAATGGTGAGCATCAAGTTAAAAAGATAGAATGAATGCACATCTAACAAGTGTCAAGATCTTAGGTACTTGAATGAATATCCAATGGTGTAAAGTGATTTTCAAGGTTAGTGGGTCCAATAATATTGATGGTGCATCATCATTCATACAGAAGTAGATCAATAGTGAGATAGAGGTCAACAAGTTAGTGAATCTTAAGAATAAATAAGGAGATGTAAAGTGTCTTAACTACATTAATTTGGTAGAAAATCAATGGTACTCATTCAAGCTATGAAAAAAAATACTATGAGAGGTTAAAGAATCAGTAGGATCTTGTGAAATGAATGGGGAGATGATAGTTGGCATAATTTGAGAAGGCCTAGTCAAGATTGATGGTCAATGTCAAAAATTAAAATATAGAAACTTCATAAAGAATAAATGTGACTTAAGGTCAAAATAGAATTAAGTCCTAAAAAAATCATCCCATCACCATTAGAGCTTAGTCAAGCACCATTAAGATGTGGTCAATATGATTAATGAGGAAGCTCTGTCATCATTAAAACTCATATAAGACCTCTATTTAATGATTTAGAACCTATCAACCTCATTCTCTAAAAGTTATAGGGTTATTCCATTAGTGTGTTCATTATTATTTTAAAAGTAATCCATGTGATTTGTAGGCTTTGCATCAATTTTTTATTATAGGAAAACCAATAATTAGACTGGTTTTCAATCAATAGTAAACTTATGTTAAGGTTGAAATGGGATTAGGTTTAAAGTGTCTCACCTTTATAAAAATGTATAGCTTTAACAAACAATTACTTACCACTTCTCAAAGTAGACATGTTAGTGGATTTGTTAGGCCCAATGATATAGGGACCTTGCCCTCATAATGAAGAAAGTGGAGATGGCATGAAGGATCAAAACAAAGAGAGTTAGTGGTTGGAAAACTATTTGATTCATTGATTCTATTCAGAACCATAAAGATATTTTATCCAATAATAAACCCATCATGACTCATATTTAAAAACAAACCCTTATATTTTAGTGGATCTCTCAACTAATGAGAGGATATTAAAGACTATTAGAGCAAATTAAGGTTAGCTTGTTGATAAAGGATTAGTCCTTATTAGAAGAAGGCATACATACAAAAAATAATAAATGAACTACCACCACATTTCTTGATCATTAATGACTCTTTCTCCATTCTCCCATGCATGTTCCCCATCTCTCTCAGTCCCATTCTACTATATATACAAGCTTCTAGGCCTTGAAAATGATCCTTCTTTTTGACATGACTAGACTCTACCAAGATTTTCATTATAACACCTATTTGATGCAATAAAGACTAAATTCATTCATTTACAAGTTGAGTTGAAGTGTGTCTATGAATTCATTGATGTGATTAAGTGAATGTGTGTTTTTATTGCCTCTATCTAAGTTTTCTCACCTTCATGCAGTGTCTTGGTAGTTCTCATAGGTCATTCTAAGTGCATATATAGTATGTTGGTCGATGTGGAAGTGGATAACTGCCCTCCCATGCTAGGTTGATAGCTAGTTAGTGACTTGTGAAATACTTATGTGTAAGTTAATCAAAGAGTGAATGAAGTGATGTTATATATTCTTAAAATCATCTTGTAGTGTGTCTTGTGAAATTATAATGATCAAAACATTTGGATCTCCTCATTTTACATGCTTTTGTGAATTATTATCAATATCTCTCCCTTTTCCAAGTAGGAGCTAGTTTTAGGTCTAGTAGAAGTGATTGATCTAAAAATAAGTTAAACTTATCTGAAGGTCTAACCCAATTTTTGGTGATGCACAACTTAGGATCAGTCCCATGTTGGACTAGGTTTGAGCAAGTGGACCTGAACAATCCATTTGCTCAACTAGGGTGAAATCTAGGTGTACAATAGTTCTTGCACACCTAGTGAGACCAAGATCTAAAAGGGTGGAAAGATTATTGGTCTGTCTTTCCTCTAATTATCTTTTGGAAACAACCAATTTAGAACCAATGGTGACTCCTAATCAGAGCTTCTGGTTGACAGTAGCCTAGATATGTCTCATTGAAGATTTTAATGAGTTTTAACATATGAGGTTGATATGAATAGCTATGGTGGATACCCTTATCATTTACCTCCTTATCAGTAGTTCCAACATGATTCATATGAGCTTAATCAACCTTACCAATAGTTTTATCAAATCTATGATGATTTTTATCAAGTTTCTCATGATCTTTATTATCAAGGGCATGGCTCTTACCTTCTTTTTCACCTATATCAGCCCTACCATGATCTCTACCAACCTTATGGTGAGCATCACCAACCATATATATAGCCTTACCAGTAGTATGGTGACCTACACCAATCCTATGATAACCCTCATGAATTTTTTTATCTTCCTTATCATCCCATTCAAGTCCCAAATCAATCCATCTCAAGCTTCAAGAAAACCATGTTTTCCTATTAAAAAGAGATGATAAGCATAGACACTAGGAAGGGTTATAAAGAGGAGATATCCAAGCATGAAATTCAAAGCATGAGAGATAATTTGTATCAAGCTAAAGAGGTATGTTCATCTTTCATAAGGCAAGGTCATTTAAATTTTAGTGCTGATATTTTAGATGTTGGAGGTCTAGTGGTAAACATTAAAGAGAGGTTAGTAGTTTATGAAGAACCCTAGGGTCATCATAATAATAATCATGTTCCCAAAGAGATACCCTTTTTTCCTTCATTAATTCCAAACCAATGTTTATCATATCCCTTAGAATTCCATTCAAACCTTACCTAATTTTCCTACCTAGAGTCTATTTGAGAGAGGCCTCAGAAGGCTAAACAAGCATGTTTTGAGGAGACTAATCTCCATGTTTCTTGGTGGATCATATAGGAGACATCTCTAACCAAGTGGTTCATAATTTTGAGGCTAATTTATCCAATAAAACTGAGTTTACAAATCATCATCTCCAACATTTAGTAGCATCTACAAAAGAAACACAGCAACAAATTTCTTCGTTCTCGCCCATAACAAGAACAAGTGCAGAAGTAGAGGTTTCTAAATCTAAGGTTATGACTTAGAATTAGATTCAAAAATCAAGAAATATTGAATAAAAATTAGGCATAATCCAAGATGTTGAATTCATTATAAAGAAAGAGATCATTTAGCCTCCACTCCTTTCCCCATAAAAGCCTAGAACCTTACCTTCATGAAGAGCCATTCAAGAAGTAAAGTAATAGAAAGAGGAAGTGAAGGTGATCCAAGAAGAGTAGATCTATGATAAAAATTATCTATAGTAACTTCTTTGGACCTTTCTTATCTCACTAAATATTCTCAAGGGTCTATTGTGCCACTCTTTGAGAAAGAGGCTCTCTTTTGTGAGACAAATCAAAAATATGTAGCTAATGAAACAAAAAATGAAGGTGACTTGAGTGACTAGGAAAAGTAAATCATGATTGGGACACCTCTTGACAAAGACAAACATGTTTTAGTGTTCCATAATGATGCAAAGATGGAACAATTGAAATGGAAAATTGAGGTAGAAGTTGAGATATAAATATAAGAATAAGTACATAAAGAAGAGGTTACTAATGTACAAGACAAAGATTTCTGAGTTGGGCAAGTTGATTATGTTTTCCATGAGTTCTTTTATTATAGATAATTTTCCATTCATCATGAAGGACAAGAGCTTGTATAAATTTAAAAAAACAAGTACCAATCATCAAAAGAAGGTGAAAAACAAGCTAACTTTGAGGTTACACTTAGTCATCAATTTGATGTCAAAGATGAATAGTGTTGATTGACCAAAATGAGATATCAAAAATAGACTTGCAACCTTATTATTGTGTTCAAGGAATTGATATGCTTGATTTTGACATTCAGCTTGAAGAAAATCCAATTAAACTAAAATTTCATGAGAACAAATCTTTAGATTTGTTTGATTTCTTTCATTCAAGTTATTTTTTACTTGAATATGGTCCATGGTAGGTTGAGAAAAGAGACTTCATCAAGCAATAATTAGTTATTTTCTTAGAAGATGACATATTTGAACTTTTCAAATGTGGTTATCAACTTTTCTCTTCAACTTCAGACATATCTCTACTCTTAGAAGTTGAGGATGAGCTCAAGTGGCCCTTAAATTCTATAAGATCATATCTATCCCCCTCAAAAGTTAGCCTTCTAAATATGTCAAAAGAGACAGATCAATCTGGTCTATATGTTTATGATCAGTAGTTCATAGATGAAGAAGAATTAAAGTTATCTTGGAAAGTCCAAAATTTTGGTTGGAGTATGATTGGGTCTTGGACTCATGTCTACAACTCATTCACCTAAAATTAGTATTAAAGGAACCATTTGTTCCCTAAGAATACATGAACATGAAAAATTCTCTTATCTATAGAAGAGAGCTATCAAGAAAAAGCAAGCATGTTTTAAAGTTTAAAGGTGCACTAGATAGCTTTCCATTTGACCCTAGAGGGAAGCTTGTCACTACAAGTTAGTTTCTCTAGGTTTGGTTTGTTTCAATAAGTGATTAGAATAAGTATTATTATGCTTCCTTTTTGTCTTATTTTTCCTATTTTTTTAGGTTAGTATTCCTTGCTTTGTTTAAGATAGTTTCCTTTTTGTTATGTGTGTTTCCCTTTAATAAGTGCCTTAGGCACTTTATTTTGTTTTTTTCTTTTTGGTCCTTATTTGTTTCAAGAGGATTTATCCAAGGGTTGGAATCTAATTCTAGCTTCATATCAATATATTGAACTATAATAGAGACTCCATGCCCAATTGACCAGTCAAGACAAATAGTTTGGGTTCTTAAGCATATCTAGCATGCTTCCTAGTTGAGTCATCAAAGATGTTAGATAATTTTGGCCCAAATACAAGGCTTCTACCTGAATGGATGAGTTGAATATATTTTTAGATGGAATGAGTGGTCTAAAGATCACATATTGCTTGAAAATCTTTTGAAATACTTTAATCAAGCTTAAAGTACAATTTATTGATCTTTGAAAAATAGGATTGGAAACAGATCTAGGCTTGTAAAGTGAAAAGACCAGTTCTCATGATGTTTCAAGTATTTAGTGGTATGAATCAGGTTACACATAGCCTTATAAGTTCATTATATCCTTATACAGAGACAATGGTTTCTTGCATAAGTCCAAAAGAACCAAACCATTATAAGCACATCATGTAGAGATGGATAGATCAACTTGACTATGTATTTAATAAATGCACTTTGGAAATCCTCTCAATACAAAAGACCACATGGACATGGTGTTTTCATGCCTTGAACATGCTCTAAAAATTTAGTATCTTAATGAGCTTGTTATCTCAAGATATAATCCTTAAAAGTTAGACTTGTAGATTGAAACATGTGCGTAGACATCTAATTTGAGATATGGAAAATAGTTATTTCAATTCAGAAGTTCCTAAGATTAATGCAAATCTAACAAGTGTAAAAATTATGGAAGCTTAGATCAAATATAATGGTGAGTAGTAAACTAACAAACTTAGTGGATCCCATAGATCCAATAGAGTACGTTTCATTATGCAATTGAAGATCAACAGTGAGCATCAATTCAAAAGGTTAGCGTGAACATGTGGCTAAAAAGTATCAAGATATTATGTACCTAAACAAAGATCCAATAGTGGATGATGATTAACAAGGTCAGTGGGTCTAATAAAATCAATGGTGCATGATCAATTGTATAGAAGCATATCAATGGTAAGCAAGAGGTTAACAAGTCAGTGAATATTGAAAACAAATAAGGAGATGCCAAGTGTCTTGATTATGTTAAACTAGCCAAAAATTAATGGAATGCATTTGATCCATGTAAAGGAAGATCAATGGTGTGTGAGAGATCAAAAATTTATTAGGATCCTAAATTATGAATGGGGCTCTCAAGACAAAAGACCACATGGATGTGGTGTTTTCATGCCTTGAACATGCTCTACAAATTTGGTATCTTGATGAGCTTGTTATCTAAATATATAAGCCTTTAAAGTTAGACTTGTAGAGTGAAACATGTGCACAAACATCTAATTTGAGCTATGGCAAATAGCTATTTCAATTCAAAAGTCCCCAAGATTAATGAAAATCTAACAAGTGTAAAAATTATGGAAGCTTAGATCAAATCTACTGGTGAGCAGTAAACTAACAAAGTTAGTGGGTCCCAAAGATCCAATGGAGTGCATTTAATTATGCAATTGAAGATCAATGGTGAGCATCAAGTCAAAAGGTTAGCATGAATGTGTGGCTAAAAAATTTCAAGATCTTGGATACCTAAACAAAGATCCAATAGTGCATGATGATTAACAAGGTCAATGGGTCTAAGAAAATCAACGGTGTATGATCAATTATATAGAAGCATATCAACAGTGAGAAAAAGGTCAACAAGTTAGTGAATATTAAAAACAAATAAGGAGATTCCAAGTGTCTTAAGTATGTTAAACTAGAAAAAAATTAATGGTATGCATTCGAGCCATGAAAAGGAAGATCAATGTGTGTGAGTGGTCAAAAATTTAGTAGGATCCTAAATAATGAATGGGGAGCTGACAGTTGGCAAAATTTGAGAAGGCCAACATCAAGATCAATGGCTAATGTCAAATTTTAAAACCCAAGGATTTCATAAAGAACAAGTACAACCTAAGGTTTAAATATAAATAAGTCCTACAAGGATCATCCCATCACCATTAGAGCTTTTTTGAACACTATTTCGATGTATTCATGTAGTCAAGATGGTTAATGAGGAAGCTCCATCATCATTAAAACTTGGATAGTACCTCTGGTCAATGATTTAGAACCTATCGACCTTGTTCTCTCAAATTTATAGGGTTATTCAATTGGTTTATTTGTTGATCTTTTAGAAGGAATCTATGTGACCTGTAGGCTTTACATCAATTTTTGACTATAAGAAAACCAATAATTAGATTGGTTTTCAATCTATAGTAAACCTATGTTTAGGTTGGAGTGGGGGTAGGTCTAAAGTGTCTCACCTTTAGAAAAAGCTATAGCTTCAACAAAAAATTACTTACCACTGCTCAAAGTAGACATAGTAGAAGATTTGTTAGGACTAAGGATATAGGGACCTTGCCTTCATAATGAATCAAGTAGAGATGGAATAGAGGATCAAAATAAAGAGAGTCATTGGTTAGAGAAGTAGTTGGAGCATTGATTCTATTTAGAACCATAAAGATATTTTCTCTAATAGACTTAGTCATGACTCATCATGCAAAACAAACCCTTGTCTTCTAGTAGATCTCTCAGCCAATAAGAAATATTGAAGATTATTGGGGCAAATGAAGGTTAGCTTATTGATAAAGGATTAGTCTTGATTGGAAGAAAGCATACATATAGAAAATAATCAATGAACTACCACCACATTTTTTTATCATTGATGACTCCTTATCCATTCTCCCATGCATGTTCCCCATCTCTCTCATTCCCATTCTACTATATATCTAAGTTCTTAAGCCTTAAAATAGATACCTCTCTTAGGTATGACTAGACTCTACCAAGATTGATCTTTGTAAACTCTTGAGATAAATAGATGACTATTTCATATTTCATTATTTTGGTAGAGTGTGTTAATGTCAATTTGATTTGTATGTGGTAGAAATCTCTCCCTTATTGAGTCTTGATCTCACCTAGATACTAGTTTATTTTGTTATACAAGTCATGTTTAGTGTTTAATGTCATTTAATTAAAGCTAGCATGTGGATGCATTAACTATTTAGTGCCTTGAATCAGGCTTCTCCATCACTTTCCTCTAGTTTTAATCACTTGGTGAACCTCTACATGAAATATTGATTCATAACAGACATTTGGAGTTGTAGATTTAGTCATTTACTTGTCTCATTAGTGTTTTTTAAAAGTTCAAATAGAGTGGATGAATAATAAATTTAGGTGCATTACCAACATTAGCTTAGATTTTCCTTTCAGTTATCTTTATACCCCTTTTCACCCTAGTAATTAGTAGGTTTTAGTGAAAATGAGCTAAGTGATACATCAGAGGAGATAGCCTCATTAAAATTCATAGAGGTCTGACCCAAGATTAGGTAACCCATAACCTAAGGTCATTCCCATGTTGGACTAGATTTGAGTAGAGTACCTGAATAATCCTTTGCTTAATTATGGTGCAATCTAGGTCTATAATAGGTACCATTACTCTTGTGTTAGAGTTTTAAGTAGGATTGTATGCATTAGTAGGCCTATTGAAGTTAGGTTGTCATCGACCTCTCCTTTTCCCATATTATTGATATTACGGGTAAGGTTTTTTATTCACACCATGTTGCATAATAGATTGCCTAGTTTGAGACTCTAAGGCTTGATATCTTGCCTTCCAATCAATTGTCTCTTATACCTTATTAGGATCAGTCCTTAACTTGGCATTTGTATTAGGAACTAGATCAACATTTAGAGTATCAGTAGATATATTAGCTAGCATAGGCATATACATTTTTGGAGGCAACTTCCTAGCTGGTTTGAGGCCATTCTCAGCTCTAATGGAGGGTTACGAGATGAATTATTTCTCTCTCTCTTAATTATTTTATATTTTTAATTTTTTAACATCTTAACTCAATGAATGATTATGAGATGCATAATGCAAACACTTTGTTATCTAATCAATACTTGTTCAAAATAGTAGTTATGTTTAAATATTTTTGTTGATGTGAACTATATTTTTATTATTGTGATATTCATTGGCTATTGGTTTTTATTCCTCCAAACGTCTAGATAATATGACTTAATAGCCTCAAGGAAAAATAGTGCCACCAAGAATGGTAAATAAGGATAGGTAATGGAATAAGGGTTTGGTTGGATAATGGAATATAGGAGTTAAATGAATAATATGATCCTAATGGAATGTATAATTATTAGGGTACAAATGAATATGAGGATTTTATCTCACACACATTATTATTGAGTCAAGATTTGACATAATATTGGTTGTGGTGAAGTTGATATTGAATTCAATAATATGTTTATCAAGAAATGAGAAATTGGACCCAAAGAGGATGAATTAGATTAATTAGAATGGTCCTAAAGAGGGTGGTTTGACTCAATGTAATTGGCTTGGCTTGGCTTGGCTTGGCTTGGCTTGGCTTGGCTTGGCTTGGCTTGGCTTGGCTTGGCTTGGCTTGGCTTGGCTTGGCCCCAAATAGGGAAGATTGGCTTAGATTAGAATTACCCAAAACAAGGTGGGATGGATTTATATGATTCAAATGAAATAAAGGATGGATTATATGACCTCATCATTCCCAACTGACAGGTGCAGGAGATTAAATGAAAAGATAAGAAGTGGCTTGAATTGGCATACAGTTGATTTAGGGTAATTAGATTTAGCTGAAATAGACCTAGTATTTTGGTTCAAGATGAACATGATAAAATTGGAATATAAACATAATTTAGCTTTGATTTTTATGTCACATGGTTCAATAAAAAATAGATTTAGCTTTGATTGGCTTAGTTTTAGAATTGGTTTGGTATGTGGTTTAAGATGAAGCTAATTTGGCTTAGAATGGCTTGGTATATGGTTCAAGATGACCCTGATTTGGCTTTGATTGGATTGGTGCATGGTTCAAGATGAACCTGATTTAGCTTTGACTAGCTTGGTACATGGTTCAAGATGAATTTTATTTGGATTTGATTGGTGTGACATATGTTTCAAGATGAACCTAATTTGGATTTGACTAGTTTGGTACATGGTTCAAGCTAAACCTAATTTTTCTTTGATGGGCATGGCACATGGTTCAAGATGAACCAAATTTTAGCTTGGATGGGACCTTGGTAAGTTGACCTGATTTGGATTTTGAAGTTGGATTTAATTTTGGTAGATATTGAATGTTTAATTGAGTTTGTAATGTAAATTTTAAAGTGGAATAGTTTAATCAAAGTTTGTCCATATAAGTATCCAAATAGGAAAGGTGTGTGAAACAAAATTGTTTCCAAAAGGGTGCATAAATCTTAGTCTGTCAAATGCTTTCAAGTGTTTGTGTCTCACAAAGGATGTAAGTTTTTAATGTTTGGGACTTGAAAGGGTGGTTGATATTGGTTCAATTAAAAAGCTTTACCTTAACTAAATGAGGTTTTTCTCTCTTTAAAATGAAATGTTTGACCTTTTTTAATTTGAAATAGTTGGCTTTGGTTAACTTTTGACTTTAGAACTAAATGGATAGCATAACGGTAATGGTTGGATAAGAAATTAGACCTTAGTTTCAGAATTTTTTGGAATTTGAATTGAATTTTTCTTAGAACTAGAACTTGATTTAAATCGGACATCTTAATGGCATGGTTAAGACAATAATGGTATGTATTTGGACAAAGTTTGACATGGCATTTATAAAAAGTAATTTCTAGCTTAGAATATGGATAGAGTAATGCCTCTTTATGTAGGTATGGTATGACAATTATTTACACTTGATATTTAGACTTGACTTGTTTTAAGATTTGGTTTTGAATATAAACAAAATTTTGACATAACAATCAAGCATCAATATTCAAGTATATAAAGTTATTTTAATAATTGACTTAGGTTTGCATCACATTCATTAAACCTTTGATATACTTACCTTTAAGATGATTATAAATTTAAGGGTTCATTAAATAATAAAATGCAATTATGGTGGTGTTTTAATCCCACCCTTCTCTCAAAGGTTTGTACATGTAAGGAAATATTCAAGGATGATACCTTTACACCCATGAATTAGTGATGTTCCATAGTAAAAGAGGATCTTATGAAGAAATCCAAAATTGGGATATTCATGGGAGGGTTTAGCCCCTTTATGACGACTTCATCCATTGGATATTAGTAAAGCGCTACCAGATTTTGGGATTACTTAAATTTTTACTTGGCTTATTATATGGTCCCCAAAGGGAACAAAATTGATCAAAGAATAAATCCAAGTGTCAGTGCAATGAAATTACTTAGATGATTCACAATAATATAATTATATATGATAGACTTAAGAATAAAATAAGTAGATCCATGACAATAATTAGTGAAAGCATAGAATACTTGAATATTATGACTGAGCCACTTTGAGGGGGAAACCTTCACAACAATGAAATAAGAATAGATTTACTAATATAATGCTAAAATACTAACCACTACCTCCTATATATACTCTACTTATCCATGTTTATTCCATAGGCTAACCATACTAAGAACATCAAGAAATATAATAAGATAATATGAAGTTGTGTAAGCCACAAGTCAACCATACATGTCCCTAGATGCACTATAGGTTAAGGGCATAGCATTCAGGGTATTTATAGGGGGATGCATACCCTATCAAAGAGATCCTATATTCCTCGATGGTGATATTTAATAGCTTAACATTGGGAGTTAACATGTTTCTTTCATGAAACCCTTTATGGGGATTTATATTAGGACTTAATAACACCTTCTAATAATTCATATCCCCCATCAGATGTATAGGGATAGTTTAAATATTGGGGGATTAAATCCCATATAACATTCCTTAAAGACCCATGAGAAGGAAATGATGCCCTAATTGCATAGCCTAAAATAAAAAGGAAAGGTATCACCATTCTGATTCATAAGAATCACTAGGGGCAAGTGAAGAGCATACTTGGTGAATTTCTTGGAATAAAATAAGTGGTCACCTTCACATTTTTGGGTCACCCTATCAAGGGAAGAGCATACTCATGAAGTAACCACACAACACACAAACAAAATAAGATAAATGCGAGAAAATAAATGACTTAGGAAAGAACATGTTTTAATCCCAAATTGAAATTATGCATTTGTTTAAGCCCAAATATAAATGTTTTAAAAAGAAATGTGCTTTTCTTTTGGGGTCTAAAATCTATTCTTTTGATCAAGGTCCTACAATAAAGAGTGGTTAAAAGTTCTCAATGTGATTTTTTATTGATAAGGAAGTTGAATAGGCTTTTTTAAATCTTGGATTTCTACCACAACATGAATTCACTATTTTTTGGGATGAATTCATTGTTACCAAGGATGATTTCATCATTTTATAGACTTGCAAGAAAAATAGTAAGACAAAAGACAAAATACAAAAATAATTTTTTTGTTTTTTATAAAAATTCACTATTTTTAGGACAATTTTATTATTTTGACCTATTATAAAATAGTAAGACATAAGAAAAAAATGATTTTTTCCTTGATGTACAATTTCATTATTCTGGGTGTGAATTCAATGTTGCATAGGCCTACAAAAAATAGCCATAAAATACCAGAAATGAATCCACTAATTTTTATGATGATTTTGATGTTATGTGAAAAAAATTTATTATTTAGAATAAATTCATTGCTTGCCTTTGTGAATTTGTTGTTCTATATCATGAATTCATTGTTTCATAGTCCAAATTCATTATTTTGACTTGAGACAAAAATTAGTAATTTTTTGAAGAAAAAGAGGTGAATTAACTTAACAATTAGGTCAATTATAGTAATTATAATAATAATAAAGGATTAAAAATATTTTGAGGTGCATCTGGTCCCAATGGACATGCCATTATGTAGAATAGGAATCCAAAAAAGTTTAGTACATTGTTAGTGACATGAAATCCAAAACACTTGAAGAACATAAAATTTTATGCCTATCCACTAAGATTGAGCAAGGTCAAATAAGAGGTGAATAAAGTCAAAAATTAAATAACCACATTCTACCTTCCTTGGAGACTCATTTACTTTCTAGTTTGAACAAACTTGTGCAGGACTTATAGAGTAGTTATATTTGGAAATGTCAACTCCACGTGTGGGAAGCCATTCTCCTTATCTACAATTGATTTGTCTTAATAATTTCATGAAAAAATATGAATCTCTAGTATAATTTTAGCATAATAAGTTTAGTTTAAGAGAGCTTGTTTATAATGGCAGAAGTCTCTAGCATATATAGACTTTTGGGTTTGAATGTGAGCCATTTATCTAATATCAAGATCAATGGTAAAGAGGGAGTCCTCAAACTCGTGATTTTTCACAAAAAATATTGTGTAAGAAAATATATTTAAGGAAATTTTAGAGTGTAGAAATAATTTTGGAATAAAATTGCAATGATTGGCCCTATTAGGGTGTGTCATTGGCCATGTAAGAGTTTATATAAGAGGTGTAAGAGTGTGTGTAAGTGGACATGCCATAAGCCACCTTTCCCACACTCCACTCCATTACATTGACTTGCCTTTGTGATGTCATTAAGGTGAGGCAATAAATAAATTTTGATTTTGGGAAATAGATATTTCAAAATCCATGGAATTTTCCATTAAAGGAAGGTAAGGTTAATTAATTAGGTGACTAATTAACCATTAAAATAATGGTGCATTTTTAATATCATTTATCTAATTCAATATTCAATTAATTACCCTATAATAACATTTTAAAATGTTCAATTTCATTTGGGTTGTACTTGGTAAAAAAATTATGGCATTATGGTGCATTACCCCAATGAGGAACATGTTTTTGTAAATTCAGATTAAATCAATAGTTTTTTTTTATTTGGATCAAATAATGATTGATAGTTAAATTTATGCATGATTATAATTTTGACAAGGAAGTGATGAAAATGATGTGTATATGGTGAGTAATCAATTCATCTCTTTTAAAATATATCATATCTTCAATACCCTTTTATGTATTAACAATAGATGCAAATTAAGTATGTTCTACATCATTAGGAAAAGTTGTCATGTATAGTTACTATGATATAAGAATTTGAATCAAGAGAGTATGGTTAGTATGGTTTTAGTTCTAAAATGAAAACAAAATGAAAGAAACACACTAATAGCATAACATCTCAAGGCTTAGACACTAGGGAGAGCTTAGTTAACAAAAAAAAATAACAAACACAACTAAAAAGTAAGGAATAAAACACAAGAATTCCTTCACCTTCCTTGGATGCTCCAAATGCCTTTTTAGTGGTGGCTTTCTCAGTTTGTGCTCATGAAGTCCTTGGCAATGGAAGCTTGGATACCTCCATCTCTCCTTGGCACCTTTGGCTTATGGCTTGGCTTGGCTTAGAATCAATTTATCATGGTAACACTATTTGCAATAACTCCTCTAAGATATTTGTGCATTATAAATTTTCACCAAAATAGCTTAGAAATGATGCTGTGAGGCCTTCCATTTATAGATTTCTAAATTTGACCAGAATCAACCTCAACTATCCATCTCAAAATTGAGATGTGTGGTTGAGGATTAATTCAATTTTTAGAATTAAGTTTTTAAGTATACTCATCATTACATTGGAATAAGGGTAAATTAAGAGGCATGTAGGGAATCATGGAAGGCATTGATGAGACATGGAAGGCATGAATCTTGATATTTATGGCATTTATGACCTAGGGATGTCTTCCCAATAAATGAGGTCACTTGATGATGTAGATATTCAATATTCATTTATAGAAATAATTTTTCAATAAGTTTCCATGAAATTATTAATTAGGCTCACATTTGGGTTAATTATCTATTAAACATGATTAAGCACTTTGTGCACAAATTACTCAAATTGATCAGAATGCCCTGTTATTGATCCAAAATTTGACTGGATTGGAAATGAAAGTCAATGTCAAATGTGTTGGAACCATATTACCATTTAGGATGTTATCTATAGAAAATAACAAAAGCACATGTCTTGTTCAAAATATTGGATAGGAAAGAGCAATCTAGAGCACTGAGATGCAAAATTGGCATTTTAACTCGAAATGATTTGATCAAAGTTAGTTGGCCCATAAATTGTATTGCCCCATATAGGGATACCCTAGCCAAAATCAGCACTTGAATATGTCAATTTCACATCATTTATCATGTTTTAGTGTTTTTAGGTTAATTATGCATTTTGGGTAGAAATTGGTCAAAATCTTGATTGGAGGTTATCAATAGCTAGTTTTAGGTGTCTATAATTACATATAAAATATCCTTATAGACCTTAAGTAATTCCAACCTATAAATCTTAGATAGGGTATTTCTAAGTTGATCAATGATATCATAACCCTTAGTTTGATTAGTTGGTAATATGGGTAGTGGTTGGGGATGAAGAGGAATATTTTTTTCATATATGATGTAGCACCCTACCTCTTTTAGTTATGAAAACATGGACCACAAGACCCAATAAAAGTTTGGGGTAAATAATGGGAGTGGGATGGTAGTTGTTTTGACCTTGAGATATTAGGGGAGGAAAAATTAAAGGATTTATTTATTCCCTTTAATGTCTGGTATTAACTGAAGGGATTTAAAATTCAATATTTAAAAAATATGAATTACTAAGAAGGGTAAAATATTTTTCATCATAAGATCAACCTCAGTTAT
>JARHVA010000660.1:3250000-3502500 GCA_037957365.1 Torreya grandis
CATGTGAAAATGTTGCATAGTATCAATGCCTTTGATAATAATTAGTATGGAAAATGGGTGCTAATTCAAAAAACCAATTGGTCTTATTCCCTCAAAAATCATATTCAAATGATATATTAATGTGATCATAACTTAAATAATGAATAAACTATAGATTTTTCAATGGTGTTATGCTTGTAGAGGAGTAAGCTTACAAACTCTAGAAAATTTATTAGAGTTAAGGATCATTAGATCACACGATTGTCCCATTTATAACCAATCTTATCTATAAATATTGATATTATAATGCTTAAATATTAAGATCTAATGTAAGGAATGTTGTTTTAACAAAATAGAATGATTTTAAAAATACAACAAATTGTTTAATATAAATCCACCAAAAATAAGGAGAATACAAATGCTAATTAAAGAAAATGTAATAAAAATATGAATTAAAAAAAAAGTACCAATCATTATACTGTGAAAGTTTTAGAAACATAAGATTGATTTTTATTTTTGAAAGATAAAATAATTGAAAGACTATTTTAAAAATATAGAAAGTATAGTGAACAAAGTGTTTTTAAGATCCATTAAACAGATATGTGGCCCCACTTAACCCATGTAGTTAAGTGGTTTTTTAATTTATATTTAAATAATTTATTATTTGTAATATTTCTTAAGAGGCCCATTTTATATATAAATTTTCTCTAATGCAGACACTAGGACCATAATTTGGATAGTAATGTCAATGGCATTAGTGTCTTAGTTTGGGCACTATTGTCCTTTTCTCACCTTTTGTTACCAATAGATATATTTTCAAATCAATAACCACCTAGGGTCAAACTAAACTTTTTTTAAGACATACACAAGCATTAGAATAGTACATATACGTGACTTTTAGCCTTTTATCTACTAGATGGAAATCATATGCAAAATTATACAAACAAACTCAGAACAAGTTATGCACAATCAAGGTTATTAATCCCTATTCTACCTTACTTCTACATACATCCATATATAACATTCCTAAGCTTAGATTACTTATATTTTTAGTCTCAATCACACTCAAACTAGTATTCATACTAGCTTCACTTGCACCTACACCAATATTTAAGTGGGGAGGACTACATCGAGCTTGATCCCTCCTTAGAGAATTGGTACATTAGTGACTCTCATCATATCGAGGTGTTGAGAATGTTTAGACTACTTTATTAACATCAAAATTTGCTACTTGTGCCAATTATATGACCTAGAAACATGGAGGTTTAGGGTTTGCATAAAAAATCAATCAAAATAGGTCACTAAAAAGGATCCAAAACCCATGCACACAGGAATAGGCTTAGAAGACTCAGACACAACTACACCCAAAATCTTAGAATAGTTATACATAGAGGACATTAAATCCATTGGTATTACTATTTATGACATTTAGATCAGCTCATATCCTAGTTTGTAGCCTTTAGATCTTTCATCTTAGTCAATTTCTATCTAAGTACTTGTTTACATAATTTATTACTATTTTTAAAAAGGTTAAACTAGGTCAATTCTATTACAAATTAGTGGCTATATTTATTGCATATTTTTACCCTAATTTACTATAATT
Organism: Torreya grandis; assembly: GCA_037957365.1. Lineage (NCBI taxonomy): Eukaryota > Viridiplantae > Streptophyta > Pinopsida > Cupressales > Taxaceae > Torreya > Torreya grandis. Next base: position 3,251,583 of record JARHVA010000660.1, read on the forward strand.
AGCCCCTTTAACAACCTAGGGTTTAAACTCCATAAACCCTAAAAAGTTAAATCATTTGGTGAACCTAACTTACTTTGATCACATAATTTCAAACCCTAATACACCATTAGGGTTTCCCTTCTTATTTATAGAATATAATCAATTTTTAGTTTGTATCCTATCATCATGATTATCATGATGGACATATTTTTCTACTTTTAAGCACAAAGTATTATGGTTTGTCTTGTATGTCTATTACCTACCATTCATATAAAGATACACATGTATGTCACTCCTCTCATGGATCATGTCAGAGCTCAATTTATTTTACACATCGGTTCACCCTCTCTTGAGTCCCCATTATATTGGGATCATTGTTACATAGATCACTTTGAGTTACCTTTGATAACTACTTGATGATAGAAATCTCATAGGACTCATTTTGTTTTATCTCCACCTAGACCAGTTAATTACCTTTGCTCACATCCCAACTCTACTACTCACCCTTAGTAAATAGTATATCCTACAATTTGAGTTATTAATAGATGGAATAGGATGCCTCCTCAGTCTATATTATAACTATTAACTTTATAAGTCACCCCTAGTTAGTGTGGGGATCACCAGGACCCAATAGAAATATTGAACACCTATGAGGTCTCAGGCTCTTCAAACAAAAAATACATAGGCATCCCCTATTCACAACCATGCCCAATACAATCAAGCACAAGTTTATGTAGTAATAAGATGATGATTCACACCATTTAAAGGCCCTTGATACATGTCAATATATAAGATCCTTTGGTGCACAACTTGAGAAGTGCACCAGTTTGAGATTGCATGCCCCCAAATTCTAGCAGGCCAAGCAAATGAAGTACATGAGGAATGGTTAAAAATTATGAAAAATGTGCCTAAGACATTGTCTTCATGCATAATATTATTCAAATACTTCCCCAAACCTATCTAACATAGTTTCATGCTAGTGGGCAGGGTCCTACATCTATGTCCTTAAACATTGTAGGGCATAATTTAAAACCTTGTGCTATCTTTTTTACAAACTCATAGTTTCCTAAATGACTCTTGCACATAATTTAGTGCAAGAGTATTCCTAAATAAAGGGTGTGTACATATTTCAATGCACATGTAACATATATAAAAAAGAGCACATGTTAAGTCTCAAATCGTGCATAGTAATGATGTGACAAGCTAAAATGGAAACCTACATAATGACTACTAAGTGGTAATAAGGTATAAAGATGTATTTGGAGAATTAGTTGAGTGAAGTCTAGGGACTTATTAGAATAAGTAAATGTAGAAGTGGTTGTCACATATCGAGATATGAATACATGCCACCCTCTAACCATTTTAGGGAAATATTTTGTCCTTTGATATAAATGTGTATTCTAAGAGATCTCCATTTGCAACTCCAAAATATAAATCATTAAATATAATTCAAGAAGCATATATGTAATTCCATAAAAGAATTAAAAGGTTGTTGTAGAAATTTTTACTAGTTTAGCTTTTGTGCTTAGTTGTACACTTAGTTTTCAAACCATGTCAGTTCTAGATTTGATGTAGCTAGGCATGAGTATAATAGGGTTTAACACACAAATTTAACACACTATTGTGATGACATCAATTTCATACAAGGAATAATTCTTGTGTGCTCACCTGAAGCACAACAATGAAGGGACTAAGATCACATTAGGCTAGTTGATACATCATGCAACTTAGGTTTCAATGGGATTTAATCATTGGAAATATGAGTTTAGGGGGCATGTTGATGCTAGGCTATTCTAGGGAATTTCAATAGGAATGAACCTTTTAAAGGTAACAAGTCCTATATAATATGTTTATATGTGATAGACATATCTCTTAATGGTGAAATCAATAGGGATGGTGAATAAGGATCCTTCAGTCATTTAGTCAAGTCATGGGAATGGCTTAGGTTCAAGGGCTCATCCTTTAGGGTAGCATCCTAGGCATGGGTCTTAGAGTCTCAGCACATCCAAGTTATAATACTTAGTCTAATTTATAGTTAGGCAAAAGTAATTATATGGCACAAGGATGCCATTAGTGACTAGGGATAAACCTTTATAGAACGATACATTCAAAGTAAGAAACTATAAAATTGCACATATAAAACTAAGTCACAAACATATTATAGTATAGACTATAATGCAAGAATCAACACTCTATTGTTTCAATAACACTCCTCATTGATTCATAGTTTAACATATAGAGTTTAAGATATAAAAGTAGATCATATTCTCATCCTTAACACTACTCATGCCCAACAGCTCATAGGTGAGGTTAGGCTATACATTATAAATTTCTAATCTATTTTATGTTGATTACAAAACACTAATGTTGGCTCTCCATTTTAGTAAAGCTTTGTTACATTAGTTGTCTCCCTCTTATTTAGATGCAAGCCTCCTTTTATGGTAAAGGGGCATCTTCTCTCTAGGTCAGATGGGTGCATGCAATGTGATGAGCTATCACTGGGGGTCACTATCCTACTAGTTCCACTATGTTACCCAAGTTGGATGAGTGCACATTGAATGTTGAGCTATCATTAGGGGTCACTATCCCTACCTACTCCACCACCTTGACAAATTATCTTCATGAGCCACCTTGTAAAATTTCCTAAAGGGATGTCTTTTTTCTCATCCAGTTCCTATGCCATCTACATTTAGGCTTCACTAAAGCTAATTTTCCTCCATGTCTACCTTCACTAAATCAAAACTTAGGTTTACATTGTTTTAAATCTAATTTGAAGTTTTCAAATCCCTATAAAGTTTCCTTGATTTTTTTAACTATACCATATACTTCAGTTGAGGTAGCCTCAAGGCCCAGCCCATTTGTGCTTTTTAGTTCTTTCCTAAAGGCCTCAAGCCTTTCTCTTACTCACCTCACCCTGCCATATAAGATATCCCCCTACTCATTGGCCTTTATTTGGAAGGCATAGAAGAGAACCTCCAGGTCTTACTCCTAGGTCTTTTGTTGGGTGCTTAGGTAGTTAACCTTTTCCATCACTTGAACACGCTCAATCCTTCTCATCATGGAGTGTTGGAATAAGGCATCTTTTTCCTCTTTTATTTTATTAAGCCATGCATCAATGATCATTGATTAGGTGGTGAAATTATAGAATATGTCATCTAATTCTTCCACACCCTCTTCTAACTTGGTAAATAGGTCTTCCATTACATCTATATTTTTGTTCAATTCTATTCTTAAAGCCTCATAGGGGTCTTCTTGCTTCCCCAGCACCAGATTTATTTGAGGCAACATTTTCTCAATAAGTACACATACCTTGTCCACTTATTTCATCCCTAAGGTATCCACACCATCTAAAATGGATTACTCTACCTCTTTGATGTGTTTAATAAGCTATTTAAGTTTGATCCTTATTACTTCAATCTCCTTCCCAGTCTTTTGCACTATCTTCTTCAATCTATTAGTGTGAACATCATTGATGATGTTCTTATGTGATACTAAGGAGGCCATCTTGATCAGGGTGTTAGCTAAGTACATAGGGTTCATGTCTCAAGGATTGATAGTTGGTAGTCATGCCATTCTTATAGCTTCTTGGTGTTCTAAATTACTTTTGTCAGGACCTAAAACTTGAGCTCATCCATTTAGCAATCCAACACCCAAAAAACTTGGTAGCACATTAAGGTCATAGTAGTCTTTGGTGGCATGTAATCTATCATACAGAATTCCTTATCCTCTTTAAACTCCTATTTCACTCTTTCCCTATATCTTGGCTCATATTCCTCTCCCTCGCTTAGCTCTTCTTATTTGTTGGCACTAGTCCCTATGCCAGTGGCTTCTTCTCCTTCTCCTTCTCCTTCTCCTTCTTCTTCTTAGGATTCTTTGCTAGGCTTCTCCCCCTATTCCACTCCTTTTTATTTGGTGTTGACTTGTCATCATGTTATTCCTCTCATGGGGGTTCTATAGTAAACTTCTCCCCCATGTCTATTTCTTTCTCTGCTTGTTTCTCTAAGGTGCCAGTATCACCTTATTTATCTTCAGGTGCCCCTTCCAGACTTGAGCATTCCTAATATATAGATTCCTTTACCATTTTGGTGGTCTTCACCTTTATCTCTTTGTCCTCTATTTGAGCTATCTCTACTTGGGACATGTCTTTGGCCCTTATGGCCTCTTACCTCTAGTGCAACTTTAGTGCCTATTGATGTGCTTGTGGTCCATTCCCATATCCACCCATTTGTACTTTAACTCCTATTTTATTGGCACTCCTAAATGTGTCACTTCTTTGGGATCTTCTTTGGTTCCTCGTTCCTTCCTTCTTACTTCTTTCCCTTCATCTTCTATGCCTTACACTCCTCCTCTCCTCTCCTTCACTCCTCAACCTCAACCATATCGATGACATATTTTGGAATCCTAGCCTTTGTCATCTCTTCCTTTTGATCCTCCATCTCCTATGCCCTCTACATTTTATCTTCACTAAAGCTGAGTTTCCTCTATCTTTGCCTTCTCTTCTCCAATTTAATCTGAGGTGGTTGGGAGGGGGTCCCTTCACTTGATGAGGAGTCAACTTCCTTAGGTATGATGTAAACACCCCTCCCAACTATCTCTTCTTCCATCTCCTCTTCCTCCTCTATGTTGGAGAGAACTATCTTAGGCACTAGAATTTGATCCTTCCCCTTCTTATTTGAATTGGGGTAAGTCTTCAACACAAATTTCATGTGTTTCTTAAAAGATCTTGAAGGGGATGTTTATTATTTTGGTGTGATCTTGAGCTTCAAGTGATCCTTTATTTCTTCTAAATTTTTTCCCCTCTTCTTTTGGGGAGACTTCCTCTTCTCTGGTGGTACCAAGGTTTTATCATCACTGATCTAGATAAGGTGATCAATGCTTTGTGTTGTGTTTTGTTCTTGGGTCACCTTCTTTCTTAGCTTCATCTCATAGTAAATTCTTTGGATGAAGCCATCAATGGCAACCTTTATGAGGGGATATATGTCAGTGTGATCTAACTCATCTTACTTATCCTTGGTGGCCTTCCCATTGGTGCAAATGAACTGGTGCCTTAGTCAGTGCCTCTCCATATCTAGTTCCTTAACTAGAATGTCTAATTACTACACATTAGGGATATACCATAGCACCTCTCTAAATTATTTCATCAAGAAGGCATAGGGTAGCTTCAACCACCTTGACTTATTTCCATCCACTAGTTCCAAGAGAACTAAACAAAAATGTTACATCATGGCAAAATTTGTCATTCCAAACAAACTCTATAAGATCCCCTTAGGGATGCACCATTCTAGCTTGAAGGCTTATATATACTTTGCATACCATTGCATCACATGCATTTTGTATTCAATATTAAAAGAGGTGGGGTAGGTGAAGTCTCTATGATTTTATGCTAAGGAATCATGATGATCTAGAAAAACCCAAAGATTATCCTTGTTCTCAAATGAGATCTTGATTTCATCCATGAAATCAATATAAGGATTTACCTCCATCTGAATGTTCCCTTCACACTATGGTATTCCAACTTATTTTTTACCAACTCCTTGGTGACAAAATTTGCAATATTGAATTGAATGCCTTGATTTATGTAGTGTGTTATGCATAATTATTCCTTTGACATGTAAGTCCATCAACCACCTGGGCAAAATTTGGAACTTACGAGGTGCATCACTACCCTTATATCAGGGTCCTTACACTTGTTGATGGGGAGTGAAAAACCCCCTTGAAATAATTGAGGATTTTTTTGACATGCTCCACTTCCTCATCATCATCCATCAATTGATCAATGCCTTTGCTAATGTCTAGGAGCACAATTATCCTCTTAATTAGCTACACCAAGATATTCATGTGCCTACCTACAAAGTACATATGGTCCTTATTGACTCATGAGAGTAATAACTGTATGAGTTCCTCTAGCTTCTCAAAGTAGGAAAACTCATAGATTTTAGTTGTACCAAAAACTATCAATTTGTCTTGAATGGATACATCAAAGAGAGCATCACCTTGCACTAACTTGTACCTCATGTCCACCACTTAATCTTTCATCAAGTCTTACAAGTGACTTGACATCTAATGGTTGTATTCTTTTAATTAGAAGTTGTGTGTAAATGAGTGCCAATCTTCCCCCACCATAACTTCTAAAATAAACTATATGTATAAGTATGACATCTTAGTTATCACCTCAGTGTCAACATTTATGATGCTATCCCAAATAACTACACCTTGGTTTTCACAACTATCATCTCTTCTATAATCCTAACCAACTTGGGTTCTTTTTGTGCCTCTATAGAGCTCAACTCCTTGTGTTTTTTCACCATCTTGAATCTACTTATGTTGAACCTTGGTAGGTGTAATTTACCGAAGCCTTGAATGGTTGTTGGTACTTCTATAGTCATGGGACTAATGACTATTCCTTTGGCTTCTTATATTTATTATTAGGCCACCTTCTTTTTTAGGCCTACACATTGGTCTTAAATGAGGTGCACTTAAAATAGAAAAACTATAACCTACTATAGAGGCTCATCCCAAAAAGCGTAAGGGTCCCACACCTTGGGGACATTCCCATCATTGCAATGAGACAACCAATGTTCAGCATGCACAAGTGATTCATAATAATTTTACTCCCAGTATCGAACAACCTTGCTCCCTATGTAAGGCATTCATGCTTAGTACCTGACTCCAAAATATCCTTGTGTATAAAAACATCAATGGGTGTACATTTTGAATGATAATAGTTTATATCATTCTTGATGGGACCAATTTGAAGAAAAGGCTAAGAAATTGGTGCTACTATTAGCTAACAAGTGTAACAGACACTTAGTAAGATCACCTAGTGACTCCAAACATTTTTGGTTCATCAAGATTGGTCTCCTATCCATATGCCAAGAAGAGCAAGATCATTTCTAAACGGTGTTGACTTTTATTTCATTAAGCTTCTAACACCATATAGAATAAGAAGAGTAATAGCATCTTTGTTCCCTATCATAAAGAGTGGTTCAATTCAGCATCTCCTATAGGTCAGTCTACACCTCCATTTGGAATATTCTTTGCACCTAAAAGAGCCCTATTACCTATCCCATTCATGGTTGTATGAAGGCATCAGGTGTTTTTACCTTTCAATGGAGGTTTTCCTTTGGTTTTTTCCTAGTATGATGACACTTTGGTGGCAGCCATCAAAAGCTTGTCCTATTTTATGAGTGAAAACTCAACTTCCCCTATGGAACATATTCAAGATATCACAAATATTTGTTCACTACACCATGTCACTAAAGGTAATGTTGTTTTTAGGCTACTTACTTATTCCTTCAAAGGTAAATCCCTATAATGGTATCAAGGCTTGAAACCAAATTCTATTCACAATTGGGATGGACTTAGTGAAGAATTATGTAAATAGTTTAAGGATCGAAGTGACCACTTGTCCTTGATATAAAAACTCACCACCATAAAAATATCCTCATATGAGATGATGGTTATCTTCAACTTTAGATTCCAAAGAGTCTAGAATATAATCCCACCTTTGTGTAAGCCATCTCAAAACATTGCATTTTTATATTTTCTAAAATCTCTTAACAATGATATAGTTTTGATGATTCAGTCCATGGGAGGTATAGTCCTCCTCAATGCCTATGAAGTCATGGTATGTGTAGAGAATTATTTGATCCAAGCAAGAAATATTTCATCTAAAACACCTATGCCTCTATTCACATATCCTCTTCCTATCTAAGCCACTACATAACCTATGTTGGTGTTTATCCCTACTATAGTAAGCCCACCCACTTCATTTATCATTTCTCTTAACGAATTACATGAAGTGACTACTACAAAGTTTTGGGAATGAGATTGTTACTCTCAAGAGGCAGTAAGCACAGTATCCTAGACCTCATCAACCTTTCACTTAATAATACTAGTCTAATAGACCATGCTACCAAAGTGGTGCATAAACATTAAATCAACTCACATATAATAAAATTACTTATGCATAGAAATTTGATGCTTTTAGCACCTCCAAATCCCTTTATCCCAGTGTAAAATAATTTATCTCAAGATTTCAAATGGTTTTTTTTATGCAACCAACTGCATAGTCAAGTTACATGCATAAATGGATATATGGACCAAGTGCTCATGGTGTGAAGTTTTACACCACTTGAGAAAAATAATAGTGTAACTCCACCTGAAAGAGAGATTCAGGTGCTAGTTTAGCCACAAAATGGGTCTACTCTCTTTAATTGGTAGAAAGATGACTTTAACTATGTAAATGTTGACCATTTTTTGCCCAATAGGCCAAAAAATTGGTCCCCTTATTTTTTATGCTATTTTGAGCTAGTACTTTTGATTTTGCATGAGTCTTGCAATTTCTACAGACTCTGTAGAATTTCTACAAACTCTGTAGGTGTAGTCTTTCGACAGATGAAGAACCAATCAAAGAGTGCAATGTTTTACAAAGCTTCTTTAGACTCTTGTTCAAAAAAATTCATAAGGAAAGTGAGGCACCTTTAAACCGCTGAACCATTGAACAGGTTCAATGCCTAGGTTCAATGCTTTGGTTTAGTTCAAATGGTTCAATAGCTTTTAGTTCAATCAAATGATTCATCAGCTTGGTTCAATGCTTAGGTTCAAAGCCTTGGTTTGATCAGTCAATTCATCACTTTGGTTCAACAATTTGGTTTAATTACAACATTCAATTCTTTGGTTCAATGGCAGAGTTCAATGTTTAAGTTCAATGCCTCAGTTTATCATTTGGTTCAATCACTTGGTTCAATGCCTTGGTTCATCGCAGAAGGTTCAAAGGGGCTTGGTTTAATTGGCAAAGTTCAACAAATGGTGTGAAGCATTGAACCATTGAACCTTTCTAGGTTCAAGCGTTTGGTTCAAGTGGCAGGTTTGAAGGCTCAATTCAATGAATGAGTAGCACACAGTGTTGACCTGTTGAATCGTTGAACCATTTTTGGTTCAATCAGTTAGTTCAATGGCTTGGTTTAAGGGAGTGTCCTAAAGCTAAAGGACAAGTGCCCTTGCAGAGGGCAGTTTTGGGTTCAAGAGCCCTTGCAGAGGGTAGGGAGCACTTCAAAGAGGCCACAAAGAAGAGGCTAAGATCTTTCAGAATTTTGTTAAGGCAAAGTCATGAATTCTATTGGACTTTTGTTTGAAGGATTTCCTTCAAAAAAAAAGTCTAAAGGAATTTGGGGAAACTGTGAGAAAAATCACAAGAGGAAATTTTTGAAGAAATTAAAGCAATGGAGACAATTATCACTGACTTTTTGTCTGTAGGAAAATTATCCAAGGAAAAGCCTAAAGGAATTTGCCAAGGATGGTGACGTCCTAGAAGCTGTCAATTTCAAGAAGATAGACTAGCTATTGGTTTTCAAACTATGATGGGCCTGTGAATGTCAATTTTACACCAAGATATATAGAGCACAGAAGGTGCCAAGTGGCAACTATGGAAGGCTTTGACATGCTTTTCAAGGAGCAGTGAAATGTGCCATGTTTCTGCTATAAGGCTTGGTGGAAGCTGACAAGTGTCAACACCTGCATTCTCTCTCTTTTGTCCCCAGACAAATTGCTAAAGAAAGTGGAAGCCGACACATGTCCTCTTCTGTAGGACCTTCAAAGGGTGCCTAAATCTCTTATGAGTCAAGTGGATGATGCCACGTGTCCTGCTCATTTCACAATAGAATGTGCCATGTGTCACTTATTTGAAAATTAGTAGAAAGTGGCCAAGGCAAGTGGAAAAGAGCCTAAGGAAGAGGACAAGGTGTAGAAAGAGACAAAGCAGGAGGTGAGTTATTGCTAGATGGTCATTAAACGGTGAAAATAGTGAGTAGCACAGCTTGCTCTCTCCATTTGGCATTTATGAGGGGATAAACCATAGTTTGTTTGTAGGAAAAGAGGCATGGCCTATGCTTTTACATTAATTCTTAAATTCCAAAGTAAAGTTTGGTGATTATACATCATGTTTCTAGTATGCCTTTTCTAGAAGAATGACATCAGCAATAGTGACTTCCTCTTCCTGATGCTTTCAGTGCACATGGGCCAAGCTTGTCAAAGAAGAGCCAGGTTCTCTTCCCCTTCCTCTATATATTGTAAAACTTCTCATTTGAGAAGGATCCATTCTCTCAGCCTTAAGTCAAAACTCTACACAAAAATATCTCGAGGCTTATAAGGCAGAGCTCTGCCAGATTTTACCTTGAATCAGGACTTAGCATTTTTACCTCTATCTAGACTTGCACTTTAAAGTATATGTCTATGTTCTTCTTTTGTGTTAAGTTATTGTCTTTCATGTTTTTCATAGATTGATTATAGCATGTCCAGTGCATTATGAAGTCTCTTTTCTGTAGGTCTGCCAAAAGTGTCTACAGCAAGAATATAGGTGCATGTGAATAGGCTATCAAAGTGTGTCTCAGAACACCTTTGCTAGTTCCTTCCTCCTTGTATCTCTACGGACCCCTAACTCACTAAAATAGAAGAGTTTCCCATTTCAAATGAAGTGTATGGGTGTTTCTTCCTAGAGAAAAGTGTATGTTCAGGCTGGGTGGGTCAACTTTTTTGGTGTATCACCTTTTCATTTTTAGGCTTAGGTTATGTTTTCAGCATCTCTCTCTCTATTTTCACCCCCCCTTATCTAGAGACTCTCCCCTAGGGAGCTATCTCGTATCTAGAGACTTTCCCCTCCAACTTCATTGGTCCCATAGGCAAGAGGGGAGTTTCCATTGTTGTGTGTGTTAGGATCCTACTCCTTAATAAGAGTATATATGATTACCTCTTGTATTAGCAACTAAACATGAAATTTAACCAGAATGATAAGTAACTAGAAATATGAAACAACACAGGATATGAGAGATAATACACAACTTGTATTAATAATCATCCAAAAGAAAATACAATAAAGAAGATGCCACACACTTTTTCTTCCCACTCCTCTAGAGCTCCCACACATCTAGGGTTCACCTGTAATTCTCTTCCAACACTTCACTCTCTCATCACGGTCACAACAATCAACTCTAATACAGAGTTGTTGTTCACCTCCACCAATCAGTAACAATGCTGCTAGTACACCAAGTACACAACCGTACTCCAAGTAGATCTCCCTTTCCTTGCTGCCACTTGCAAATCAACAGACCTTACTTACCATGTAGATGTCTCTACACCTTGAAGAACCCTTGTCCTTGCCTCACCAAGTCCTTATGATTCTTCAACCAGTACCTCAGTGGATCTCCTAGTAGAACTTGCACAACTTGCAACTCTCCCTGATCATACACACTCAGCACCCCTTTGGAACTAGGAGGAGCTACTCTAGCTCTCTCTTCAAGCTCAATGGCTTTCTAGCACACTTTTACAATACAGCCTATGAGTCTATTATATAGATCTCATGCATACAATAATTAGACTTTCTTAATTACAATAATTAGACACGCAACCCAAGAATATAATTAGCCTTTAACATGCAAACTGACAGTCCAAAAATAGACCTGTCTGAAACCCGCATGCAAACTGCATGCACACACAGGTTGTCGATGTCAGCTCCTTCCTGACTGATGTCAGCCAACTTATAACCAATGTTAGTTGCTTCTACACTGTAATATGACTGACATCAGTTGATCAAACCGATGTTGGTTGCCCTACAACTCATTCTGCAACTCAGTAATCCTCCATAACCTCAGCAACCTCCTCCATGTCTGCATCAGTGAAGCTTTTAGCTCCACAACCTAACAACCTCCCACTTGGAGATAAATAGCTACATTGTACCTGTACCTATACATCATCTAATTTGTTTCCTAGCTTGTATCCCTCTTTAAGCTCAACCCTGAAGACCAACCACCACACAACCTGTGGTGCACCCCCTATCATCTAAGTAACCTGCCACATCCAAACCTACAAATCCATGTAGTGAAGTCCTTGACCCTGCATAGCATGAATCCCTACTGCTGATCCCTCTCAGATACCTGAGAATCCACCTTCCTTGAATTGGCTCCAAACTCTCTGACAACTCCCACTGCTTGGGAAAACTCAGGTCTACACTCGACCTTATGTGATTTAAAACACTATTCTAAGCTCAACTTGAACTGTCCAGCCCTTGGTGTGCTTATTGATTCTGCATCCTGCATCTTGAACCTCGCCAACACCTTCTTCACATTAGCTCCCACTGGAGACAAAATCAACTTGTGATCTTCCATGTCTCTTATGCCAAAGAATTTCATTGCTCCCAAATTCTTCATGACATACCTCTAAACTAACTTTACCTTTAGCTCAGAAACTCCCTGCATGTGTAATCCTGCAATAAGCAACCACACCACATACAGTAATAGGATAATGTTGCGACCATTATCCAACCTGGTAAAGAAAACACAATGGTTACACTAACATTGACTGAAGCCCTACTTTGTCATCCACCTGTCAAACCTGTACCACTTTCCTGTAGTTTCCTCAAGACCATATACCTTGGCCTTCTGTCTCACATGTCCATCCACTCTCTTCTCTAACTTGGGAATCCATCCCTTTGTCAGTGCTAACAACTCTACCAAATCTCTTGCTTGGTTCTCTTTTGAAGAATTCATGCCATGCTCCCACCATTTCTTGGATTCTACCTGCATTGCCTCTTCACATCTTCCTAGTTCTTGACCATCAGTAAGCAACAAGTAATATAAAGAAGGTGAATAATGAATATGAGGCTCACTTACACTTTCAGTCCTCCACATGGGTGTTTGAGACTCCTTGACAGCTTATTGTCCACCCAACATCCGTTCTAGTGACCGATCTTAGCCATCTCCCAATCTGCACTTGACCAATGTCAGTTCCCTATGACTGACCCTATATGCCAATGTCGGTTCCCTGACCGACGCTAGTGTACCTACTACTGATGTCAGTTGCTATATGACCAATGTTGGTTCCTATTGCTTGACACCACCAACTCTGCTGATCTACACATGACTAATGTCAGTGCCTATCTATTCGACGTCGGTTCTTCCTGACTGACACCGGTACCTGTGTTTGCCTATGAGTGATGACTTTTTACTTGCAAGCTCCTTTTGGGAAAAAACCCTATCTAAATTAACATAGCCCTGCTTAGAATAATTTAGTCCCCTCAGTTGATATTTGTCCATCATCTCCTCCATGAACACCAAGGCTTTCCAGTTCTTAAGTTTGTCAAAAACATATGTCTTCCGCTTAAGAACATACATTCCCTTCTTACATATGTGACCAAGCCTACAAAGCCACATCTCTGCAATAGAAGGTGAATTAGTAATATAATTAGATAGATAAAAGATACCTACTTTCTTGCCACCATCTAATTCAAGTACATCTGCTATGAGAGTTACTATGCATCTCTCATCACCCAACTTTCCTGAAGAAATTAGACTCATCTCCAAGACTGGTACCTGCATGACCTTCTTCAACACCTGTGTGTTACCCATCTACAATTTTAGCTTCACTTCCCCTTTGCAAATAATCTGACAAGGCTCACCAACCATTAAATAAATCTCTCCAAAGTCTCCCTAGACATACTCTTGAAAAGATGTTCTATTTTGGGTTGCATAGAAAGAGGCAAAAGAATCTGTAAACCAAGATTCTACTTTATCCAGAGTAACCTATGCAACAACCCCTACAACATCTGCTTCTACACGCTGATCTTCTACCGACCAACAATATTCTTTTCCATACTCTTTCTTTCCATCAATCAGACCATTCATGCTATTCAGTTTCTCCATTTGTAGCTTACTTTCTTCTGTCGTTGCTATACTCCCACTCAATTAGAAACCCCTGAGAGTGACCTGTAACCAAACACAAAACCTGCTCCTTACAACCTTAGTTCTGATACCAACTGTCAGGATCCTACTCCTTAATAAGAGTATATATGATTACCTCTTGTATTAGCAACTAAACACGGAATTTAACCAGAATGATAAGTAACTAGAAATATGAAATAACACAGGATATGAGAGATAATACACAACTTGTATTAATAATCATCCAGAAGAAAATACAATAAAGAAGATGCCACACTTCTTCTTCCCACTCCTCTAGAGCTCCCACACATCTAGGGTTCACATGTAATTCTCTTCCAACACTTCACTCTCTCATCACAGTCACAATAATCAACTCCAATACAGAGTTGTTATTCACCTCCACCAGTCAGTAACAATGTTGCCAGTACACCAAGTACACAACCGTACTCCAAGTAGATCTCCCTTTCCTTGCTTCCACCTGTAAATCAATATACCTTACTTACCATGTAGATGTCTCTACACCCTAAAGAACCCTTGTCCTTACCTCACCAAGTCCTTATGATTCTTCAACCAGTACCCCGGTGGATCTCCTAGTATAACTTGCATAACCTAAAACTCTCCCTAATTATACACACTCAGCACCCCTTTGGAACTAGGAGGAGCTATTCTAGCTCTCTCTTCAAGCTCAATGGCTTTCTAGCACACTTTTACAATACAGCCTATGAGTCTATTATATAGATCTCATGCATACAATAATTAGACTTTCTTAATTACAATAATTAGACACGCAACTCAAGACTATAATTAGCCTTTAACATGCAAACTGACAGTCCAAAAATAGACCTGTCTAAAACCCACATGCAAACTGCATGCACACACAGGTTGCCGACATCGGCTCCTTCCTAACCGATGTCGGCCAACTTATAACCAACGTCAGTTGCTTCTACACTGTAATACGACCGACGTCGATTGATCAGACCGATGTCAGTTGGCCTGTAACTCATTCTACAATTCAGTAATCCTCCGCAACCTTAGCAACCTCCTCCATGTCTACATCAGTGAAGCTTTTAGCTCCACAACCTAACAGCATGTGGAAGGCAGGAGCTCAGTCTCCTACCCCGAGTGCAATCCACTACATCAACAATTTTTGGCACACCTGGTGGGATCAACTAGGACAAGTTGTGTCTAAAGAGTTAAAGAATTTTTGGTGTGTTCTTCAACCAACCAGCCTTTAGAGGCTTTTGCATCAACACCAATGGTGACTTCGAGTTGAATTAGCTGGTTAAGTAGCTTGGTGCCATCATAAAACACATTTTTGTATGTATAATTCCTTTACACATAATCATGGGCCTTGTATTCCTTCATATTACCATGATCAAGCTCAAAAAACTCATGCAATCCCCTCAAGTAGCCCTCCTAGTTGCCCTTCAACCAAAAGGGAAAATTCCAATTCTGAGATCTTTCACCTTGATGGCAACCTTCTAACCTAGGGGGAAATAGTGGAATCATGGGGTAGGAAAGAGGAGAACAAAGGTTTTTCTCAAAACCTTAAAAAAGATAAAGCTGCTCCTACCCTTGATTCCTATGATCTCTAAGAAAGGCTCTTTCAAGAAAACATAGCCAGGAGAATTATAGAGTTGGAATCTAGAGAGAGATTCCTCAGCCAATGTGTGATGGATAGTTCAGACCCAATGGCACATTCCATATCTGAACACACCCTATCTACACACTTCCAAGAGAGCTATCAGGCTACACCTGATATTGATGAAGTACTAACCAAATGGAAGGAGGAGAATCATTCGATTCTAGCTTAAGGATTACCTCCTCTTCCACATGGTTTTTCCACTTCACCCCTTCTCAAGGAGGAACCTATTTTATAAGAGGCTAGTGAGGAGCAAAAGATCCAATTTGCAATTCTCCAAGAGGCTATCATGAGTGATAATGAAGAAGAAATCATCATCGATGCTCCTTGTGAAGACCTCATCAGCAATGGAGAAGACACAAGGTGTGCATATATGTAGATGTTCTAGCAATATGAGGAGGAACATAAGCATGGTGAGCTCTCTCCCCCTTTGTTTGATGAACTTCCTTGTTGTTTTGATGAGGAGTACTACTATGCCAAGGAGCCTGAGTTGGAGGAGGATCAAGAGAATATCTTTGAATATCTAGAGATCTTGATCTTTGAGGAGGAAAAGGAGAGGTCTATCTTCCTTGAGGAAAGCCTTGAAGAAGAAAGTTTTGAATAGAGAGGTGATGTTTTATGGGATAAGCAATCAATTTGTGATTCCATTTCAGACATCACCACAGTCACCCTTATTCAAGAAGGCCAAGAAGAAGTAGAGGATGAGTCTGACAGAGTCTTCAATGAAGCACAAGGAAATGGGTTAGATCATGATGCACTACAAGGGAGCTATACATATCAAAGGGCTTATGCTGATGACCTAGCAACCATTGATTTCTTGGTGAAATGCACCAGCATAAAGGACCAGCATTCAACGAGCTTCTAGGAACAAATAGAGTATGTATATGTTGGAAGCATGTTCAAATCTAATCCACTCAGATACCAACCAATCTAGGTGGTAGACAAGAGGAGCAGGTCACCAAATCTCCTTTTCATTTAGTGACTTGTCTGGCACCATAAGTTCCCTTGCTAGGGAGGGGACTTAAGAAGTTTTCCCTTTAATCTAGGAGGGAGGCAATTTTTCTTGGTTAGTTGTATATAGTATTTTGCTTTCAATTTCTTTTCCTGCTTTCCCTAAGTGCAATTTTCACAAGTAGATTTTTTAGTCTTATGTGTGCTTTCCCTTGTGTCTGGGATAAAAAGGTTCATGTTTGATTCTTGGATCTGTTGGGGCTGTTGCTAACTTTGTTCAAGTTGCATCTGACTCTGTGCCCAATGGACTTAAAGGCAACTGGTCTCTAAGCATAACAGGCATGCTTCCCCTGGGAGTCACCAATTTGTTAACCATTTTTTGCCCAATAGGCCAAAAAATTGGTCCCCTTCTTTTTTATGTTGTTCTGAGCTAGTACTTTTGATTTTGCATGAGTCTTGCAATTTCTACGAACTCTGTAGAATTTCTATGGACTCTGCAAGTGTAGTCTTTTAGCAGATGAAGAACTAGTTAAAGAGTGCAAGGTTTTAAAAAGCTTCTTTAGACTCTTGTTCAAAAAAATTCATAAGGAAAGTGAGGCACCTTTAAACTGCTAAACCATTGAATTGGTTCAATGCTTCAGTTTAGTTCAAACAGTTCAACAGCTTTTGGTTCAATCAAACAGTTCATCAACTTGGTTCAACACTTAGGTTCAAAGCCTTAGTTTGATCAGTCAATTCATAGCTTTGGTTCAATGACAAAGTTCAATGCTTTAGTTCAATGATAGAGTTCAACATTTAAGTTTAATGCCTCAGTTCATCACTTGGTTCAACACCTTGGTTCATCACAGAAGGTTCAAAGGGGCTTAGTTTAATCGGCAAAGTTCAACAAATGGCATGAAGCATTAAACCATTGAACCATTGAACCTTTTTGGGTTCAAGCATTTGGTTCAAGTGGCAGGTTTGAAGGCTTAGTTTAATGAATGAGTGGCGTGCAGTGTTGAGCTATTGAACCATTGAACCGTTGAACCATTTTTGGTTCAATCGGTCAGTTCAATAGCTTGGTTCAAGGGAGCATCCTAAAGATGAAGGACAAGTGCCCTTGCAGAGGGAAGTTCCAAGTTCAAGAGCCCTTGTAGAGGGCAGGGAGCACTTCAAAGAGGCCACAAAGAAGCGGCGAAGATCTTAAAGAATTTTGTTAAGGCAAAGTCATGAATTCTTTTAGACTTTTGTTTGAAAGATTTCCTTTAGACAAAAAGTCCAAAGGAATTTGGGGAAAACACAAGCAAAAGCTTGAAAGGAAATTTTTGAAGAAATCAAAGCAACTAAGATAATTCTCATAGACTTTTTGTCTGCGAGAAAATTGTCCAAGGAAAAGCCCAAAGGAATTTACCAAGGATGGTGACATCTTGAAAGCCATCAATTTCAAGAAGACAAACTAGCTATTGGTTTTCAAACTATGACGGGCCCATGAACATCAATTTTACACCAAGAAATCTAGAGCATGGAAGGCACCAAGTGGCAACCGCATAAGGCTTTGACATGCTTTTCTAGGAGCAGTGGAACATGCCACCTATCCCCTGCAAGGCTCGATAGAAGCTGACAAGTGTCAACACTCATAGTCTCTCTCTTTTGTCCCCAGATGAATTGCTAAAGAAAGTGGAAGCTGACACATGTCCTCTTTTGTAGGACCTTTAAAGGGTGCCTAAACCTCCTATGAGTCAAGCAGATGCTGCTACGTGTCCTACCCATTTCACAGTGGAATGCACCATGTGTCACTTATTTGAAAATTAGCAAAAAGTGGCCAAGACAAGTGGAAAAGAGCCTAAGGAAGAGGATAAGGTGTAGAAAGAGACAAAGTAGGAGGTGAGTTATTGCTAGATGGTCATCAAATGATGCAAATAGTGAGCAATGCAGCTTGTTATCTCCATTTGGCATTTATGAGGGGACAAACCGTAGTCTATTTGCAGAAAAAGAGGCATGGCCCATGCTTTTACATTAATGCTTAAATTCCAAAGTCAAGTTCGGTGATTATACAGCATGTTTCTAGTAGGCCTTTTCTAGAAAAATGACATCAGCAATAGTGACTTCCTCTTCCTGATGCTTTCAGCGTACATGGGCCAAGCTTGTCAAGGAAGTCCCAAGTTCTTTTCCCCTTTCTCTATATATTGTAAAAATTCTCATTTGAGAAGGATCCATTCTCTCAGCCTTAAGCCAAAACTCTACCCAAAAATCTCTCGAGGCTTGTAAGGTAGAGCTCTGCTAGATTTTACCTTGAATCAGGACTTAGCATTTTTACCTCTATCTGGACTTACACTTTAAAGTATATGTTTATGTTCTTCTTTTGTGTTAAGTCATTATCTTTCATGCTTTTCATAGATCGATTAAAGCATGTCTAGTGCATTGTGAAGTCTCTTTTCTTCAGGTCTACCAGAAGTGTCTATAGAAAGAATATAGGTGCATGTGAATAGGCTATCAAAGTGTGTCTCAGAACACCTTTGCTAGTTCTTTCCTCCCTTTATCTCTACAGACCTTTGACTCACTAAAACAAAAGAGTTTCCCATGTCAAATGAAGTTTATGGGCATTTCTTCTTGGTGAAAAGTGTATGTTCAGGCTGGGTGGGTCAACTTTTCTGGTGTATCACCTTTTCATTTTTAGGCTTAGGTTCTGTTTTTAGTATCTCTCTCTCCCTTTTCACCCCACCCTTTTTTACATTTGTTTGTTAGCAGTAGGAGAAGTTAGGGCCTAAAAGATACATCAGAGGGAGCTATCCCTTAACTAGAGACTCTCCCCTCCAGCTTTGCTGGTCCCATAGGCGAGAGGGGAGTTTCCATTGTTGCGTGTGGAAGTTAGGAGCTTGGCCTCCTACCCCGGGTGTAATCCACTGTGTCAAAAATAAATCAAAGTGGTTTACCAAGTGGAGGAAGCACTCTAATTACTTTTAATGATAGATTTAAAAGGAGAGCTATAGAGGAAGCCATACCAACTTTAGCTCCCCTACCTTCAACACCCTAAGTCAGTCACATAATTACATAGGCCAAGGTGCCTACACAACTCTTGCACCCATTAAAGGTTGTGCAAAAATAAGGTCCACCTTAAACTAGTGTAATGATACAGGGAGAGGCTACCATCCTAAAGCCACATTTTAATGAGCCTTAGGTTTCCTTTAATATAGTAGAATAAATGAAGAGTATGAGCCTTAATGTAACTATGTGAGATGCACTTACTATTCCCTCATAATGAAATTTACTACATGATGCACTAAAAGGCTTTCAAGAAAATGAGGCATCCCAAATGTTACCTTTCATCCCTACAAGCCTATATTAACCAAAAGTAGAAAAATTGTAGGTGTGCAATATCAACAAGCCACCCCCACTCTACATCTCCTTGAGCATTAGCCAACATCTATTAAATAATTGCATGATTGATTCAGGCATAAGTAGCTTGATTATGCCAAAAAAGATAGTAGACATGGTCAAAATTACATATTCCTCTATTTCTAAAGGAGTGGTCCAACTTGATGGCATAATAGTCAAAATTGTAGGAGTCATCAAAGATGTGAATCTTACATTTCATACATGCCCAAGCCTCTCCATCACACAAGATATTGTATTAATTAACTTACTTCCTTACTTTACCATCTACCTCTCTCAGGACTTCACTATGAATATGGGTGGATATTTATCTTTAGATTGGTCACATATGTTATTCAAAACTAGGTATGGGACCAAAGTGACCATTAGGGTAAAGCCTATCTTTAAAATCCATGTCAAACCATACTCTCCCAATCAACATGAGCTATGTAATGTTTGATCAAGAGGAGAATTTGGTTTTCCATGAAGCTATGACACTACTTGAAGAAATGTCAAATGATCTATTGGATGAATGGGCATGCAAACATTTTGAGTACAATCCATACAATAACACAAATATGGGGTTGGGAACTTACTATATCATGGATGAATATTCTTCAATACTTGAGCTCATGAAAGCACATGAGAACCCTAAGGGTACATGGAAATTATATTTTGATGGTTCCCAAAATAAGAATGGCAAAGGAGCTAGTGTCATGTTGCTCTTGCCCTAAAGAGAGAAATATTTTCATGCCTTTAGGTTGTAATTAAATTTCACAAACAATATTATAGAATATAAGTCACTAATATAATGACTTTATCTTGCATAAAAAAAGGGAATCAAGGTGATACAAGCATTGGGTGATAGAAAATTTATTGTCAACTAGGCTAGACTACAAAACATAACCAAAAATGGCTTGATAAAGGCTTACAAACATAGAGTGTGGAACATGATTGAAGGCTTCAATATAGTCAATATTATTTCCATATTAAGAGTGCATAATGTTGACATATATATAATTTTGATTATAGGTACAGAGTATGACATCCCACATAATAAAATGGAATCTAAATAGCTCATCAAACACATGGTTAAACTAGCAGTCCCTGACAACATAGAGAATTGGAAATTATTTGAAAGCGATGAGTAGATCATTAGTTTGCTATATTATTAGGTAGATTTTTACATCAATAAGTAAGTATAACTACAAGACCAGTATGAATACCAAGTTGTCTGACTAAAGCGGAACAAGCTGTCAAATGGTCTAGTCACCTTAGAGAAGATATTCAACCCTGATGACCAATTTAAGGGAGATAAGTGAAGTATGATGGTAAAAGAGGATATATTTGTACCAATAATCATTTTATAAATAAAGACCCTAAAATCTAGTAGGGTATGTTCCCTACCATAAATAAAGAACTTCATTGAACTTAACTAGAGATATGATGAAATTTTTGCATGAAGCTATAAGGATATTAGGGGCTTTGATCCAGGCTTAGCATAGCATAAAATTGAGCTAAATCCTGATGCATAACTCATCCACCAAAAATAGAGGCCTATCAATATAAATCTTGATCCATTAATTTGAAAGGATATTTCAATGCTCATTGTAGCTAGTATAATACATCCAATTAATCATTCCTCATGGGTTGCTAATTGGGTCCTTATGCAAAAAAAATAGGGAGATATATCTATGTGTGAACTTCAGAGACCTAAAAAAGGCCTACCTTAAATACCACTATCCCCTCCCTCCAATGGAACAAATAATACAAATAGTCATAGGAGTAGAAATATTTTCATTGCTAGATGGTTATTCAAGCTACAATTAAATCCTAGTGTAAGAGTTTGATTGTTATAAAACTACATTCACTACTAAATGGGGAACCTTCACATACCAATGAATGTCATTTGGTTTTAAAAATGTAGGAATGAATTCCCAAATATCTATAGATATATCATATAAAAAAATCATCAACAAGGTCATCTTAATTTACCTCAATGACACAACTATTTTCTTTAATTGTGGAGAAGATCATTTGAGTCATCTAGAGTAGGTCGTTCAAAGGTATTAGGAGTTTGAAATATACATAAATCCTAACAATGCATCTTCATGGTCCATGAAGGCACTCTCCTAGGGAACATAATTTCTAAATAGGGACTCATAATTGATCCAGAGTGAGTTAAGGCTATCTCATCTCTCCCTCTTCCAATTCACAAGAAGAGACTCCAAAGCTTCTTAGGAAGAATAAATTTTTTTAAAAGGTTCATGCCTATTTTTTCCATCCTAACCAAACCCCTCACTATGATGTTAAAGAATAATTTGATTTTAGTTGGACTCATGAGGGCAAGGAAAGTTTTGAGGCCATCAAGTGTGCCATCACACAGTCCCTCACGTTGATGAATCTAGATTATAGTAAGGATTTTATCCTTTATGAATTTGATGGGATTGAAGGCATCTCATCTATCCTTACACACCAAAAAAATATCATTTGGAAAAATCAATTGCATTTTCCATCTAGGCATTAAAATATTATGAGTTGCATTATAGCTTTGTAGAGAATCACACCCTCATAGTTTTGAGAGTGCTCAAGAAGTTTAGACATGTGCTCTCCAATAATAAAATCCAATTCATGATTTCACACACAAGTGTCAAATATTTTTTGCTTAGTAAGGAAATCAGCAATAAAAGAGCTAGTTAGGTCACAAAGGTGAAGTAATACAACGTAGACATCCAGGTCACCAATCTAGTGTGAAGAAAAGAATCTATGAGAAATTAGTTAAAGAGGCAAAGTTAGAAGAGAAAGCAGCCCTAGTATTGCACAAAAGAGATAAAATGAGCCACAGATCTACAACTGACTAGATATAATATATGAAGGCATTCCTTCAGCATAACATGTATCCTCATAGCCTTGATAAAGTGAATCATAGACATTTCAAATTATAGGCCATTCCCTATGTGCTCATAAGTGGTACACTTTTCTAAAAGGACCTCAATGGATTCCTATTGAGGTGTTTGAAAATAGATCAAGTACGTATAATTCTTCAATAATTCCACAACATCCCTATAGGAGACTATTATTCACCTAAGACCATTATTACAAATATCATGTGAGCAAGCTATTATTGGCCAACTCTATTTAAAGAGGAAGATGCATACATTTGAATTTTTGAGAAGTGTGCCTTTTTCACATGCAAACAAAAGTTAGCATCCTTACCACTGTACCCAATACAAGCTAGTCAACCCTTCACATAGTGGGGCCTAGATTTCATAGGCATGATTAACCCTCCATCAAATAATGGGCACAAAAGGATTCTCCTGTCTACAGACTATTTCACAAGGTGGATAAAAGTAGTTACACTCAAGGAGTCTAATGAAACATGTATCCTAAACTTATATAAAGGCATTATAATAAGATTCAGTGTCCTAGCCACCATTATCTCTAATAATGTATTAGTTTTCCTTGGAACTATGATCAATGAATGGGCCATCAAGCATAACATCTATCTGATCACTTCATCAAATTATTAACCTTAATGTAATGGTCTAGTTGAGTCTACAAATAATAATATGATCTACATCATAAAGATAACCTTGGAGGATAATCAATGAACTTGGCATACCAAGCTTAGAACTACCCTTTGGGTTTCTTGAATCACACCCAAGAAAGGGTTGGGAAATTCACCCTTCATGATACTTATGGAAGGGAGGCCAGATTACCCACATCCCTTGAGTTGCCTTCATTAGATCTCATAGACCAATTGGATTTTTTTGAAAGTAATCCCCTCACAGTGAGATTAACATAGCTAATGGAACTTGAAGAGACTTGGGTGCAATTCATGTGCACCATTGAACTCCAAGAGGCCCAAACCAAGAATTTTTTTGATAAGAAAGACATTGAGAAAAAGTTCCAAGAGGGAGATTTAGTGCTTAAATGGGATACAAACAGAGTGAAGGCTAGAAGACACACTAATTTCAATGCAATATGGAGTGGTCAGTAAACCGTAACCAATTGTAATCAATCTAATGCCTTCCAACTAGATAAATTAAATGAAGAAGAGCTACCTATCCCATTCAATGGGATCCACCTCAAGCACTATCTCTATTAATTTTTGTATTAATTATAAAAAGGTAAAGTATGTGTTTTTTCATTTCCATTGGTACCTTTCACACCTTATTTTAGGCTAGTTTCAATTCCTTTAAGCACTTATGTGCATTATTTCTCTTAGCTTAGGTCTTTTTCTTATAAGTGCCTTTTCCATAATTCTTTGTTTTGCTAGGAGGATCTTAATTCACTCAAGATTTGGGAATATACAGCTAGTGCATTTACAAGAGAAAAATCAAAATATTTAAGACTCAAATCTCAATGGATCATCTCAAAGGCTACCATATTCTTTTTTAATAGGCAAGTGGCCCACAAAGGTCACCAAAAGTGTTAGCTTTCTAAGTCACCCCCCATTAGTGGAGGGTTCACTAGGACCCAATAAAAATATTTTGCACCTATGAGGTCTTGGCTACTTCAATCAAAAAGTACATATGCATCCCTTATCTATGCCCATACCCAAGATAGTCAAGTGCATGTCTGTACAGGAACAAGATGATGATTTACACCCCTTAAAAGCCTTTTATTTAAATAAATATGTAGGATTCTTTAGCACACAACTTGAGAGGCATGTTAGTTCAAGAATTTATGCCCCCAAGTTTTAAAAGGCCAAATCAATGAAGCAAATGAGGAATGGTTAAAAATTAGGAAGAATGCACCTAAGATATTATCTTCATATGTGCTCTTATTCAAAGACCTCCCTACACCTATCTAACATAATTTTGCACTAGTGCATACGGTCCTACATCTATGCCCTTAAACATTGTAGGGCATGATTTATAACCTTACACTATCCTTTTTGTAACCCCATAATTTCCCAAATGAATTTCATGTGCACTTTGGCATAAGATTAATCCCAAATTAAGGGTACATATATAGTTCAATGCACATATAACTTGTAGAAAAAAGAGCATATCCCAAGTCTCCCACCATGCACAATAATGACATGGTAAGTCAAAAAAAACCTATGTAATGATTGTAAGTGGAAATAAGGTATAAAGAGGTAGTTAGAGTAGTTGATCAAAGCCCAAGGCCTTGTCAGAGCAAGTAAAGGTAGAAGCGGCTATCAGACATTGATATATGAATACATTCCACCCTTTGACAATTTTAGGGAAACTTTCCATCCTTTGATACACATGTGTATTCCAAAATATCTCCATTGTCAACTCCCAAATTTAAATCATCAGATAGAATTCAAGAAGCCTAGATGTGATGCCACAAAAGAATTAAAAGATACATCTACCACTCCAAATAGCACATTAATTGTAAAAGTCTCATCCATTATAAAATCTTGGTTCTTCATTTGTAAAGTGGGGACTATAGACACCTAAAATTGGCCATCAATAACCTCCAACAAAAATTTTGACCAATTTCTACCCAAAATGCACAATTTGGCCTAAAAACACTAAAACATGCAAAATGATGTGAAACTAACATATACAAATGTTGATTTTGGATAGAGTATCCCTAAATGGGGTAATGCAATTTATGAGCCAGCTAACTTTGATTAGATCATTTTGAGTCAAAATGCCAAATTTGCACCTATGTGTTCTAGACTGCTCTTTCCTATCAAATATTTTGCACAAGACTCATGCCTTTATTATTTGTTTTTGGCAACATTCTAAATGGGAATATGCATCTAATGCATCTGACGTGGACTTCCAATTCCAATCTAGTCAAATTTAGGACCAATAAAAAGGCATTCTAATCAATTTGGGTAATTTGTGCACAATGTGCTTAATCATGCCTAAGATCTAATTAACCCAAATCAAGGCCTAATCAAAAATCCCATGGAAACTTGTTGAATAATTTATTATGGAAATGAATATTTAATATCTACATCATCAAGTGACCTCATTTATTAGGAAGACATCATTAGGCCATAAATGCCACAAATATTAGGATTCATGCCCTCCATGCCTCATCAATGCCTTCCATGATGCCCTCCATGCCTCTTAATTTCCCCTTTTTCTAATGCCATGATGAGGATAATTACAAACATAATTCCAAAAATTGAATTAATCCTCAACCACACATCTCAATCTTGAGATGGATGGTTGAGATTGATTCTGATCAAATCCAAAAATCTATAAATAGGAGGCCTCACAACATCATTTTTAAGATTAATTAGTGCAAAATTATAATGCAAGATTGGTTCCAAAAAGCTTCAAGCAACTAGTGTTATAATTCCAAATTGATTATAATCCAAGCCAAGCCATAAGCCAAAGGTTCCAAGGAGAGATGGAGATTGTCAAGCTTCCATTTCCAAGGACTTCTTGAGAATAAGCTGAGCAAGCCACCACAACAAGCATTTTGGAGCATCCAAGGAAGGTAAAAGAGTTTTTTTTTTACATTTTAGTTGTGTGTTTCATTCATGATTGTTAACTAAGCTCTCCCTAGTGCATAGGCCTAGAGATGTTATGTTATTAGTGTGTTTATTTCATTTTTTTTTCATTTTGGAACTAACACAATAATAACCATCCTCTCTTTAGTCAAATTTTTAGAGCACAGAGAAGAATTTAACAACATCATGTTATTTAAATTTTCCCTCCAAAGGCACTTCTATTAGTTAAACATTTCAAGTTAATGATAATTAATTTCACCTTTCTTTATCCTTCTTATGCACTATGTTATTTAAATTTGTTTATCTTTGTTTGTGGGTATTACTCACCCCTCTCTTTGTTGTCCATCCCCATCACCTATGTATAAAAAATGAAATTCATTTATAGGTCATATCCTGCATGCATTCAGGTCTATATTGATACTATTTGTGGATTGTTTATCATGCCTCCCAATGTTGCATTGCATTCCTATGACTCTATG
Organism: Torreya grandis; assembly: GCA_037957365.1. Taxonomy (NCBI): domain Eukaryota; kingdom Viridiplantae; phylum Streptophyta; class Pinopsida; order Cupressales; family Taxaceae; genus Torreya; species Torreya grandis. The sequence continues at coordinate 3,278,142 of JARHVA010000660.1, forward strand.
TAAAAAACCTATACATAAGAGTGGCCTTGATAATGTTTATGTGGAAACATCTTATTCTCAATGGTTTATAGTGTGTTTATGGTAGTAAGAGTGTTCTCTCTATTCTCAGTGTATTGCCTCATTATCTTTTAGTAATATCTTACCTTATCCCTCCTTTTTTCCTCAAAATTTTAGGTTTAGATTAGTGGTAGATGTACCTTTCTACTCTTTAGGCCTATGTACTGGTCTTAAACCATGTGCACTTAGAATAGAAGGAATCTAGCCTACTCTAGAGGCTCATCTTAAGGAGCACAAGGGTCCCACAACTTGAGAATGTTCCCATAATTATGATGAGACAACCAATGTTCAGTGTGCATAAGTGAGTTACAATACTTCTATGCCTAGTGTTGAACACCCTTGTGCCCTATGGAAGTCATTTGTGCTCAGTGTCCCATTGTAAAATATTTCTACACATTATAACATCCATGGGTACACATTTTGGATAAAAATAGGAACAGTGTAATCCCACCATCCCTCTTCATCCCCAAAACACTACAAAAAAACATAGAGATCACCATAGAGAATTTGATATTGTGGATTAGTTAAAAAACACACTGACCAAGATCTCCATATTAGAATTACTTCAACAATTAACTATTTTCAAATATATTCTTTTTCAAACACTCAATCATACATCTTTGCCTTATGATATATATCCAACTTACTTTGCATCTATCATGAACACTATCAAGGACATTAAGGATGTTATATCTTTTCCCAATGAGGATTTGCCATCACATTCAGTTATTGATCATAATCTATCACTCTTCATTAAGGCACAAATCAATAAAACTATTATTAAATGAGTTCTAATTAACAGTGGTTCAGGACTTAACATATGGAACCTCATATTTGTATAGACTATGTGGGTTAATATATCATCCATTTAGAAGATATATAATAATATTAGAGGTTTTGATAACATTCCTAGACAAACATTGGGTTCTATTAAATGGGATATTATAGTTGGGCCAAAAACACTACCTAAACAATTTTAGGTGATGCCTAATCATTTTCACTATAACCTATTACTTGGGATAACTTAGATACATGTTATGGATTTTTTACCCTCTACCTATCATATATGCATCAAGTTTTTACATGATGGGTACTTATACACTTGTCTAATAGATAATCAACCATTTAGATATTACAGAGTCATAGAGTCTACCACCCCAAGTACATCTTCAAATGGGATACCTCATGTTCTTATAGAGTCCCACCTCAAAATATTTCAATTGATCATATGCATGCATATGAGGTTGGGGAATCTATCAACACTATTCCTACACCCATTCCAAATCCTCCTATAGCATAATTACCTTCACCCATGATGGAGGGGGACCTTTCTATAGTATATTTATCCCCACCTAGGGCATATGATGGGACTATAATAGCACATTTACCATTACTTGTTAATTCAAAGGAAGTATACATCCAAAACTCTTATACATATTCCCAAGCCACCATAGAGGATGATCCAACACCTATTGACATTGATGATTACTTATGTGGATTAAACTTCACACTAGTGGGCCTTGGAGAGTACATAGATGATTCTAAGGAATTCATGCCTTTTATACACTGGCATCACCATTAGTTCATAGTCCTATCGCTACAATCCCACCTACTCAATTACAGTTAGAGGTAGATCTTGCCATTCACTTAGTACACATGGAAACCTTTATGGATATGAACCCATTTACAAAAATTCAAGTAGGTAGTTCACAGGATAGACCACATAGGACATCAAAAGGATGAGCTACGACATGATCTAAATTACAAAAATTCTATAGAAAATATCACACTACTAGTTACATGCATCCCCAAGGTGGCCAATACATTATTCTTTATCATGAGTATAGGCACTCATATATAGGTTACACTTAGTAGTACATGGTTACTGATGATGGATGCCATAGTTGATCGATCAAATACATGTTTAACAATCATTAATAAGGGACACATGATCCACATTCTACATATTGGCATATAAGAGAACCATAGTTTCATACAAATACTCCAAAGTCCAATGTGGTTTACCCTAGGACTACACAAGAGGCATATTACATAATAGAGCACCATGCTATTCAAATGCATAGAATCTAGACCAACACCAAGGATAAGCATACACTAATACACATAACATGGTATGATGATTGTGATGATGAGGAATTATTTAAGTTTAGACACATCCAGTATTAGACATTAGATGACCTCCCACCTAATCCACCATTTGATTATCTACATCCCATGGATGTGCTCTTTGGTTTATAGAGACATTACACTCTATTTGTACATTATCTTATTTATTTCTAGAATTTACTTGTACCTATATTTTATCCAAAAAATTAAAAAAATAACATAATGTGCTAAAACACAAAATCATTTAGATATTTACCTAGAAAATACAAATTATAGATTGTATGCATTGCCATATTTACACTTATTATATTTTCTAGATACTACATATGCTAGCTATCTTAGTATAGTTGGTTTTTATCATACATACATGTTTCACTTGTTCTTTTCAAGTGTTTGAAGATACTTACATGACCCATATCCACTATATAGATCTATATTTACTACTATCTACCCAATAGGGGCATATACATAGATACAATAATTTAGCATTGATACATTCACCCATTTTAGGGTATCTTATACATAGTTTTGATTACCAAATTACATCTTTCTAAACTCTACATCATATATTTATCATTTTTATATATTGATATTGATCATCCTACACATCCTCAAATTCATTACCAAATACTATTATAGATTTAGTTTATGTACATATTTTCCCTTATACAGATTTGTATCACATATGCATGCATACTTTCATTTCTAGTTTTCCTAGTTTAGATTTGATTATCTCTCTATGATTATTTTATTCAAGGGCATTTGAATATGTCATTACTCTATGGATCTATGCCACTTATTTTCATTATATGTATTCTTTGGATATGTTCCCATATCCCTGCGTGTGACTTCTTGATTACGTACCCATACATTTGAACATGCCCTTTCATGTGACTCTAAGCTAACTTTATTATTGTGTGCATATGTAGACATTTGAACATGTTCTTGTATGTCTTGTTTTCTTAGATTTAGTGACATGTGCCCATGTCCCTTATATTGTGACCCTTTGGCCTATGTTACGTGCCTCATGTGTGGTGTATGTATGTTTTCTTGTATGCATCATAGCCATGACACTTGTTGTTTTCTTGTTACACACTCCATTTTTAGATGCCATGAGGGACCTCATACATCTCCCCTTCCTATTTGGGTGTTGTTATGGACATCATGTCCATCCCCCTAGGTAGCTACTCAGTTATTACTTAGATTTATTATTCATAGACATTGTTATATCTATCTTGATAGCCTTGTGAATGCTAGATATAACATACATCATACACTAAAAACTTATGCTCATATTATCTTACATTTAAATGTTATGTATGCACATTATATTAGTTTATTATGTTGATATCATATATGCTCCAGCTAACACATATTTTGTAGAGATTTTTCTTAGGATAGTTTTTGAATATGTTCAATAACTCCCATCAAAATAGGGGGCATTCATAGAGGTTTTTTATAGAGATCACACTATCCAAATTCACTTAGAGTAAAATTTTCATCACATAGGCACAAATTACAAAAATTAGTTTCAAGAAAACATAGTGGGAAATAGTGACATAGAGACCAATTGTAGTTGCATATAAATCAAAACAATTGGACATTAGTGCCCAAATTAGGACACTAGTACCATCAAATCTATTGTCCAAGATATGGTGCTATTGTCCAATAACCTCAATTTTAGGAAATTCTAGATTGGCCAAAAAATTACAATAAGTATAATCTAGGTTTGCATAGGTTTAGTTACAGATTACCAATTTTGGCTCAATTTAACACAAATTCATACCAATTTTCTCAAATTAAGGGTATCATGCATGGCATAATCATTATCATTTCAATTTAGATGCTCATATATAGATTACTACAACTCAATCCATAATCCATATACTCAGATATCAAATTTGGGGGCATGTGCATAACACATTATTTTTGTATGCTCACTTATGTACCTATTGATCAGATGTAATGATAAAATCCATGTAATTCTTTATGTTGTACATACCAAACACCATTTTCTAAGTTACACACCAAATTGATGTCTTACTCCATCTATAATGATTGGCATTCCTAAGTGTCCTGGAGCTACGTAATATTCTTGAGTGGCCTAGAGTCATCTTACATTCTAGACTTCCCAAGTGGTCATAGAGCCAATATATACAATTCCAATTATAGTTACACATCTTCAATTACATCACATAGTTTTAATTTTAGATGCATCTAATATACGTGGGTAGGCAATGATGAAGTCATAGTCTACTTTAGTTCTTGAGCCACCTACATGAGAGAGTTGGACACATTATTAATCTAATTCAAGATATTCATAGGTCATGATCCACCAAGCAGGGGTAGGAAATGATGGATTCAAAACTAGATTGAGTTCTTGAGCCACCCACACATGGGGATTAAGCAACACATCAGCTTAGTCCAAGATATTCATCAATTTATCATTATCTACATGTATATGTAGGTTGTCACCAGGTATATGTAGTGGTTCGAGTACTCAATGAGGTTTATTTGTTCCCTCTCTTCTCTATTTACTCAATTTTGTCTTTTGGTTTTGATATCTCTTAATTAAGGACTGATATATGCATGTTTCATTTATAAGACACATAATGGATGATGCTTCACATACTAATATCTAGATTCATGTGCTTCACCTCTTAGGTAAGTCTAGGTATGCTTATTTTTCCTTTATTCTAGTCATTTCACTTTGCTGCATTTCTAGAATAAAGGGTGAATAAATGTAATTATCTAAAAATGACACTTGAGTGCTAAGAGTGTTACTTGAGACCACCCATCCCTAGTTTAACCTTAAACCTATCTCAAGACATATTTAGAGACTTATCTAGCCTTCGTGCAGGCCATAAGCATTCTTAAACATCTTTAAAGTAGTCTCAAACATTCACTTTAGTATCTTGGCCCTTAGTGCCTCAAGTTCTTCCACCTAAACACTAGCATCATAATTTGGACAATAGTGCCAATGGTGTCAATGTCCTAATTTGGGCACTATTATCCTTTTCTCACATTTTTTTACCAATGGATATATTTTCAAATCAACAACTACCTAGGGTTGGCCTATACCTCTTTTAAGACCTGTACAAGCACTAGAACAATATACATGACTTCTATCCCTTTATCTTCAAGATGGAAATCAAATACAAAATTACACAAATAAACTCAAAACAAGTTATGCAGAATAAAGGTTATCAATCCCTATTATGTCCTATTTTTGTATATAGCCATTTAAAACATTCATAAGCTCATATTACTTAGATTTTGAATCTTATTCACACTCAAACTAGCATTCATACTAGATTCACCTGCACTTACACTAGCACTTAGTTAGGGAGAACTACATCAGATTTGATCCCTCCTCAGAGTATTAGTATGTAATCAACTCTCATTAGAATGGGGTGTTGAGGACATCCATCATACCCCACTAACATCACACTTTACTACTTATGCCAATTGGATGCCCTAACAATATGGAGTTTATGGTTTACATATAAAAATTAGTTAAAATAAGTCATTGATAAGGATCTAGAAATCATGTGCATAAGAATAAGCTTGGTAGACTCAAACATAGGTCCACCCAAAAGCTTTAAATAGTTTTACATAGAGGACACTAGCATAATTAGTGTTACTATAAATAGGTTGTTATTGTCTAGGAAGGGTCTTGATACCTGAATCTTGTCTATGACACTCAAATCAACTCTTATCCTAGTTTATAGCTTCCAAATCTTTTATTTCAATAAATTTATAGATAAGTATGTATTTACATCATTTATTACTATTTTAATCAAGGTCAAACTAGGTCACTTATGTTACAAATTATATGTATTAAAATATGTTCACCTTGCTAATGTTATTAATTTATGCTAATTTAATTTAATTCCTAGCATATTAACCATTGGCCTAATATCCATACCTTATTCCTACATCCCACACTACCTTTATCCTATCTTAATACCAATTAATCCTACCATTAAACTCTAATAGACCTCATTACCTACTAACCTACCACATAAACCCACTAGCCAAATTTAAATTCAAAAATATTCCAAATACCCACCCACCCACCACCCTACACTAGCCTTTTCTAAAACCCTAAAACCTTTGGGATATTTTTTGAATTGGAGGATTCTAGAAATATTCACCAACTTAGCCCCTTCCTCTATAATTTTCCTATTCTAGAGATTTCCATAGAATTAAAATTTCCATGAAAATCCCTCAACCATAGGTCTTCCCCCCATATGCCTATAAAAATAAACCTTCCCTCCACCCTCAAGACTAATGAAAAATATATTTACAACCCATTAATCTCTCTAATCACACATCCATACAAGCCTTCAATCATCCATCAAAGCCATTATCCACATCTCATATCCATTTGGAAGCCATTGTCAAGAATATCATAGGCAATCCAACAATCAATATTTTCAAGTTCAATAACACAAGTTCAAATCCTTGAATGGAGATATGAGAAGGTAAAGAGGATGGTAAGAACATTCTATTTTTTCTCATTTATCTTCTCTATCTTTTCCTATTGGTGTTTATCAAGGTTTTGGGTTTTATTGTTATTTTGATAATATTACTTGAATCCAAATTTTGGTACACATTTTGATGACCACAGTGGGAGCAACCTCCTTTATTTATGCTAACATTCTTGATAAAAGCATTTTAGGTAATTTTAAAATCAATTATACATCTCATTAAGGCTTGATTTTCAATTTTTCATGTGTTATAGGCAAGTAGCAAGATTGCATTGTTAGTGGTGATATTGCAGTCATGGTATTGTCAGTCAGAATAGTGATATTGTTGGATATAATTGTTAGTGGTTAGGGGTCTAGTATGGTTTTAGTTTTTGATAATACCATGACTCTACCAGTCATGAGATTACCCTGTTATTCATGATGTCATCATTCTTAGTGGTGATATTAAGATTTTTCATAGTAAACCTTAGATTTTGAGGTTGCTTGAACTAACTTTTTGCTTCCTTTAGGTGTGTTATTTCTCTATGTAGTACATGAAGTAATTCTTCAAAAATTAGGTTGTTTGGAAATATTTGAAAATCTTGTGACTCCCTGAATAGCAAGGTTGTCCTGGTAACAGTGATATTATAGATACTAGTAGAGATATTGATCAAATTAATAGTTGGGTCTATAATATAATTTGTCTTTGATAACATTATGCCTCTGTAAATTATATTTCTCCAGTTTTTGAGTCTATACATAGGGTAGAAGAAGGAATCATCTCAATTGAAGGTAAACATCTCCTTTTCACAATCTCATTGTAGACACCTAAAACTGGCCATCAATAACCTCTAACTAGGCTTTTGACCAATTTCCACCCAAAATGCACAATTTGGCCTATAAACACTAAAACATGATAAATAATGTGAAACTAACATATTCAAATACTGATTTTGGATAGGGTATCATTAGATAGGGCAATACAATTTATGGCCCAGCTAACTTTGATTAGATCATTCTGAGTCAAAATGCTAATTTGTACCTGGGTGCTCTGGATTACTCTTTCCTATAAAATTTTTTGCACAAGATGTGTGCCTTTGTTATTTGATATTGGTAACATCCTAAATAAGAATATGGTTCCAGCACATCTAACATCACCTTCCAATTCCAATCCATTCAAATTTTGGACCAATAACAAGGCATTCTGATTAATTTGAGTAATTTTTGCACAAAGTGCTCAATCATGCTTAGAGCTAATTAAACCAAATTACAACCTAATCAAGAATTCCATGAAAACTTGTTGAATAATTTGTTTTGGAAATGAATATTGAATATCTACATCATCAAGTGACCTCATTTATTGGGAAGACATCCCTAGGCCATAAATGCCACAAATATTAGGATTCATGCCTCTCATGCCTCATCAAAGCCCTCCACGCCTCTTGATTGTTCCTCTATCCCAAATATTGATGAGCTTGTTTATCAATTTTAATTTCAAAATTAGATTAATCCTTAGCCACACATCTCAATTCTGAGATGGATGATTTAGGTTGATTCTGATCAATCTCAAAAATCTATAAATAGAGAGGCCATGAACATCATTTCCAAGCTATTTTGCTGCAAAATTATTATCCTCAAATATCTTCAAAAATCCATTGTAATTAGTGTTACCATGCCAAATTGGTTCCAAGCCAAGCCAAGCCACAAGCTAAAGGTGGCAAGGAGAGATGGAGGCAAATAAGCCTTCATTGTCAAGGACTTCATGGGCACAATCTAAGTAAGCCATTATAACAAGCATTTGGAGCATCCAAAGAAGGTAAAAGAGTGTTTCTTTTACATTCTAGTTGTGTGTTTCTTTCATGTTTGTTACCTAAGCTCTCCCTAGTGTCTAGGCCTAGATATGTTATGCTAGTTAGTGTATTTATTTCATTTTGTAACTAACACCATATTAATCATCTTCTCTTGACCCAAATTCCTAGATCACATAATGTCATGCCCAGTGGGACAAGACACATCCCACACATGAATAAGATCATTTTATAGATTTAAAATCTTCATTTGGATCATTAAAACTCTTGTAAATTGATTTTCTAACTTTGTTTTGTCATTTTTCTTTATCATGGGTTTACACAGTAACTGACATCGATTAGTAAAACCATCATCGGTTGGCATAGCCATCATTGGTCATTATTTGTATAACTAATTTTGGTTAGATAATCGTCATTGGTTATTAAGTGTAACTGACATCGATTATATAACTGACATCAGTCACTATGTCTTCTTAAAAACACAAATGTTGATTAGATAACCATCATTGGTTATTAAGTGTAACTGATGTTGATTATATAACTGACATCGATCACTATGTTTTCTTAAGAAAAAAAACTTGATAGCTATTTTAAAATGTTTGGTTTAGGGTCATACAGACTCTATTTTGGATGATTTTTTTTTAAAACCACATGTTTTTTCCTAAATTTTATGAATTTGACATTAGTTTAGATTCAAGTTTCATATATTTTAAACAAAATTTGGAAAATCTATTTAAAATGTTTCTAATCTAACATATTTGTTTTTGGGGTGATGCCTTAAGGGTAGACAGGTAACTAACGGATTTCAAGTTTGATAAATCATATTTTAGAACATATTTTGCATGTTTTAAAATGAGTTAAGAACATTATTTTGGTGCTTAAAATAACATTTAATGTTCTTAAATAAGTGTTTTTAGCATTAGTTTTCAAATTTACAACTAAGACCAAGGGGTCAAATGAACACCACCTCATTTTTTGAATTTGGGCTTAAAAATGAACTCACCTTTCCAAGTTTTTTGTATTCACTTAGTTTTTTAAATTAAATTTTTGTTTGGAAAAAAGAGGGGTGTTGCATGTATTCTCTTCCATTTGTCCCCTTTAAGGAACCCTTGGAATCAAAAGTGCCATTCCTATTGTAAAAAGCCTAGTCCAATGCTTAGAAAGAATGTCATCTAAAGCACTCCCCAAAAACTCGTCAAAGTTTGGGTGACCTTGAAAATGACCCTAAAGTCTTTTTCTTTGTCTTTTATTTTTATGTTAAATTAGCTTATGAGGGTGATGTAATTACCTACCATGAGTTATTTTAGTAAGCTTTGATCTGAGGTTTCATCTCCTGGCATTGACTTCACTTACTCCTTCTAAGTTACACATGGGATGTATCTACATTTGGACATCACACTACACTAAGCAAATATCAGGATGTAGTGGTTGTAAAAATGACTAAACCTTTTTATAACTAGCTAATGCTATGGTCACTCAAATTTCATGCTTTTATTTTGCATTGTTTGATGTGAAAGTCATTATGCAATTTATTCCCCTAGAAACATTTGAAATCTTGCTAGTTAAGTCAACCCCACATTGACATACCCTTGCTAGGATTTGGATGGTTATACTTAGAGTATTTTGGTCATTTTTGCTTGGTATGTTTTGAGACTAAAACTTTTTTGTTTATTCATAAATCTATATCAAAACCAATTTGTCTATACATCACTCTTTTATATAAAGTGGTGTTATGTTGGCCATTTTATACCACACTTGTGCCTTGAAATTTTTTCTAAATTTATTTGTGTGTATCATTTGAGTTGCGAAGGGTAGTGTTATGCTGACCAAATCATGCAAAAAAAAATTCAGCCTTTTAAGTCTTTGAAACATAACATTTACCACATTATTCAAGTATGTTTATGCCATTAGACTGCTCAATTTATTTCAAGACTTGTTTACCATTGTATCAAAACCATTTGTTTCAAACCATGTCATGTCTACTATTTGGACCTTTATCTTATGCCATCATGTTGTCTAATTTTGTCTAGCTCATTTTATCAAATCCTAGTCTTCAATGTTGAGATTTAGATTAGTCTTTTCAAGTTTGGATTCAAACATTGATTGATTTTTTTTTAGGCCTCAATTGGTAGGGTTGATACATAGATCTTTCTCTTTTGGGTTGCATAACTTCGGTTAATCGACTACCCAAATTTGAAAACTATTGATAGTTTATTTATTTAATTCCTATTCTCATCATTGTTTATGCCTTTATTTTGGAAAACACAGCATTTTTCAAAGAGTCTTTTATCTTATGCCTTATGCCAACTGATCATATTTATGTTTGATTTCATATGTCAAGTTTATGTCAAAACTTGTTAAATTAAGTCAAATCACATTAGCCTTTATTTCAAGTCTAAATTTTGACACCGTTTAGCTAAAATTCCTAGCACATGCTTATTTTTTTTAGTCTAGCTTTTGACTCCATGTTTGGATAAAAGACTTTGTCACTTAACTTTTTCCTTTCCTAGTTTAGACCTTATTTAGAACACTTTAACCTAGACCTTTGACATGCCAATTTTTTTTTAGATGCTTGACCTTTTCTGCATATGACAGATGTTAGGTTTTTTTATGCCAAGTCTAAGCACAAATAATTTTGGAGATACAGCTCCACTTTCAAACCACATTAGAGATATAGCTCCATATTTTTACCAAGTTAGACCAAGCTTGAACCATTTGTCCTGTGGACATAGTTTTTAGAGTTTGTGGAACTCTAAGCCTTTTTATTTTAGAGCTTTCATCATTTATGTAGATATGTCTAACTACACTTATGGTAGTGTCATGTACAATCCAACTTATGATAGAATGGCCACAAAAAATCTCACTAGGAACCCCTATAGAGAAAGATTTTCTAAGGAGTTTTATTATTCTCCCTACAATAACCTATATGGGGAACATAGTCAAAATCAAAAAAATCCAAATCAAGACTTGGATTGGTATGAAGAGGCTTGTGAGGATGAATTTAAAGATACAACTATAGATAATGGTGTTTGGGATACAAATCCATACCTTCTTTACAATAATTAGTACATGGAACATAGTCAAGAACCAGCTTATGAGCCAACTCACGATTGGGATGATATGGTTTATGAGGAAGACTTAGATGCTTTGGCTTATGCAAGTAATCAAGCTCCACCACATCATACCATTTCTATTTTAGGACCATAATGTCATATCATTCCCATACCAAGACCTCATCTTTTGGCTTATGTGAGTAATCAAGCTCCATAACACCCCCTCATCATTATAGGACCTAATCCTTTGGCTTAAGTGAGCAATCATGTTCCACACCACCTTATTGTTACCATCTTAAGACTTTATCCTTTAGCTCATGTGAGAAATAATGCTCCCCAAGGCCCTACCATTATCCAATCATAAACCATTCCTCATCTAGTACCAATCCCATCCAAACCTCAACCCATCCAATCATTGAAAGACCAAGTTGTGTTCAAAACTAGTATTTTCCAACTCATTAAAAACCAAGGCCAAGAAAACCAACCAATCCAAGATGTTATTGTTGAACCAACCACTTGTGATAAGTCAACCTATGATGAATCACCTATTGATCCTATACTAGTTGTCAAGGAGTCTCACACTAATGAACCAGTCTTTGTCAAGTCACTTCTTAATGATTATAACTACCTTTGGGGAAATAATTACCTCAACCATGTGCCTATTTTTCAAGAGCTTCTTATTGACAAGTTATTCTCTTAGGAGTTGTCTCTTGACCTTTTTCCCATCCCAGAGGAGTCCCACTCTAACAAACCAATTTTTGTAGAGCCCATTAAGCCATCATAGGCCATTACTCATCCAAAACCAAACATTCAACAAGAAATCATTATAATAGAGTACCCATTAGATGAAGAATCAAATTCAGGTTCTATTTTTGAACTGACATTAAATTTAGCATCAGAATTAAAATCAACATCAGTCTCAACTTCAGATTCAAAGTTTATTGAGTCAAAATCAGATTCAGAAGAAGAATATGTTCATGGCTATTATAATATTGGTTATGAATGCCTCATATATCAGTTTGAATACATTTATGGTCTTTCTAAAAAAATTGAGGATGAGTACTTTAACTTTGACATAAGTTCTCCTAGTATCTTCTATAAAGATTATGATGCCAACACCCATTCCATAGGCCATTACCATCAACCAAAATAGCCATATCATTGACATTCCATCTCCCACAAGTGTCAATTGGGATTGATGGAATCACACTTTGTTGAATTACATCCATGGTGACATAGAGGTTGAAGAAGATCAAGAAGGCCAAGGCCACATTCATATAGCAAAAGAATAATCTCCTAGTGAAACCTTTTTAGAGGTGATAGGGGAATCAAAGTCAAAACTCAACATATTCAAGTGAAAATTTTTATGAAGCACTAGAAGACAATCAAATTCAAAAGTCAACATTTCTTAGTGAAACCTTCTTGGAGGCACTACAGGACAATCAAGACAACTTCATTGGTGAAAACTTATTTGAAACACCAATAGCTAAGCACAAAATTTCCTCACTACTTGATGATGATAAAATCAAAGATCAAATCAAAATAGCTTCCAATATATAACCTAATTAGATGGTATCTACTCTTAAGATCAAACAATAGAAAATTTTGGTGGTCCTATTGAGATAACAAGTCTTTGGCCCCACCATAACCAAAGTTATGTTGAATCTGGCATCAATAACATTACATGTGACTAAAAGTCTTGATCTTCATTTATTTCCCCACCATTATACATTTCATTATCATCTATCATTCCATTTCACAATCAAACCTACCATCCATTATTTATCCCTATTTACCATCCATGACCACACTTTCCTTTGTAGAGGATAATAGGATACCTTGTCTTGATACTTGAATGAATCAAAATCAATGACCAATAAAGATCACAAAAGCATTCTTGATAACCAGATCTATATCAAGTTCTTGATAAAGCAGCTATTCAGATTAGGTGTGGGTTAATAATTATTATGATCAAGTATTTTTTTTGTATCATTTGTTGATTAGGACGTGCATCTCCCTTTCAATAGGAACAACAAAATCAAAAACCATACGTAAGCCAAAAATATGTACCATGTCATGTCATTACCATTATTACATCTCCTTTTGCCATTGTCATATATTCCTACCATTTACCCCATCACTTGGGGGAAACCCTCTTACCATTTTATCCATCCTATCATTCCATTCCTATCTATACCAAAGCCTATTTTTAGTCATCCCATCCAATCCTATTTTGATCTTGGTTCATTTGGTTCTTATCATAATTTTTATGAGGGGATTCCGATCAAGTACCAATAATCAATCTAATCTATGTTTATAATGATAGTCTATGAAAGTAGTGTGATAGTTGATCTAGCAAGATATATTTCATCCTATCAAGCATATTTATGTGAGCCTGATTATAATCACCTATGGGCAAATCAGTGTCTCACTAGTCTTGCTACTAATTATAACTGCCTATGGGAAAATTAGTATCATTGACCTATGCAATTATATCCTAGTTATAACCACATATGGGAAAACTAGGGGAAATATTTGTTTATCATGCATTGTCACATCACCTTACCATTATTATTTTCATTTGACTGGCCATTTGTCATATTTGAGAACTTATTAGGACCTAGTTGGTTTTTCCCCACATTTTATCTAAATGGAATTACTATGACTTGAGGTCATTTTAGGACTATGTAGGTCATGCTCAATTCATGTTGAGGTCACCTCAGTCCCCCTTTCTATACACTCTCACCATTTTATGAGCAACCTAAGCCAAACACTCTCATCATTTTATGATCAGGTATCTTGTCATTCTCTAATGAGTTAAGATACCTCAAAATGTCAAAAACATTCATAACATTTAAAAAATCCAAAAACATTTGTCCTATCTAAGCCTAGTTAGTTATCCTCGATCTACCTTGTGAGGGCATTGTCATTGTTAGGATGCTTTCTTTTGCTTTTATTTTTAGGCTTTCTATTTGTTTGTTTATTTGTTCACTTGCTTGTTTGTTTACTTTTAGCATTGTTGCCTCGACTCAGTCTATATGTGTTCATTGGGTGATTCTTTGCACACATTATTCTTGAGTCCATCCATATTCATCCATTAACATTATCATCATGGTTTTTATCATTGGTGCATTATTTTTTGAGTGTTTATTGGATTGAGAGTCAGTCCTTATGAATATTTTGGGATAGTCTTCATGGTGTTCTATCATAAAGCCTACCATCACATGCTACAACAAAAATTAGCTTCAAGAAGATCTACAATCAATGGAGCTATAAAATTTTCTCCTTGGTACCTTGGAAAATCCTTCCATCCCACCCTTGATCAATATAATTCATTTGACCATTCTAGTTGTATCATTGCTAGTTAGGATGAGTATCTCCTCATTGGTAGGTACAATTGAATCATTTTCAATTGATCAATCTCATTCCTCTATTCATCACTTTGCACCCACTCATCTTTTAATTTGTATTCCAAGTTATATCCTTGAGGTATGTTTGTTAATCAGCCCTAACTGGGGCACAATCATCTTTAACCAATCTAGGTCCTCTTAATGATTATAACCACCTAGGGACAAATCATTATTTTGACTTTTATTCCTGATTATAACCACTTTTGGGTAAATCAGTATCTTTTTTACATATATGCATGAAAGCATTTTCTTATTTTGATTAATCTCAACCATGGGTTAATTCCACCTTTCTTCTTGTTTCTTTTTGAGGTACCTTTCATCAACAAATGTGATGGCCATTCCCTCAAGGGGGCATCATCATAGGCTTCCTAAAACCATTTGGAGCTTTGTTCTTTAACCATCATCTTCTTTTGGCATATAGGCCATCTCTTATTATTTTAAAAGACATTATTTTGCCTATGATTTGAAACATCTTTCCAAACATGGGCAAAATTGTAGACACCTAAAATTGGCCACCGATAACCTCCAACCAAGCTTTTGACCAATTTCCACCCAAAATGCACACTTTAGCTTTAAAACACTAAAACATGCTAAATGATGTGAATTTGACATGTTCAAGTGTTTATTTTACCTAAGGTATCATTAAATGGGGTAATGTAATTTATGGGCTAGCTAACTTTAATCAAATCATTCTGAGTTAAAATGCCAATTTTGCACCTAGGTGCTCTAGATTGCTCTTTCCTATCAAATCTTCTGCACAAGATGCATGCCTTTTTTATTTGTTTTTGGTAACATTCTAAATGGGAATATATCTCCAACACATCTGACATCACCTTCCAATTCCAATCTAGTCAAATTTTGGACCAATAACAAGGCATTATGATCAATTTGAGTAATTTGTGCACAAAGTGCTTAATCATGCTTAGAGATAATTAAACCAAATTAGAGCCTAATCAATAATTCCATGAAAAATTGTTGAATAATTTTTTTTAGAAAAAAATATTGAATATCTACATCATCAGGTGACCTCATTTATTGGGAAGACATCCCTAGGCCATAAATGCCACAAATATCAGGATTCATACCTTCCATGCTTCATCAAAGCCCTTCATGCCTCTTAATTACTCCTCTATCCAAAATATCGATGAGCCTATTTATCAATTTTAATTAAAAAATTGGATTAATCTTTAGCCACACATCTCAATCTTGAGATGGACAGTT
Organism: Torreya grandis; assembly: GCA_037957365.1. Taxonomy (NCBI): domain Eukaryota; kingdom Viridiplantae; phylum Streptophyta; class Pinopsida; order Cupressales; family Taxaceae; genus Torreya; species Torreya grandis. The sequence goes on from JARHVA010000660.1 coordinate 3,294,290, forward strand.
CAGGTTGATTTTGATCAATCTCAAAAATATATAGATAGAGAGGCCATGAACATTATTTCCAAGATATTTTGGTGCAAAGTTATTATGCTCAAATATATTCAAAAATCCATTGAAATTAGTGTTACCATGCCAAATTTATTCTAATCAAGCCAAGCCATAAGCCAAAGGTGCCAAGGAGAGATGGAGGTAGAGAAGCTTCCATTGCCAAGGACTTCATGAGTATAAGCCAAGCAAGCCATTACAACAAGCATTTTGGAGAATCTAAGGAAGGTAAAAGAGGGTTTATTTTGCATTCTAGTTGTGTGTTTTATTCAAGTTTAGTAACTAAGCTCTCCCTAGTGTCTAGGCCTAGAGATTTTATGCTAGTTAGTGTATTTCTTTCATTTTGTTTTCATTTTAGAACTAACATTATACTAACCATCCTCTTTTGAGTCAAATTTGTAGATCACACTCATCACTTCCTTAATAGCATTATTATTTTGATATTATTTGTATTATGGATTCTACTAGCAAGATTATAAAGAATCATAGTCAAGGGGATATTTTGTCTCTTAAATTTTGATAAAAAGATAGTTCCTATCTTTGTGGTCTTTTCTTATCCTTTTTTTTTAAGTTTTGGTAACCAAAAGGAAGAGTTTCACACCCGCTTGACAAATCTATGACTTTTTTAGTGGAAAAATTGACTTGATAATAGTGGGATCATCATTCCTAGTTATAGTATTGTATAATCACCAAAGAAATGGTAAAACACTACCCCTATTTCTTTGCATCTATCATTTATAGACTTTCCATGTTCTGATTAGCAAGAAGATAAGGGTTTGTGAACTATAAGTTTAAGAACATTCCCTTTTACCTAAAAAAATTTATTGTCATCGTTTCCCCATCAAATCAATTTGACCTTCTTTTGTATCTAAAGAAAGTCTACTTATAAGGGGTGTTTTATGTCTTGCAAGATCTTGGTAAAGCACAGGAATAAAGAAGATTATTGATGACTTATCCTAGAAGTTGGTTTATCCCCATATTATAATAGTGCTACTCACTCAGTCATGAGATTGCCCTAAAAATGGTGGGATTAACATCTTGAGTCATGGATTTATAGTGTAGCATATTTAGGGCTAGTGGTAGACTTTAATGATATTTTGGTCATCAATAATTATATTCAAAAAATAAAGCCCTATAACTATTTTTAATTTGGTAGACTTTTTATTAGTATAATATAGTCTAATTTAGCCGTGCACTATCATTATTAAGATCTATGTCTCAATTACAATTTTTTTAGTCATAGTAGTGGTACTATCTGACCATCATGGTAATTGTAGTAGTTAGTTGATAATCCTACCATTATTTTCTCATGGTATTGATCTCTCAATTTCAAGATTGTGCATTCTGGTAATGAGATTTCCCTATGTACTTATGAGATTGTATAACTTGAATTGTTAACCATTCTCTTACATATTTATTAAGGATTTTGGCACCCCAATCAGATACCTAACATTTGTGATTATAGGGATGGGTGCCATTTTGTCATTTTTTCTTTAAATTTTATTATATTTGAAAAATCATTAATTTAGATAGATCATTATCTTATTTTGCTTGTAAATACTTGTTTGTTGTGTGTATTTTTATTACTTGTTAATTTTTAAATAATTTGTCATATCATGCAAAATCTCACATAAGTAATTAGAAGTACTTAATTAAATGTATCATGGGTTTGCCTATTTGTTGAGCCCTCCCATAAGATAACATGTGACGTAGATTTCATCACCACACATGTGGCTTAGTCTATAGGGGTTAGTGTCATGGATTTCACCACCATGATCTAACCAAACTCAATGTTCTAGTAGAGTATAAATATAAGGAGAGCTATCATTACAGCCTAAGCAAAATTCCCCATAAAGCGTTCCATGGAGTGAGGGGTGATCAATGCCATATACCAAAGGTAGTTAGATAACCTCCTACATATACTTGGGCACTAAAGTACCATTGCATATATTAGGGACTTCCCTAGATCCTTTTGTAAACTTTAGATTAGGAGATTGTGATCGTAACAGGTGTTCCATTGTAGGCATTAGCACTAAAATGGCCATCAATTACAAGTAAGGTCAAGAGGGTTTAGTCAATCCATAATGGATCATCATCCTATAGCCTCACTTGTGTAGTCATTAGACGGTGTGGTAATTGTGTTACACTTTTATACATTTTACTAACTAGGGTTTTATTTTGCGTATGCTATTTTTTTGTTGTGCCTATACCCATTTTGTTTGTTAGCCAAGTCAGCCACACCCATAATTTTTATGTGCATACCGTAGAAAACCTTATAGGATCACTTCCATCATCCCATCATCATTTCTTCATCTCATCATTCCATATCTTATCATCACTTCCTAGCATTTACCTTAGTCCACACCCTTTCTATTCCTCATCACTTTCCACATTCATCCTAATAATATATTTCTTTCTTATAAATTTGTATATTTTGACCAAATTTTGATCATCATATCCCCACCTTCATAGTCACATTATATCATTTCATAATTTTATTTACTTATCCAATAGTGCATCTTATGACTACACCCATTCCATAACACTTGGTATCCATTACCTTTTTTCATATCCCTTTTGACCATCACACTTCCCCATCTCCTTTTATCCACATCATTTATTTTACTTATGCATCCCACCCACACTCCATAGGATCCATCTTACTCAAAACCATCATATTTTCACATCCTTCCTTGGTGCATTATAATTAGAACTATTATCATACTTTCATCCATCCTACACACATTCTCTCACCTATACTCATTCCATAGTATTTTGATATCCACACCTTATCCATTCCATATCCTTGTCTATTCGACCACATCTTATTCATTTCATAATACTTCCCTTCTCCATTTGTCTTATATTAACCATCATATTTATATCTCATACCATCCCATGTATAGTGTCTATCCACTTTCTATTTATTCTCTTCATCATCCATTCTTTTATATTTCCACCTCATATCTATACCCCCTCCACTAATCCACACTCATTGATTATCATCTACTTTCTCATATAATTATCCACTTTTAGAGACTAGTTTATAATACCCCTTTACATCATATCCACCTTCCATCACAACTTATTGTAATTATTCTACTCTCATAAGCCATATATTACACAAACGATCCACTTATTCCCCATCTTATATTTATATATCCTCCCATTTCCTCACTTCTTTTATCCTCATAATTCATTTATTATTTACCTTTTCATTCTTACATCATTACATTTTGTTATAATCTATTCCTCACATCTACTTATTCATCTCTCCACCCCATCTTATCATTACATCATCCTATCTCCTTAAAGCTTATTAGCTCATATCATCCATCTATCCTAACTTCACCCATATTATCCCCATATCATCTTAATAATCTATCATCTTCATCATGTCTATATATTCCATCCCTCACAATTGGTTATTCATCCCATATATATTATTCTTATATCATCCTATCCCTCTTGTAAGTAATTTATCCAAAGGGTTTATTTGGTCATCACTTCATCATATCCTCTTGTAATTATTATTCACTCTAATCCATATTTTATATAAATTATCCATTTATTTTATCTCCATATCACCCTATCCATATAAGTCCACCTTTCATAACCATCATTTACATTATCCATATATTATCCTATTTCTTTATAATCTCTCATAACTCACTTACTTTATTCTTGTAACATCATACCTCATTATAAGTGCTTCATTCACATAGTCCATATTTCATCCATCCCAATAAGTATTAACCCATTTTTATATTTAGTGTCCACTCATCTATTCATGTTGTCATTTCTCCTTCATTTATCCATCCTTCCATCATATCTTATCCCCATAATCCATCCCATTTTAAGTAGTCTATCAACATAGTATATCTTTCACACATTATTACCTATTAGTTCACCCCACTTGTTTGTATATCATCATATCATCCATATATCCCATTTCTTCCATATTTTATATCCTCCACTATCTTCCCCTCTCATTTAATTATTCTATCCATATAACTCACCATACATATCCACTATCCATATTACCCTTGATATATTTTATCACTCTACTCCTCTTACCCATTTGAAATCTCATCCCATCTATATCCTGATTTAAATCCATAATATTTCCATAAAATCCTCATAAAAATTCATCCACATTCAACAAATCAACTTGTGTATACATTATTCTATACCACTTTGATTTTGAGCTTTTGAACATTCCACATCTATCCTAATAATTCTACATCCCACATTGCACATTCTTTTCTTATCACTTTTATATATCCATCCTTTCATAAACCATCTATAATCACCTATCATCCATTTTATCTTTTTCCATTCCCATTTAATCCAAATCCATATCTCCCATTAAGTTATCTTGAGTGGTTGCTTTTGTCTAAATCCTCACATCACATTTCATACATAACACATCCCTATCATCCACTCCTCCCATCTTCTTTTTAAATACTAGTTTTTGTCTAAAAGATAAAATTTTAGTGGTCAACCATCCTTCTCAAATACATAATCATCATCTTCCTTTGACTTGAAATAATCATTATACATAGCCTTATAAGATATCAATCTAGCACCCATCACTATCCTCATCTCTATCAAGTATCTTTGTCTCCTAACACCCATCAACTTGTATATCTGATAGTTGACAAAGTTATTTGATCCCATCAACCTTTCTCATCTTTTCTAGATTAGTTTCTTAAAAGACTTTGTCTTTTGATAATTTCTAGTCATCTCATCTATCTACATCTTCATCTTTGACCACTATGAGTCTAACTTTTATCCCAAAGTAAGTATTTAAAAACTCCCAACATCATCCATCACATCTCATCTTCTAAACCTTTCACCATGGTTATCCAAACCCAAGCTCAACTCCATCTTGGTGAAGGTTCTATTCAAGATAACAATACCATGGGACAAGTGATGGATCCTAATCAAGAATATGATGATAACCATAGTGACATGCATACACCTCGAGTAGAGAATGAAAGATACAATCCCCTCCATAATGATGATGTTTGAAATTCATAGAATGATATTTATACAAAAATCATGATCAAGTTCTAGCATGAGTCATAGAAATAGGGGGTACCTTACTACCTACCTTTGATTTCACCCTCTTAAATAATATAATTCATCTATTAAGACTAGATTCACCTCATCATCTGTTCTCATAATCCTCAAGAAGAAATAGAAGTGGACCATAGATTTATGGATGAAGAGGAACACTAACCACCACTTATTAACAATCATACTGAGGCTAATAGGAGATAGGCTACTATTAAAGATTGCCTAGATCAACTCATGTAGCAAATTAACCTCCTAATTCACAATCAATGAACACCACCACCAAGATGAAATAATCCAAAATATTACTAATACCACAAATAATGATAATAATCTCAATAATTCCAACAACACCAACAACCTTAGCCATATCAACAACATCACTAACAATACCCACCACACTCATATCCCATAAGATAGTCACAATTAGACTACCAACCCTCTTTTGGATCTCACCTTTGCCCAAGAATGGAAAATGATAAAAGAAACCCTCCAATAGATGGATTCTCAATCCAAATTTCTAAAATATAGATATGAGGATTTATGTTCATCACCCTTAGACATCATCATTTTTCAAATTCCCTTCCCCTCACACTTTGAGGTACCAAAATTTGATAAATATCATGGAAAAGGAGATCTAAGAGACCATATATAGGAGTTATATGTAGCTTGACATGAAGTAGCCTATGAGGATGCCTATCTATTGAGGCTATTCCCCAAAATTCTAATAGGGTCAGCATTGGAATGATTCATGCATTTACCCAAAGGGTCAATCTCAAGTTTTGGAGAATTAACCAATCAATTTATTAGACATTCCTCTTTCAATATAGAACATGATATTTCTATCATTAACCTTTATAACATAAAATAATGTAGTGGGGAAAGCCTTATTTAGTTTTTGCAAATATGGCATGGTTTGGCAAGCCAGTTGAGGTGTAGTGTACTCAAAAAAGAATTAACCAAAATATTTATGGACAATCTCAAAATAGAGCTAAAGTATCAATTGAAACTACAAATCAAAAAGGGGATAAACATAGAAAAAGACCTTATCAAAAATGGAACCATCAAAATATTCTCCCACAATGAGCACACTTCAAATATAGAGAACTCCTTTTCAGGCAAATCCAAGGTCTTTAATAAGAACAAGAATTTTTTGGGTGATAGAGTGACCAATTACAAGACACAATATGTATAGATGATCCAAAGGAAGGGCCCCACACAATTCCCTAATATCTCTATCATCAAAGTCCCATGAGGCAAGCCTAAGCCTCACATAGGCAAAAGCCCATTAACAAGTTTGGACATTCCACTAGAGATGGTATTAGAAAAATTGGCCACTACTAACATGATTAATCTACCTGAGATTAGACTAGTGGACAATCACCAACCTAAACTTGATTGGTACCATGAAGACAAGTTTTGAAAACATCATTAAGTAAAGGGACATGATACTGAGAACTATATGCAATTAAAGCACTATATCTAAGGCCTAATAGAAAGAGGTGATATTGAGATTGAAGGAGAAGTATCATCAAATCAATTATCAAATTATCACCTGGGCATTTATAAATATCCTCTCCCAAAACATGAGCAAAGGACCCAGAGACCCCAATGAGACCAAGGTCAGGCATCATCTTCCAATGGCACTAACTATCATAATGTTCCCTATCATTACATTAATACTATAAATATCCATGGAATACAAGATCCCACTCTACCTCCATCTTCTATCCTAAAAATAAATAGGGATACAACCAATTGCATTGTCACTACACAATGTAATAAGATTGTGATTCCTATGGCACCCCCTCAAGATCCTTCTACCTCATCTGCTACACCTAGGGGGAATGATTATAAGAAAACCTCAAATGGGTTTGATAAAACCTATGATATTATTTAGTAATTAAAAAAGACCCCAGCTCAAATTTCCCTAATGGAGCTCCTTAAGACATCTACCTTGCATAGGGAAATATTAAATCAAGTGCTCAATGATTTAAAAGTACCTATTAACCTATATACAAATCAGTTCTAGGCACTAGTGGCACATTTATCCCCCTCTTAGAAAATTACTTTTAGTGCTTGGGATCTACCTCCAGTTGGCCCACATCACAACTATTCATTTGCATTAAATTCATCATCACCCATCATCGTGTCTCCCATGTCCTAATAGATGAAGGATTTATGCTTAATTTGTGTAATCTAGATTTATTAAAGAAATTGGGATAATTTAAAACATCACTTGGGCCCACCATAATAATGATAAAGTCATATGATGATAATGAAAGGCCATCAGTAAGATCTATTTATCTTCCTATCACTATGGGACTCATAGTTCATCAGACCTTAGTACATGTAGTAGATGTGGACTTGCCATAAAATATGTTACTTGAGAGGCCTTGGATCCATGAAATGCAAGCCATACTATCCACCCTTCACCAGTGCTTAAAATTTCCTCATTTAGGAATGGAGGTCACCATTTTTAGAGTTATTGATCATCATAGGTATCAAATGAATCAGTCCATATCTCCATCTCCATTTATTAACACTAAAAACTCCATCCTTAGTCCAATGGCTTCCAAATATATCTCTCTTGACCAATTAGAATCTACATCTACTCCAACACCTGATCTCACCAAGTTAAAAATCACATCCATTGGCTATAGAGAATATGAATATAAAACCTTTTACATTAGCAATCTCCCTTTGTCCCCACATAGCTATGGGTCCCAAGGTATGAAGAAGTATATTCTTGTCAAATATCAATTTGGGCCAACAGCTTTTGAAAGCATAGGGTTTTTATTTGATGAGTACATTCAAGATGGGGATGATTCTTGGTTCATACCATATGATGAAGTCTTTATCTCTCCCAAGCAAAGCTATCCCAAAGTTAAATAAATGATGGAAAATATGAACTATAAAGGAAGAGGACTAAGAAAATAAGAACAAGGCCGATTAGAACCTATCATGGTTCAAGATAGTTCATCAAACTTTGGGTTAGGGTACAAACCATATGATGATGATTTGACCAATATCATTATGAACTCTATTTTGACCAATGAGTTGTCTTTCCCTGATGAAGACATCAAAATAGGATCTATCTATAGTCGCTTTGAAGAGCTTGCTTCCATGAACCTATTCCCCAATACCACTATTTCCACCATCAATATCTCCCTCTATTATCCTTCCCTCATAGACTAGGAATCAAAGTAAGAGCTCACCTTTGATACCTTTCAAAATGATGAGGCCATTTTAGAATTCATGGGAGCTCAATATCCTATATCCTTCAAAGATCACAAAAAGGGATTTTCTATCAATATTTATCAATCAATGTATTTTGGAGAAAAACAAACATCCCACATTTAAAGCAAGGAGGAATATTATAAAGATGAAGGAGAATCTACCAAAGAACTAGATGAACTTCCAAATAGCTCCTTTACACCAGAAGACTATTTTAAAATTGACACTGAGCTACTAGGTTACTTCATTTTTGATAATCTAAAAATCTCATTTCCCCCTTATTTACAAGATCAACCACCCTCTCTTATTGAGGACGTGATTGAAGTTAATATTAGAATTGATAAGCATCCCAAGATAGTGAAATTGGGGGCATCTCTTACAACTAAGGAACGTGAAGACCTTATTGAGTTGTTGAAGGAGTATATTGATGTGTTTGTATGGACCTACTTGGATATGAAAGGATTAGATCCTTCTCTAGTGGTACACCACCTAGTTGTTTATCCCAATGCAAAAATCGTTAAATAAAAACTATGCAAAATGCATCCTACGGTGACACTAATAGTCAAGGAGGAATTATAAAAAATCCTAGAAGCCATATTCATCCACACCATTAATTATTCATATAGGTTTTCTAATATCATCCCCATGACAAAACCATAAGGCTAAATACATATATGTATCAACTTTTGAGATATAAATAAGGCATGTCCCAAAGAGGACTTCCCTCTACCTAACATCGACATGATTGTAGATTCAATAGTTGGGTATGAGATGATTTCCCTCATGGATAGCTTCTCAAAGTACAATCGGATCAAAATAACCCTTAAAGATTAGTATAAAACATTTATTACTCCATGGGGGATGTTTTGCTAATAAGTCATGCCATTCATACTCAAGAATGCAGGAGTCACTTATCAAAGGTCAATGAATATTATCTTTCATAATATGATACATGATATCATAGAATATTATGTCGATGATATTCTAGGGAAGTCTCACCTCATATTAGAGCACCATGTGGTTCTCTAAAGAATATTTGAAAGATTATGAGAATATAAAGTCAGGTTCAATCCCAAAAAGTGTGTTCTTAGAGTAACATTAGGAAATTTGTTAGGATTTATAGTCTCAAGAAGGGGTATTGAGGTAGACCTAATGAAAGTAAAATCAAATACAAAAATTTCCCCACCACATAATCTCAAGCCATTATGTAGTCTTTAGGGAAAATTTCAAGCCATAAGGCATTTTATCTCTCATCTAGTTGATAAATGTCATCTCTCTACTCACTTATTAAAGAAGGGGACAACCTTCCATTGGAATGAAGAATACCAACAAGATTTTAACATATTAAAATAATACTTGGTAAATCTACCTATTTTATCACCACCAACTCTAGGAAAGCCCTTGCTCCTTTACATTTTATCAACACCATGTGTCATTCGATGTTCTTCTCGCATAGCATAATGATCAAGGCAAGGAGTAATCCATTTATTACTTCAACCACACATTGATATCATATGAGCTAAATTATACTCCTATTAAAAAAGCATGTTTAGCTATAGTTTTTACATCATAAAAGATCTAGCATTACATGCTCAATAATCATGTACAGGTTATCACAAAAGTTGATCCTCTAAATTATTTACTATCCAAAATAGCACTTATAGGTTGAGTAGCAAAATGGATAATTTTACTCAATGAATTTGACATCGAATATACAAATTAAATAGCTATCAAAGGATAGGTCATTACAGATCAACTAGCAGAGGCACCTTTAGAAGTGATTGATCCCATTGTAATAAATTTCTTGGATGAGTCCATCTTGACTACCTCACAAATAAAAAGCTAGAAGTTATACTTTGATGACTCATTTACTACACATAGATTTTGGGCAAGCATCCTCTTGATCACCCCTCAGGGTGATCTCATTCCAAAAGCATTTTTCATTGCCTTATGCTAACAATATTTTAGAATATGAAGCTTTAATAGCCAAACTCTAGATATCTATTCAATGGAATAACCAACAGTTACAAGTATTTAGGGACTCATAATTAATTATCAAACAAGTTAATGGTGACTTCCAAATGAAGGACGAAAATTTGCTTCCCTAAAAATAATTGATAGATCAATCAAAGGTAAATCTTTAGTCTATCACATTTAGACAATTCCTGTGAGGAAGCAATAAGGCAACTGATTTTATGGCCACTTTAGGCTTGCTCATTAACCTCCCTAAAGATGTCTTGGAAGGCAATTTTTTGATCAAGCATTTACTTATTTTGGCTTATAAATCATTATTTCCACTCCAAATCTATGCAATAAATGATCCTAGACTACTTTGGTACCATGATATTTATAAGTACCTTCATGAAAATATCCTCCACCTAACCTTAACTACCATCAACACAAAGAATTCATCCATCTCACTACCCAATATATCATTCTTGGTAGCATTCTCTATCAGCATGGCTATGATGGTACCCTATTGAGGTGTCTAACATCAGATGAGGTAGCCCAATAAATTAAATAGGTTAATGATGGTATCTATAGAGTGCACATTAGTGGAATATCCTTAGATAAAAATCTCCTTTGAACAAGATATTATTGGCCAACCATGGAATAGGATGCTTGCTAATACGTGTTCAAATGTGTGGCTTACCAAATACATGGTAATCTTATCCATGCATTAGTGCAAGATTTATAATCCATCATGAGTCCATAGCCTTTTTCCATATGGGGCCTATATTTAATTGGTAAAATTAATCCTACTTCCTTTGATGGTTGTAAGTTTATAATCATGGCCACAGAGTACTTCACCAAGTGGGTAGAAATAATGTCATTATTTTATACCATAGGCCTCCAAATATCTAAATTCATCCTTAATTAGATCATTTTCTATTTTGATATCCCTACTAACATAATTTTTGATAATGGAAAATTATTCAAGAATCAATAAGTCAAGGCCTTATGCTAGAAATACCATATCACATAGCATTTCTCCTCCCCATATTATCCCCAAGGTAATGGATAGTGCTACATCCCTAACTTATCGCATGTATTAGGATAGGAATATCTAACTTGTGGCTTACTTATACCTCTTTGATGCTATTTCACATTTATCTATGCATTCATTTGGTTAGTAGGTCGGCCTATGGAGTAACCATGGCCTAGATAGACTATATATAGGAGGTAGTGGGTAACTATTTATCATCATATTGTGAATTTTGCTCTTATTGAAGCTTGTGGAGGTTGCCCCCTCGAAGTGGCTTATCTATTATCATATATTATGATATATTTAAATCATATTTGGATCTATTTCTACTATTCTACTGTATTATTTAAGTAATTTCATTACAAGTGGTATCAGAGCTGTGATTTGGGCAATCTTGTGGGTGAAACCCTGATTTTTTAAATTACGCTATATATAAAAAAATGGTTGTAAATTTCTCTAAAATTTTTTACTGGAGATGAGAAACTATTAAATTAATATTTCATTAAAATTTTAGATCATTTGGATCTATTTTACAAAATTTATATCCATTTTAAGGTTTTTAATAAAATTGCTCTATAATACGCAATTAAAATAATTTTTCTAAGTTATTTACATTTTTGGAAAGCTTATAAAAAAATTTATAGGGTGTGTTCTTTGTATGTTTTTATTTGAGGCTGACATAAGTCCAAAATCACTTGGTCAAATTTGGGTCAAAAGTGTCAATTAGGGTCAACATCGTAAAGCCCTTTTATGGCAGGTTCACAAACTAGGGGCTGAGGGAAGGGTGTTGAAACTCTAGGTAAAAATCCTAAAAAGGAAGAGATGGAGTCATAAGGGGGATGTAATATATCATTTATACTAGGGTTCTCTGACATAGATCACAAAGTGTGCCAACTTGACTATTGTGTGGAAGGCATTCAAAGTGAGGTGCAAGGCATACAATCTAATATGAAATCCATACAAGATAGTTTGGTATATATCATAATGACTTTGAAAAATAATTATTCAAATCATCCACCTATCACTATTGCACAGCCCCACTAGGGTGGTTCTCCCAACTAGTCTATTTCAAATCCAACTACATGGCCATAGAGGAACCTGTTACCAAAGGTGGATATGTGCAAATTTGATGGAAAAGATCCACTCAATTAGATCAACCAAATGGAGAATTTTTTTGATCTACATTAGATCCTAGTGGATAGAAGGTTACCTTGGCATCCTTATATCTTTAACCTAATCAATTCATTTGGTATCTATGGTTGTGTACTCAAAAGAAAAATATGACTCTCAGTGTCACCTAGTCAGTCTTTATAGAGGAGCTACAATTACACTATGGTAATAGTGTGACAGAGAATTACTTTAGCCAACTAGAAAAATTGTGATAGACTAGCTCTGTCAAGGATTATATTCATCATTTTCAAAACCTATCCTTACGTGTGGAGATAATTTTTGAGGAGAACTTGAATGACCTATTTTTGGGTGGACTTAAGGACCACATTCAACATGAGGTACGCATGTTTAATCCACTTAAGATTGTTTATTCTATTATCATGGCATGTAGAGCTAAGGAAAAATTCATAGCCAATGAGAAGCATCCATTCACTCACGTCAAATATCATAGCATATCGAAACCAACATTTCTTCAACCTAGAAGATTGACCCCTCAAAAAATTGAAGAGAAACGTGCAAAAGGATTATGTTTTAGTTGTGACAACAAGTGGAGCAAAGGACATAGATGTGTTGAGAAGAAGTTATTCTACATTGAGGGATCCAATGAAGATTTAGAAGAAGATGATGCCTCCAATAATGATGAAGAAGAGATAGAGGAGGTACCTAAATATTCCCAACCTATAATCTCTTTTCATGCACTTGCAGGTATTAGCACTCCATAAAATATTAAAGTGGTGGGTTTCCTCAAGAAATAAAAGGTGACAGTGTTGATTAATTTGGGGAGCACACATAACTTCATCAACCATAAGTTGGCCAGTCGATTGAATTATTTCATCTACCAAGTACCAAAATTACAAGTCATGATTACAAATGGTGGCATAATTAATTGTTCATGTAAATACCATAGTATTAAGCTTGTTATGGGTGAGTACAATCTAGATTCTCATATGTTTGTTATTCCCATGGGTAGCACAGACATTGTTTTGGGAGTCCAATGGCTCATAACCTTGGGTACCATTGAGATGAACTTCCAAGAACTATTCATGCACTTTCATTCTGAAGGTAGGAAAATTGAACTATGTAGATTACAGGCAAAATCTCCACAATTGATTAGTTCACATTAGATGATCAAGATGATAAAAAAGGGGGTAGAGGGAAATATTGCATGATTATGTTCCATAGAATCTCAACCCACATAGGCATCTACACATCCTGATCTACATATGATTATTGATGTGGAGGAGCACATTCAGCATCAACAAGAGGTTTTGTCTAGTTTGAGAGATAATTTGGCCTTGGCACAAAACAAGATGAAGCAACAAGTAGATCAACACCATAGTGAGCAAAATTTTGAGGTGAGTGATTGGGTATTTGTACATTTATATCCTTACAAGCAGATATCCTTGAAGCAACAGAAAAAGGATAACAAACTTGCTCCTAAGTATTATGTCCCTTATTAGGTTTTACAAAAAATTAGAAGTGTGGCTTACAATCTTGAGTTACCTCATTCATCTCACATACACCCAATATTTCATGTTTCCTATTTAAAAAAGGTCATTAGATAGAAAGTTTTAGCCCAAACAGAGCTCCCAAAACTAGATGAAGAAGGACATGTCATTTTGGAACGAGAGAAGATCCTCCAAACACATACTAAGAAGTTGAGAACCAAAGATATTAGGGAATATCTGATCAAGTGGAAGAACCTGAGTAGTGAAGAGATAACTTGGGAAGGTGAAGATTGTTTGCAACAACATCCAGAGTTGTTCAATGTTGAGGACAATGTTGGTCTAAAGGGGAAGGTCATGTTATGCCCCTAACCTATCACATGTATTAGGATAGAAATAGCTAACTTGTGGCTTACTTATCTCTCTTTGATGTTATTTCACATTTCTCTATGCATTCATTTGGTTAGTAGGTCAGTTTATGGAGTAACCATGGCCTAGATAGACTATATATAGGAGGTAGTGGGTAATTATTTATCATCATATTGTGAATTCTACTCTTATTAAAGCTAGTGGAGGTTTCCCCCTCAAAGTGGCTTGTTTATTATCATATATTCTGAAATATTTCAATCATATTTAGATCCATTTATGTTATTCTACTTTATTGTTGAAGTAATTCCATTACAGATAGGGGCAAAAGCAACAAACAAGATTCTTGTCAAGATTTTGAAGAAGATTATTAATCAAGCTAGATGAAATTAGCATACTTAGATATATCTAGCATTATGGTCTTATCAAACTAATGTTTACACACCAACAAGGGATACTCTATATGCCTTGGTCTATGGTGTCATAGCCATCTTAACAGTGGAAGTAGAACTCCCTTTTCTTCGACTATCATTAAGAGGAATCATCACTAATCATAATCTCAGGCAAGAATGACTACAGGAGTTGGAACTCTTATATGAAAAGAGACAAAATGCCTTAAATCACCTCTAAACATATCAAAATAAGCTCAAGAATCAATATGACAAGAAGATTCAGGCCTGAGAGTTTGAAGTGGGTGACTTGGTCCTCAAAAAGAATCAAAATAACACCAATACAAAGTGAGATAAGAAGGGAAAGTTTTAATCAAAATGGTTAGGCTCCTATGTTATTATAGGTAAGTTTAGATCAAGAGCATATAATTTAGCCACACTTGAGGGATAAGAACTAGATGATCCCATAAATATCATACATCTCAAGTGATTTTACACCTAGTCCTCATATCCTTATCCTCCATCTATAAGACATCCTCTATCCATTCTATCTATTCACCAACCCTCCCAATTAGTCAAAAAAACATCATCCAATGGTGAAAACAAATTTATTAGCACCTTAGGCAAATACTATGATGAAAACTAGTTTTAAGTGTCCTAATAAAGCACCCTGACCTTGGTCTTAATAGTGGGAATCAATTGAGAAGATCATTAGCAAGGCAATATCACTACTTCAGTAAAATGGAGAAGACAGGGCTAGTCGTGAGCCATTTTTTATAGGGATCCCCTTTAGTCATTTATCCATACTGGGAATATATATATATATATATATATATATATATATATATATATATATATATATATATATATATATATCCCCAAGTCCCATAGATAACCACATCATCCCCATCATATCTCTCCAAGTCTTCTTTGATAGACATGTCTCCTTTTAGCCTCAACTAGACCACAACACACTTTCTTATTCCTTGCCATCACTAAGCTTTGATTCCATCCCTTCCCATTGTCCATTGTCATTACGGAGGGTCATCATAAACTACAATCATTATCTATCCAAGGTCCCTAGTAATTATTGTGTTATCAATTATAGAAGGTTCATCATAACCCCTATCATATTAATTTGGATAGAGTTTTCATCATGAACAAACTCTCAGGTGTTACAAATATTGTATATAATTTTTACATCTCTCAACCCCTTATATATACCCA
Source organism: Torreya grandis (assembly GCA_037957365.1). NCBI lineage: Eukaryota > Viridiplantae > Streptophyta > Pinopsida > Cupressales > Taxaceae > Torreya > Torreya grandis. The sequence continues at coordinate 3,310,231 of JARHVA010000660.1, forward strand.
ATCTTTCTCATGTCATCCTCATCTTTGTCATCATCCTCAATTCTTGCTCACTACTAAGTCTTGTTATTTGTATCATTATCATTTCCTAATCATTACTTTATAATCACTCTATTTATCCTCATAATTATCACTTTCTAATCATCATCATCATCTCCTAATTAGAACTACATTGGCCTGAGGTCTTTTCAGACTATGTAGGCAACACTTGGCCATATTTTCATGTCCAAGGATAGCTTGGCCATTATCCCTATCATCCTATCCCCTCATCCCTATATTCTATCTCATACCCATTTCATCATCATTATCATCATAATTATCTCTTATGCTTCCTTTTATGTGATTATGTGTGTGTGTGTGTTGCATGTGTATGTATATACTCAACATGTTTCCTTTGTTTTAGTCTATATGTGTACTTATTTACATTTTGATCTTTATTCATGGGAATGAGGATGGCTTGTATGACCCTTGGAATTTCATTTTCAAAATGGGCATCCCATAAAATGGAATTCCCCTATGCATCTTTGCTATAAAGCCTAGGCCCTGTCATGACTTTGGCACATTGCATAAAGATGTAACATTAAAAATGATTACATAAACTCATGTCTTGAAAATATTCTAAAAATGGAATATCCTATCATAAAACAACCCCTTTCATATCCACCCTTATCCTACACTAGCATCTAACCCATCCACCTACCCCCATGGTGCAAGAGGATTTCTATTTTGGGAACAAACTATGCTAAACAAGGGATTAATCATATCTACCCATCAAAAGGCAAATAACATAAACATCCAATAATCCATCACATCCCATCATCTCATATACATCATCCATGAATAAAAGTATAAATACAGTAATACTATAGCTAACATCTACCATACATCATGATAAAGCAATAATCCATGACATCTAAAAAGTTAACCATCACATATCAATAACTTCAAATAACATCAACATATAAACAAACAATCACATATCCATAAAGCAATAAATATACCCACATGTATATGAAATCATAAATCATCATCATATATATGTATAATCATCTAAATATATAAAGATACAACATCCACATAGGATTCATACCTAAAGATATATACACTTACATGGGCCAATGGGGAAAGAATGAGCTATAATAAAAAAATACCCTATATATATACAAAAGAATAACCAAAATCATGGTTATGTCCCTTTTGGTGGCCTGGTGCTCCACCACCACCCCTTGATGGCTACCAAATAAGTGACTAGCTATGGTGGAAATATCCTACATGTTGGCCCTCGAGCAATATAGCCTCATAATGTGTCCTATAGTATTGGCCCTCTTGAGTAAGCATCATGATCTAGTCCATCATGCCCATCATCCCATACCCTCTCAACCCCTCATCCACTATATTTTTGGCTCTCTTTGATACTACCAATTATCCCATCAACATCTAGATGTAAGCCTATAGCTATGTAATTTGCCCTGGGAATCTATCAACCTACTTCTATAGTGCTATAATCTATGATTGTGCATGGCCCAACTACATATCCCTATGTATAACCTATGATCAAATGGAAATAATCTAGTGTCTCATTGCATCTTTTGCACCTACAATGTTGTAGCCTATGATTTTAGTTGTGCCACCTCCTGATCTTTCTATGCAATTTGGGCCTATAATGTTGTAGTTTGCCCTTGTATCTAAATTTAGAGACAACCATGTAGCTGGTCTTGATCTTATTTGATACTAAAAATCTTGGTCAAGCAAGCCTTAATCTCCATCTTTAATCTCCCTATCAGCACCTCATCCTCAATTGATCTTGTTATTTGAGAAGGACTTACACCACTACTACCACCTGCTTGTACCTATGGTCCCTACCCCTGAGATCCCACCTATGCATGAGATCTAGCCTATGCTTCTTGTACCTATGGTCTATATACCTAAATATCCCCTTAAACTCCTACATCACTTTGACCATCACCCTCACCACCTCTATCATATCTTGATCTCCTCTTCCTCCATCCTATATCCTATATTGGTACCTACCTCCTCTACCACATCTACCTTTGAATCCTCACCTAATCCTCTAACATTCTCCTCATGACACCCCTCCTCACTACCACATGAAGTCAATTCAAAATAATAGGGTCTAATGGCTATCACCATATAGTGTATGATTCTATAAACCCTAGATCTGGCATTAGTGTGAAGAAGTCCCACTACCTCGATGCACCCTATTCATAGTCAAAAATAGCATCCAGACTAACCATGGGTCTCCACCAATGTGGTCTCTCTCACTCATTATGAGAAAATAAGTGATCTAGGGCTAGTACATCTTAAATAAAACCAAATTAGTGTTACACTTGATCTGTTCTATATTGCTTAATGATGTAATCTTTTTGACCAGTCACATAGCACAGTGTCAACATAAACTACATACATGTCTCATCTACCCAACTAAAACTAATCCCTCTAAATGGAAACCATGTAATATGATTGAGGTGAAAGCTATCAAATGCCTCCTTATATTAATTTATATCCCTTACATGGCCTAGCAATACACCCAACATCACCCTCCATTTGAAGACCATCGACAGTCCAAGCTCTAACCTTGGTAATGTACCTAATGGCTATTAAATCATAATGTGCTCCTAACTCCATATATATAGTAATAATGATAGGCCAAATCTCTACATGCCCCTATATGCCCCTAAATGAATCTTTTTATATAAATGCACTAAAACCATGGGGCCCCAAGCAAATACTCAATGATCATGTACCATATCATCCATCACATCTCCTAAACTCAAATAGAACCATCACCCACTCTTGTCTGGAAATATAATACCAGACACAAGATCCATCACCACCAATGTCAATCTATCTAAAGTACCCTCTCATTGGCATAATTCTAAATTAATGTAGTCATCTTGTATCCCTATCTATAAACTATGGCCCAACCATTATAATATTTGTATCAATGTCCAAAATCTCTAGTATATCCTAGCTCCCTACATCAATAGATGGAAGATCCTATAGATGTCCTCAAGGGTCATGATCAATAATAAAATGGAAGTTACTTGTATCCAAGTGTCACCTCTCTACTAGTGTAGTAATCATCACTCAGTTAATCTATATTAGTGGCATCATTACCACATCATATAGGCTGACCAACTCTAATACATCGTACTCCTTCAACATCACCTACCACATCTTATGAAATATATTTATATGCCATGATCATGATACCAATATCCCTAAATTATATTTCACCAAACATCCTAATTATCTATCATTATTCTCATCACCATAACACTTCATCCTCACCACTTGCCTACTCTATCCAAGCCTACCTTACCCTCTCTATCCTAAGTCTAAGTTCCCATTCCCCTACCTAATTAACTAACCCATCAAACCATTATCCCTTAATAACCCTCTTATCTAAATCTCATGTTTTATTAACTAACTAATTTAACCTCATCCACTCCCAAACTTAGAATTTTTAACACTAAGCCACAATCTCATTATTCACACCTTGCAAGATTGCAATCCCACCACTCCCAATAGCAGGATTAAAATCTTGCCATTCCCCACTCGATGGATTATAATCTCATGATTCCTTATTAGCAAGATTATAATCTTACCATTCCCTATTAGCAAAATTGTAATCCCACTATTCCCTATGAGTGGGATTGTAATCCCACACCTACCACTAATGATCCAACTAGTTGCATCAACAACCCCATGACTGTAGGCATAAATCCCAATCATGGATTGTTAGGCCACAATGATTAACATCTTTTTTACTCAAATATATCTAAAAATCTATAAAAATTAATAAAAATCACACAACTAACTAAGCTAAGGATTAGTTACTCACCAAAGGTCTAGCCTCAGCATCTCTCTGGTGCTTTTGGACTCTCTCACCATGATGAGAATCTAGGGGAATATGATCCATGGTTATGGGCTCTAGAGCTCTGATCTCTAATAGAAAAGAGTTCAAATGAACCCCAAAATGGACATTTTGTCTTATATGACCCCCATTAACATCCCATATCCATTATCCCCAAAAGCTAATTCCATTGATTTACACATCTATTATTAGTAGCCAGGGGCATGGCATGTCTGCCACTATTAACAAGCCTCAATATCTTGTATCCCACACCATACCAGCCTAATCCCCCTTCATCCCCCATAAACATCATTAGGCTTCATTATCAGTACCCTGGGATCACTCGACAATCATTTATCCCTTATCACCATCTCGTAAATGGATTTATCATTAATCATTTTAAATCCCTGAATCATTATGAAAAGTGGTTCTTTATCATCAAATATCAATTTATCCCCTTTTATCCCTTTTCAAGCTTCTTATAGCATGTATCCTTACTAATAGACCCATCATATTTTCAAGAATTAACTTTGTCCTATCACTTAATCACCTTCTAGACAAATGGTCCCTTGTTTAGACCCATCACTTGAGCCACTTCCTTATCAATACTGGGGCATATATTCAATAAACTTTAGGGTATCCTATCCCTTATCTAGACTCCAACCTTGAGAGTTCTAATCAAGTTGCCATCTGGGTTAGATCTTCTCCTTACATGCTCCCTTTAGGGGGCATCATATCCTACTAACATCTAACATCATCCACATTATTATTTTTATTTTAAATATTGTTACTCCTTCCATTCACAATACTCTTTCAAATAGGGGCAAAATTTATGCATTAAAATATGCTCACCTTGCTAATGTTATTAATTTCTACTAATTTAATATAATTCCCAATTATATTAATCATTATCCTAATATCCATACCTTATTTTTACATCCCACACAACCTTTATCCTATCCTAATACCAATTTATCCTACCATTAAACCTCTAATCTACCTCATTACCTACTAACCTACCACATAAATCCACTATCCAATTTTAAATTCTAAAATATTCCAACTACCCACCCGCCACCCTACACTAGCCTTTCCTAAAACCCTAAACCCTAAGGAAGATTTCTAGAATTGGAGGATTCTATAAATCTTCCCCAACTTAGCCCCTTCCTCTAGAATTTTCCTATTCTATATATTTTCATGGAATTAAAAATTCCATGAAAATTCCTCAACCATAGATCTTGATGGCCTAAATTCAAATTTGGACAATAGATCTTCCCCCTGTATGCCTATAAAAATAAACCTTCCCTCCACCCTCAAGACTAATTAAAAATATCCTTGAAAACCATTAAGCTCTCTTATCAAGCATCCATCAAATCCATTATCCACATCACATATCCGTTTGGAAGCCATTGTCAATAATATCATAACCAATCCAACAATCAAGATTTTCAAGTTCAATCACACAAGTTTAAATCCTAGAATGGAGTTATGAGAAGGTTAAGAGGATGGTAAGAACATTTTATTTTCTCTAATATATCTTCTCTATCCTTTCTTATTGTTGTTTATCAAGGTTTTGGGTTTCATTATCATTTTGATAATATTGCTTGAGTCCAAATTTTGGTACACATAAATCAATGGTTGCATTTATTTCATATTTCTACCCTAATTTATTATACTCAAACCCTTTAACAACCTAAGGCTTAAACTCCATAAACCCTAAAAATTTAAATCATTTTGTATCAAATATATTATTAATTAAATCCTTAAAAGTGATTTTTTCATTTACTTACTTTTCAAATATCAACCCAAGCACTAATTTTTTTTATACACTATATAAAACTATAAAATTTATCAACTTCTCACCTTTTTAGGGGTAAATCTTATACATTGGCATTTATTTTTTCCATGGTTTTGACCTGTATTTTGTTTAGCTACAAAAAATGGAAAAAATCCCATTTTTTCAACATAAATCTAGAGTTATTCATGTATTTTGAAGTGAAAATTGGCTCATTAAAGTTGTTTTGCGGCTAAAAAATAGGACAAGAGGGTTTTGATAATTATATATATATACCTCTTTGATACAAAAATACTTAGGGTTTTGATATAAAAATAATTTCATAACTAATTTTTTAGTTTTTAAACACAAATTTAGTCCCTTTCATATCATTATTTTAGATGTTATGAGAAACACATAACATTTTGAAACACCATGTGGCCTGTGTTTTCTCCTTTTGCAACCCTTGTTACACGTCACAAATACAATAGTTAATAGTATGAGTCTTTAAAATGTGGGGCATGAGGAAGAAACCATGATAAATCAAGAAAAAACTAAGTGTGAACTAAAATATTATGGGTTTTTAAAATGCAAGCCATTAGGAGGAAGAATCCATGACAAAGTTATGGCATGACAAAGTTATGGCATAGATAAGTATGAAATGATAAATCTAATACAAATGGAGAAAATACAATAAATTTTTAAAACCTAATTTATACCTTAAAATTTCAAGTATCAAAGACCTAAGAGGTGATTTTGAGTAGTGAAAGGTCAAAAAAAAACTAGTTCCACATACTTTTAAAACTACTTCCTTTCTCCTTCATCTTCTTCTTGCTCAGAATGCTAAAACTATCAACTGACTGGGAATGAAAATGGGAAGAACCCATGAGGAAGCCTTTATTTTAGTAGTGTATGTAATGATTTTTAGGGACCTACAATGATTTTTTGAAATGAGGAATAATTATATTTATAAATGAAATGACTACTCTCAACCACCTTCTCCATTAAGTGATATTACATGCCACCTTGATTGATAGGATGATAAAATTGAGATAAAATATTAACAGTATGTGGATGAATTTTTAATAATATACCATGATGTTGACATGGGTGTTACCTATGTATAACATGCACCATTAGACAAGCCACACCATTAGTCATCAGCAAACCACATCATTTTTTATTTTGTTAGCTCATTTAAAGGATTTGTTATTAGCGTTTGGGTAGGAATTATAGGTAGGTTTGACATGTTGGTACATGTTGGTCATATAATAGGGGTCATTTTATTACCTTAATAAGTAGATCCAGATTGCAGAAGGATTGTACACTTATATGTTGACACTTATACATATAGAGGAATTTATATACCAAGATGGAATGTATGTTGTTTCCATGTTGGTTGACCAAATCTTACCCTCTAATGGCATTCATTATTTATTAAAATGGGATGGGCAACTATAAAATGGTTTTTGCTAACCGGGTCAAAAAAGTTAGTATGCACTAGCTTTTATGATGCAATAGTTAAGTGGTTGGATAAATAGATATGAGGGGTGTCATGTACCTAGGGATATGATATTATAAAATATATGGGTTGATGGAGATGTCTACATGTGGAAAACATCCCCCTTAGTTAGTTTTATGAGTTAAATATATTATATTACATAAGTAACTTATGGAATTAGTTACATTGGATAATTCTTGACCTACATTGGAATTAAGTGTGTACCCATCTATTATGAATAATAGATATCTATATAAAGGAGAGGAATATCATTGTAAAGGATATAAATTAGTGTTTAATATTCTATTTATTAGAAGGATACTGGAATTTTCCCTTTGAAGTGAAATTGTGGTGTTATTCCTTCCTTAAGGAGTATTGTATGGTGTTGTCATACCATAAAGGTATTATTCTATTTTTGAATGTATTAATTGCATAGATATCTTGGCCCATAAATATCTCTTATGTCGTGTTGATCTATATTATTTTTTTCATAATTCTATTATTATATGTGTGGGTCTTACTAAGTGGTATCAAAGTTGTGATTTGGGCAAAGTGAAAGAATTTTTATTTTTGTAGATTTTATTTAAAGGAAATCAAATAGCTTGTAGAAGGTCATTCTCCTCTACACATGCATCTGATTTAAATAGTTTTTTTTATGGCTAGAAAGAGGAATTTGAGAGATTTATAAAAATTAGTCACACTAAGGCTAATGAAAAGAATCAAGGGATATATGGTGATCTTAAGTTGATCCTACAAACCTAAATTTTGACTATTTTTTTATGTGTGACCTTCAGAAAAAATCATATCTTTTATTTTGGGTGAAAAAATCAAGTGTCATTTTGTGCAATTAAAAGGAGATATTTAAATCTATTTATCTACATGTTTTTAGTCTCAAATTTGGAGTATAAAATGAGATCTGGTGGATCCTAATGTTCATGAAATCCAAATATTTATCTAAATCATGGATCAAGATGATTACTATAAGTAGGTAAGGGATATGCTAGATAGTGTGCCAAAAATTATGATTAAGTATGAGAAGGCAAAGAATGAGGATAATGTGGAAGAATGGGAAGATAATAATGATGATGATAATGAAGAATGGAATTCATATGAAGAATAAGAATAAGAAGAGGAACATAATGATGAGGAGGAGGAGGCTAAAAATGATGTAGAGACAAATGGAGATGACCATGATGAGGATTAATGAGATATGGGGGATGGGGGATAAGGTTTTAATAAGTTTATCTCCAAAGAGAGATGCTTCAATATTTAAGTTACATGGATTCATTCAAAGGAATAAGTTCATTGTATTCATAAACCCTAGTAGCAAGTATAACTTTTTTCTACATGTTTAAGAAAGGAATATCAATGAGACTCAAATAGATGGTAAGAAGATTCAAGTTTTCATAGATTTGAAGCTCACTGTAAACAAATATTTTTTTCATTTAGATATTTATGCTTTAGATATGGATGTTTTGGATATTGTTCTTAGATATTCTTGGCTAGAGACTTTGGGAGTAATTAATATTTACTTATGGAAGTTGTTCATGAAGTATTGGTACAAAGAAATAAGGTCACTTTGTAGGATATCACACTTAGAAAAGAATAAATAAAGTTCAAGGTAGTGCATGAGGATGAAGGTGAAGATGGTGAAGAAGAGAATAAAGAAGATTTAGATGAATAATAATATGAATAAATAATACAAAAAAATAATGACACTTCATCTATTCAAGAGACAAAGGCACTACCAAAGCAAATGGCGGAAGAAGTTGATAAGATCAAAGTATCAAAAATAGATACTAAGGTTGAGGTATATAGACCCCCGCATCATCATGAGGAGTGACAATCATGGAGGCATATTATGGAAAATCATAGCAACAATCACTTTAGCTATATAAGGAATCAAAGGAACAATCACTATAGTTGCACATGGAATCAATGGAGAAGAAAAAGTGGCTATACATGGAATTAAGTACTATAGTGGATGATCACACATGGAAACAATGGAAAAATCACTATGGTTATACATGGAAGCCAAAGAAGAAATACTATGGTCATGTATGTAATCAAAATAGCATAGTGAAATATGGAACATGAAATCATAGGAGAAATCATTATGCATGGACATATAGAAGGTACAATTATGAGCATGGATGGAATCAGACTAGCATAATGGAATTCAGAAACAAGGTTGGTAAGCTATCACCTAGGAAGATCACATACCAGTGGTCAGATGATTAGGCATGGAGAAAAGTGTGTAATGATTTGAAAAACACTCATTACTTGGTTTAATCTCATGTTTTTGGTATGAAACATGTAAATATTGGATTATATATGATATTGATGAGTTATATAGCACCTTAATGTTGTACACTTGGAAAACTCAGACCTTGGTTGTTCCTCTCAATTCTAGACCTTTCTTACTTTTATAAGTCTCACATTTGCTCTTTATTATGCCCCTTAGCCTATCTCTTAGTCTGAATAGTCTTATGTTGATGATACAGGCCCTCTATCTTTCCTAGAATGCATAAAACCTATTTATCTTATGCCTCTACAAGTTCTGAGTTTCTACTTATTTTCTTGCTCACTAGACATTTGTGTCCCAAATAGACACCTGCATTGACATAGGTGTCCTAATCTGATGCAAGTGTCTAGTACCCTAAAGTCATCTAATTTCTAAATGAAATGTATCCTAATGGTCAACCTAAGTGTTTTGATGTAATATATTCTTCAAAGGGATTGGTATAAATATAAGATCAATGCTCATTCATTCCTCACCTAGAAACTTCTTACCTCTCACAAGGTAACCTACCAAAAAACACTCAATCAAACATTCAAGTGAGTAAAGCTTCTTTATTTTATCTTATTTCCATATCAATCATAGGGACAACACATCTATAGGTTTGAAAAACTAAAGGATAATCCCAAGAGATATGTTTTCCAAGTTACAATCTAGGTCATTATTTTACTTACTTATCACACACTGCATGATTCACATACAATACAACACATAAGGGAGAACTACATATGTTTGAGGCCCTCTTCAAAATATTTCCTATACAGGTAGCACTCATTGATATAGAGGTCTTTGGGGTAGCTCGACACTATGTGCCCACTAACCCATTTTTACCACTTCCACTATGAATATGAGAAACTATGGTTTTGATCATTTAACAAGGGGCGATATTCCATGACCCAAATATGAATGCACCATATTGAAGGTGATGACACACCTAGAAGCATCCAAGTGGTCACATCTTATTTCAAAATTTATTCTATATAGGATACCTATATTTGACCCAATCACTAATGTTGATGAAACTATCCCTAGATGATTCAAGTGTTCATGGATATATAGGCATTTAATCTAGAATTTGGTGACTATTCCATAATATTCTTCTAGCCTAATTTCTACATGTTCTAGATTTAGATTTGTATCATCATCAGAACTATCTTCTTTATTTTTCATTGACATATCTATCATAGTTTTACTTTCCATTTTTGACATATCTCAATGTAATAAATTTAATATATATTCTATCTGAGGTTTGCAATTAATTGGTCTAGTTATATATATATATATATATATATATATATATATATATATATATATATATATATATATATATTATCACCCTTATGTTTATTCATTTAATGAAACTATCCCTAGATGATTTAAGTGTTCATGGATATATAGGAATTTAATCTAGAATTTGGTGACTATTCCATAATATTCTTCTAGCCTAATTTCTACATGTTCTAGATTTCGATTTGTATCAGCATCAGAACTATCTTCTTTATTTTTCATTGACATATCTATCATAGTTTTACTTTCCATTTTTGACATATCTCAATGTAATAAATTCAATATATGTTCTATCTGAGGTTTGAAATTAATTGGTAGTGTGTGTGTGTGTGTGTGTGTGTGTGTGTGTGTGTGTGTGTATACATACATATATATATATATATATTATCACCCTTATGTTTATTCATTTATATATTATTAACCCTATCTATCATATTAGGATCCACATCTAATTTAAAGTTAAATAGGGATGTCATGTTATGTATATAGGGATATGATATTATAAGATATATTAGTTGCTGGAGATGTTGACATGTGTCACACATTCTCATTAGTTAGTTGTGTGGATTAAATATATTGGGTAACATGAATGTTGGGACACAACTAGATACTGAGGGGGGGTGAATTAGTATATTAACTAGAAACTAGTCCTTTAAGTACTTTTAATATAGATTAAAAGATATATGTGGATCAAATCAAATATGCAAAGATCACACAAACTCAAATACACATGACACCAAATTTATACATGGAAAACCAAAATGGAAAAACCATGGTGAGAATAGCTACTAAAATATATTGTTCTAATCTAGCCTCATAGTTCAAAGGCTTACTAGCAAACCTCACTAGTTACAATGTTTACAGACACCAATCCTAAGGAGACACCAATCCCCTAATTTAAGAGCTTCAACTCTAAGGAAGCACCCACTCCCTAATCTAAGCACCCACTCATCTTATCTAATAGCACCAACCTATTAGACTCTTCTATGGAGGTACAAATCCAATTTATAAATCAGATTCATACATGAATCCAAAGATTTATTTTTTGCTACATCTAATTTATAAATAATCATACTCGGCACATTCTCTTTGTGCCTTTCTTCCTCTCTGTTCCTTACTCTTCCACTAGTCCTGTGTTTGGATATGTCTCTATTCAACACACTTCATTACTTCACCAACCACTCTGAACTTATCTACCCCCTATGGTTCTATGTCTTTATGATTTTCTATTTGACACCTCATTGGCTTTTGCTCTCTGCCTCTATCTATATTCAATTTGGCTCAGTATCAAAATTAATTATTCCATCATCATTTTATTTATCATAGATATCATATATATATATATATATATATATATATATATATAAACAAATGATCTAGGGTTTCATATCTTCTAAGTGTTCACACTCAGACTATAACACATCATGCCACCTTTGGAATCTAGTTCATTATGACTTGGACTATAACTTTCATGTGTCTCAATTCTATACGTCACACTATAATTAAAGGTCTATTTACTATCTATAACATCTTTTAGACTCAATTTTTGATGCATAAGATCTTTAATGTAGATTTGATCAGTTAAATCGATCAATCTCATTATCTATGTCAAGATATAGAGCTTATACGTAAGTTCCTACATGTTTCTCCACTTGACCATTAGAATTTAACACTTTAAATATTGGCCTTTGATCTATTTATTCATGACATATCCAAGATATCTTGCTCTATCAGATCTCTTTATGCTCCTGAACTTTAATGTTCCACTCTTTAAAATTCATCTATCGATCTCCATATACTATCTCCTATGTGTCGTTAGGTCTTTGAACTTATACAAACTTTACCTTGACTGGGTCATTAAACTTTAACACTTTGACCTCATCTCATTGCTTCCTATATCTTTGGATCACTTTCACTCTATAAATATTCTCAAACATGCTCAATCTTTAACTCATCATTGTGTCGATAAACCTCGAGCACTTTATATCATTTGAGTCTATTCACTCTGTTAGATCTCCTTTACATGATCACTCACTCACTATTAGATCTTTTGATAAACACAATATTTATATTTTTCCAACCCTTGAGGATATGACACTAGGCATAAGCACATACCTTTTGTACATAGCTATTAGTTTCCACTATTGAGACATTTGGCATCCTCACATTCCTTTTTGACCTTTTGACTTTAAACCACATCATAGATTAACTATCCAGGCTCCATAATTGTGACACTTGTCACTTGCACATTAACTCAAAGGTCCTTTTGATAATTTAACTTCATTTCAATCTCTTAGATCTCCAATATCTTATTAATAACTAATTATTTATCTTCCAACTAGCTCAAACATTAACTATAACAATCTTATGCTCATCAGGTCTTTATCTAACAAATTTTGTGAATGTGACATTTGTCACTAGTGCATTTAGTTGGAGGAGCCTTTGATGATTTGAATTTTCTTCACTTCATTGGATCATCTATGTATGATGAAGTGATAGACATTGATCAAGCTAGGACATATATTAAGTCTTAGACTTAGGAAAATATAAAGTCCTTTGATCATTGCTCGAAGCCAGTATTTACTAGGTTGAGGGGTCAATTTCCTAACGATGATATGGAATTAAGTTGCTAGTTTCTAGCTATTCTAAGTCAACATTAAAATAGAACTTTGTTTGTTGACACCATGGCTAAACCCTTAGGATTTTACTATGAAACCCTATCCAGTTCGAGGGCTAAATAGATCAATTATAAGATCATTCCTTCTCCTCTAAACTTGTGGACCATATTTATAGAATGTATAAGTAAAAAACCATAATGGATCTTCTATCTATTTGACTTTCAACATACATAAATGGTCTTTATAAAATCATGACAACTTTGCATAGTGTAACTATGAAACATGCTCTTATCTCCATCAATCTTTCCTGATCCTTATGAGATCAATGACATCCATAGTGTCCTTTTGACATCAATGACAATCATATTGCTATCAATCTCCCCCTTTGGCATTGATGGCAAACTAAATGCTCTAATGCAAACTTAATGTTCTGATCTTCTTATAATTTGATCCTTCTTTAGCATTGCTTGCATTGGCTTCTAATGAGTATGAACTAAACCTATTCATTCCAAACTTACTCCCTCTTAGGCAATGGAACATTTTCCTAAACTCATTTTGGACACTTGCTTTATTCTTCCAAACTTTTATAGAGAGCATTTTTCCTTTTTCTCCCCCTTTGACATCAATGGTAAAGGGACTCCTTCTCATTGTTTATCAAAAGTGTTCTCCCCCTTTTTCAGATAAAGGATTTTGTCTAAGAACCTACAAATTTTAACTCGTTAGTAATTTTCAAAAGTATACATGCCTGAGTTGACTTTTCTCTCTTCTTCCAAGGATTAATAAATCTTCCATGAGACTCCCCCTAGACTCATATACTATTACTAGTGATTTAGTGATGTGGTGTAGGAGCCACCACTCCTAACTTATGTCTTAGATATTCAAATTATTCTTTGGGAAGATGTTTGGTGAATATGTCTATAATATAGTCCTTAGTTGGCATGTATTCCATTATGACCTCTTGATCTACAACCCTTTCTCTTAACAAGTGATACTTGATTGATATGTTCTTGGTTTTAGAATGCATCATTAGATTCTTTGATATATTTATTGCACTTGAATTATCACAAAGAATAGAAATAGGTGACTTTTACTCAACCTTGATGTCTTTGAGTGTTTTCTTCATCCATAGGATTTGAGTGTAGCATGTCATTGTTGTTACATACTCTAATTTTACTATAAAAAGAGTAACTAACTCTTACTTTTTACTCAACCATGAAATAAGTCTATTTTAAATAAAAATGCACCACCACTAGTGCTTCTTCTATCATCCACACTTCCTACCCAATCAATATCTATATATGTTATCAAAGTGAAATCTTCAGTTATAGGGTACCATAGGCCATAGTCAATTGTGCTCCTAATTTATCCAAATATTATTTTCACTACATTGGCATGTGACTCTTTAGGAATAGCCTAAAATCTAGCAACCATGCATACTACTTGCATGATATCTAGTCTTGATGCAATTAGGTATAGCAAGATACCTATCATTGATCTATACAAAGTCTAATTTGCATCAAGGGACTCATCATCTTTGCTTAACTTGCATCTAGTTATCATGGGATTACTAACTGGTTTACTATCTTTCATTCCAAATTTCTTGATCATCTCCTTTACATACTTGGTTTGGGATATGAATATCCCTCCATTAGATTGTCCTATTCGTAGACCAAGGAAGAAGGAAAGTTATTCTAGCATAGACATCTCAAATTCACTTTGCATTTATGTAGTAAATTTTTTGCACATTTTATTATTACTACCACCAAAGATGATGTCATCTACATAAACAACAACAATCAACATATACTCACCTTCTAATTTGAAGTATAGATTATTGTTTGCACATCCTTTGTTGAAACTTTATTATTGTAGGTATTAGTCCAATCTTGAATACCATGCTCTAGGTGCTTGTTTTAGACCATACATTGCTTTCTTCAATTTGCACACATAATCTTCTTCATTTGAAAACTAAAAACCTTTTGGTTGTTAAATATAGACTTCCTCTACTAATTTCCTATGTAAGAAAGTAGACTTTACATCCATTTGATAGACTTTAAACTTTTTTTTAAATAGAGAATGTTAGAAACATTTTTATAGATTCTAATATAGCAACTAGAGCAAATGTTTCCTCAAAATCTATGGCTTCTACTTATTCATATCCCTTTCACACTAATCTCACTTTATTTCTTATAATATCTCCATCCTCATTGAGCTTATTTCTATAGACCCATTTTGTTCCTATCACATTCTTGTTTGAGGGTCTTGGAACTAATTTCCAAGTTTTGTTCTTTTCTATTTGGCTTAGTTCTTCTTCCATGGCTTTTATCTAATTTTCATCCTTGTTGGCTTCAACATAGCTCTTAGGCTCAATTTCAGATATTAGAGCAAAACTTACTTGCTCCTTATTCATTACAGTTCTTCTCCTTGTTTGAACTCTTTCATTCTTATTGCCAATTATTTACTCTTTAGGATGATCCTTTTGAACAAATATTGGAGGTGATTTTTCATTATTTTCCTTAGCATCTTCACTAACTACTTATTCTTCAAGATCTATCTCTTCATTATCAATTTCCTTATTAGGTTCAATATGTTTTATGCCTTATTCAACCTTGAAATTTATGCTCTCCATGATCCTGTGTAGCCTCTTATCATAACATACATAGGCTTTAGTTTGAGTGCAATAACCAAGAAATATTCCTTCATCACATCTTGAGTCAAAGCTTCCCAATTTTCCCTCCTTTCTTTTGATGTAGCATTTAATTTCAAACACTCTAGAGTACTTAATAGAGGTAAGCTTTCCATACCATAGCTCATAGGGATTTTTATCACTATTTACCCTCAGTTGAAATTTGTCCAAGATGTATACTATTGTTTGGACTACTTCTCTCCAATATCCATCAAGTAACTTGGTCTCTTTCAAAATTGTTCTGGCCATTTCCTTGACTGTCTTGTTCTTTCTTTCAAAAATTACATTATGTTGTGGAGTCCTTGTTGCAAATTAATGCCTTTTGATTTCATGCTTCTCATAATACTCTATGAATTCCTTTGAGGGGAATTCTCCACCTTTATCATATCTTAAGCATTTGATTTTTCATCTAATCTCATTTTCAACCATGGCTCTAAAGATCTTTAATCTCTTAAAGGCTTGACATTTATCCTTCAAAAAGGTTACCCATATCATTCTTGAGTATTCATCTAAAAATAAAATGAAGTAGCACTCTCCTTTAGATCCTCTTGTCTTGGTAGGACCATAAATATTAGTATGAACTAATTGTAGAGGCTTTGTATTTAAATACTCTTTTGTTTGAAATTTAACCCTTGTCTGCTTGCCTAGTTGACATTCCTTGCAAGTAGTATCTATAAGTTTGGTTATCTTGGGATGTGTCTTACACAATTATTTGAGCTCACTTTGACTAGATTATCAAAGTTGATGTGACCCATTCTCATATGCCATAACCAACTCTCATCAATATTTCCCATGAGGTAATTATTTCCATTTACTTCAATAAGATTTTAGATATTACTTGTAGTCCTTTTCCCTTCTGCAACTATTCTTACAGATCTCTTTAACATGCAGCATTATACATCAAATGTGACTTTGTATCCATTGTCACACATTTAGCTGACACTTAGTAGATTATGCTTCAATCCTTGAACATAAAGGACATCATGTGTAGGCATTTTACCATCTATGTTCAAGGTTCCTTTACCTTTGATCTTTACTATTTTGTTGTCTCCCAATATGACAAATCATTCCTTACATTTTCTTAATTTTGTGAACTTGCTCTTATCACCATTCATATGCTTTTAGCAGCCACTATCTATTACCCACAAATTCTACTCTTTGGTATGGAGTGTAGTTTGAGAAATCATGGATTGATTTTTCACTTTCCACACTTCATTGGGTTTCTTTTATGTCCTCTTCTTCTCTTTATCAAAGACTTGTGAAACTTTATTCACACTAGGAGAAATTCCTTTCTTTACATTATGTAATTTTGATATTACAAATCTAGTCCTAAAATGTTTAGCTATGTGACCAAAATTATTACAATTATAGCACATTACATTTGTATCTAACAAAGGAGCAAATGAATTTCTACTTACAAAATTTTTTATCCTTATAGATTCAACTCTACAATCAATAGCCTTATGACCAAAATAATTATAGCTATAATAATAACCATAAAAAGATGAGGAATACCTAGTCATAGCATTTCTTTGTGCAACATGAGGAACTCTTCTAATTTTTAGATTCTTTAAGTCTCTCACTTTAGTGGATCCATTTTCATTATCTACCTTTGTCTTCTTTTTTTCTTCAATATTATTTTTAGGTTTTGTTTTCTTCATAATAGTTGTATTTGATTCTATCTTTGTGTCCTTGCAAGCTTTCTCTTTCTTTACTCTTGATTCTCCTTTTGCTTTGAAGTTTTCATATAGGTTAGTAGATGTACTAGTTGAGGAACTTTTTCCCTTCTCATAACCAAGACCTGATCTCTATTTTGAGGGATTTTGAGATTTGATCATTTCATCAAGAATATTTGATCCTTCTATCAACTTCAAACATTTATCTAGTTGACCTTTGGTTTTTTCAAGCTCTTTTTTCAAAGCCACTATTTCTACCTCTAGCTTCATACATTTATAATATTTAGATTGTAGTTCATGTTTGACTAAATATTCTATTTTCTTAGCCTCTTCAACTTGTGTCTTTAAGATAATTACCATCTGATTAGATTTTTCAAGACTTTTGGACACCTTTTCAATTTATTTTTTACCAAGCTTCTTCTACCTTGAGTTTTCTTTTCTCAGCTTGTCAATCTCATCTAGAGATCATATGAGTTCACATTATAGATCCACTTCTCCTTATTCTTCTTAATCTAAGTCTTTTTATCCCTAATCTAAAGTAGTTGATTCCATTGTCATGAATAGTACTTCTTTTTCTTTGGCCACAAAATCACAGTCATGATCATCATTAAAATTATCACTATCATACATTGAATCATTGTCTTCTTTTATATATAGACCTTTATTATTATTCTTAGGATAGTGAGGTTTCACCTTTTTGAAACTCTCTACTTGCTCAAAGTTATCCTTTTTATTATGAGGGAATTTAGTAGTAAAATGTCCTACTTTACCATAATTAAATAATTTGAAGGGTAACTTACCTCTGTGCTTTCTATATCCTCTCTTTAGTCTTTTGACAAAGTTAGCTTCTTCTTAATTAGTCTCCTTAGATTTAGATGTAGATGTTTCTTCCTTAACTTGCTTGGCTACTTTGAATGTAGCTTCTCTCTTGAAAGTGTCTATCTCTCCCATTCTCATCCCATAGGCTATGAAGGTCCCACAGAACTCATCAATAGTGAATTTATCTAGATCTCTTGCTTCTTCTATTGCAAAGATTTTAGAATCATATCTTGATGGTAGAGATCTTAAAACCTTTTTAACAATGATTGACTCTTTCATTTATTCTCTAAGGCCTCTGATTGCATTTATTATTTCATCTACCATGAGGAGGTAGTCTGTAATATTTTCCTCTTCATTCATATTAAGACTCTCAAACTTGCCTTTGTAAGTTTGTAGCTTCATCTGCTTTACGTTGTCATCTCCTTCATATATGCTCTTTAGTTTTTCCAAATATCTTGAACATTTTGACACTGCATCACTTTGACAAACTTTGAGTTTGATAATCCACAAAGAAAAGCATTCTTTGCCTTATCATTACTTTCATATGCCTTCTTGGCAACCTGATCAGTAGGAGTTGTAGTAGGGGATATATATATCTATTTACCATAGACATCCATACATCAAAACCTAATGAAGATAAATAAGCTTCCATTCTTATGATCTAGAGTACATAGTTAGATCCATCAAAGAGAGGTGCTTTGTTTGATGGAGATCCTTCTTAACCAGCCATTATGTTCAATGTTTCAAGATCTACTTGAGATGGTCAAAATTCTTTCAAAAACCTTAAGATATGATACTAATTATCGAAACACAACTAGATATTAAGAGGGGGGTGAATCAATATATTAACTAAAATTAGTCCTTTAAGTATTTTTAATGTAGATTAAAACATATATGTGGATCAAATCAAATATGCAAAGATCACACAAATTCAAATACACATGACACTAGATTTAGATGTGGAAAACCCAAAGGGACAAACCATAGTGATAATAACTACTAGAATCTAATATTCTAATGCAGCCTCATAGTTCAAAGCCTCACTGGTAAATCTCACTAGTTACAATGTTTAAGGACACCAATCTTAAGGAGACACCAATCCCTTGATTTAAGAGCTTCAACTCTAATGAAGTACCCACTCCCTAATCTAAGCACCCACTCAGCTTATATGATGGCACCAACCTATTAGACTCTTTTATGGAGATACAACTCTAAATTACAAATTAGATTCATACATGAATCTAAATCTTTGTTCTTTGTTATAGGTCTAATCTGCAACTGGTCATATTATGAAAATTTTCTTTGTGCCTTCTTCCTATATGCTTCTTACTATGCCACTAGTCTTGTGTCTAGATATGTCTATATTTGACACACTTCATTAGCTTCACCAACCACTCTACTCATCTTTGCCCCTTCTGGTTCTATGTCTTTATAATTTTTTATTTGACACACCTCATTGGCTTTTGCTCTCTGCCTCTATCTATATTCAATTTGGCTCAATAAAAAAATTAATTATTTTAGCATCATTTTATTTGTCCTAGATATCATATATATCTAAAAAAATGATCTAGGGTTCCATATCTTTTAAGTGTTCATACTCAGACTACAACACATCATGCCAATTCTGGACTCTAGCTTATTATGACTTAGACTATAAGTTTTTCACATCTCGATTCTATTCATCACACCATAATTGTAGGTCTTTTTGCTATCTATAACATCTGTTAGACTCAAGTTTTGATGCATAGGCTCTTTAATGTAGATTTATTATCTTAGATCGATCAATCTCATTATTTATGTTGAGATATAGATCTTATATGCATGTTCCTACATGTTTATCCACTTGACCACTTGAATTTAAACACTTAAATACTGGCCTTTCATCTCTTTCTTCACACCATCTCCAAGCTTTCCTACTTCATCATATCCTTATATGCTACTAAAATTTAATGTTCCACTCTTTAAAATACATCCATAAATCTCCAGATCCTATCTCCTGTGTTGTTAGATCTTTAAAATTACATGAACTTTACCTTGACTAGGTCGTTAAACTTTGAAACTTTGACCTCATATCATTGTGTCCTATATCTTTGGATCACTTTCACTATATCAATCTTCTTGAACCTACTTGGTCTTTAACTCATCACTATGTCAATGAACCTCGATCACTTTATACCATTTGAATCTATTTGCTATATTGGATCTCCTTTGCATGATAACCTGCACACCATTAGATCTTATGACAAGCTCAATATTTATATCTATCCAACCCTTGAGGATATTATACTTGGTGTAAGCATGTGCCTTCTATCATAGCTATTATTTTCTACTATTGAGACATTTGGCATCCTCACATTGCTTGTTGACGTTTTGACTTTAAGCTGCACCATAGATTAACAATCTAGGCTCCATGATTATGACACTTATCATTTTCATGTTAACTTAGAGGTCCTTTTGACAATTTGTCTTCATCGTGCTCCATTAGATCTCCAATGTCTAATTAAGCACTAACCTTTAATCTTCCAATTAGCTTGAACATTAACTCTAGCAAGATTATGCTCATGGGATCTCTATCTGACAAGCTCTATAAATGTGACACTTTTCACTAGTGCATTTACTCAAAGGAGCCTTTGATAATTTAACTTTGCTTCACTTAATTAGATCATCTATGTATAACAAAGTGATAGTTGTTGATCAAGCTGGGACATATATTAAGTCTTAGACTTAGGAAAATATAAAGTCCTTTGATCATTGCTTGAAGCTTGTAATTTCTAGGTCAAGGGGCCATTTTCTTAACAATAATATGGACTTAAGTTGTCAATTCCTAGCTATACCAAGTCAATATTAAAATATAAATTTACTTATTGATGATATGGCTAAACCCTTAAGATTTTACTGTGAAATCCTATCTAGTTTAAGAGCTAAATAAGTCAATTATGAGATCATTCCTTCTCCTCTAAACCTACAGACCATATTTCTAGAATGTATATCAAAAAAACCATAATTGATCTTCTATCTATTTGACTTTAAACATCAATAAATGGTCTCTATAAAAGCATGACAACTGTGCACAGTGCAACTATGAAATATGCTCTTCTCTCCATCAATGTTGCCTGATCCTTTTGACATCAATGACTTCCATACTGTCCCTTTTGATATTAATGACAATTATATTGCCAATAATGAATAGCTTATGGAATTATTTACATTGGGTAATGAGTTATCCTATATTGGTTCAAGTGTGTACCCATCCATTATGAGTAATAAGTGTGTACCCATATATTATGAGTAATGCAAGTCTATGTAAAGGAAAATAATATCATTGTAAAGTATATTAAGTAGGTGTTGAGTTTTCTATTTGTCAAAAGGATATTGGAAGTGTCCCCCTCAAAGGGGATTTATAGATTTATTCCTTCCTTGAGGAGTATTATATGGTGTTTTTATACCTTAAGGGTATTATTCTATTTCTAAATATATTATTATTTAGACATTTTGGTCCACCAACATATCTTGTGTTATGTTAATCTACATTATATTTCATATAATTTTACCACCATAGAGGCATATAAATTGTGAGTAATAAACCATAGATTCATCTTGCTCAAGTATATTCCTCTCATTTTTATCTTTGCTTTCCACCACGTGTAGGGCTAATGCATTTATAATGTGTTTTCCTAAAAAATTTCTAGTTGTTCAAATAATGACATATGGCATAGGCTTTACCTAGATGACCCTTGTGAAATTGATTTTAAATTAGGCTTATCAGTTTTTAAAAATAGCTAATGGTGTCAAGGAAGAAGATGTCGGAAGCATAGGAAGACATTACAGGGCTGGTTTTGTGCAATAATTCAAAGGTGTTCTTGAAGGAAGAGTAGCATTCTATCAAGTGGCTAAAGAGTATTATGAAAGGGAAGGAATAAAGGTGATTGTTAGAGAGGTAGATGGAGATGAATTTGTTGGTGATGGAGATAAGGTAGGACCAGGCATGGAAGGAGATGGAGATGGAGATGGAGAAGGAGAAGTCATCATTTGTTTGTGATATTTCAAGAGTAGTGTGAGAAGGAAAAAGTAAAACTGAAGATAAATGTGAATGAACATATGTAAGAGAGGAAGTTAGAGAAGGGGGGGAAATGGGTGTATAATAATGCCTAAAAATTTTACCTTGGCTAAAATGGCATGAATCTAAAATAACCATGATAATATTCTCACCTAGCTAACACATGCTCTAATTTTTACTTATGAAATAAAATAGACCATGAATTGGGAATTTGAATACCATGTTTATATCTATGTGTGATGAAATTAGATTCTATGTGTTGTAGTGTTTTTGATTGCCTAACTTACTTATACCATTGAGTATTCCCTCTTATCATACTTAAAAATTACATGATCGATGCATAGTAATTATTACACCAACATTAATCTACACTATAAATTCAAGTTGATTTTAATTTCAATAACAATATCATTAAGTTAATAGGAGTAAAATAATAAATCATTGACAAATGGTGTCATCTATTTGGAATTCCTCTTATCCCACTAATTATATGTCTCCTTATCTGATTCAGATGGAACAACCCATATGATCCTCATATCTAGAATTGATAAGCCATTGTACTTTCAATGATAATACACACCATAAACACAATGTCCCTATTAAGACCCTTGTCATTTCTTAGCTCAATCTAGTGTTTGTAATCATGGACTTCCCTAGTATGAGTAATAAGTAACAAGAAGAATTTAGGGGCAAAAAATGTGTAGAAAGAAGTCATGTGGAAACCATGGGTAGTTTTAAAAACAAAACAAATGAATAATCCATGTGGTCAAAGTTTCTACATGGATGTGGTGTTGGGGAAGAGTTTGAGTATTTATAAAAAATTTAATAACCCAAAAAATATATTTTAAGATTAATGATAATATTTGTGTAATATCGATATGTCCATTAATAATATATTTCCTTAATAGAATTGGATTAACCAAATTTCTTTGGCATACATATAACTTATGTATAAGGTGTATCATAAGATTTTATTGACTTATTCATAGAGCATGACCTAAATTTACCTCTTAATAAAAATTTATATTAATAGCACTTTCCATAGAGGTGAAAATTACACTAGAAGGGATGTAATTTTCTATTTTGGTAAAGCAAGTTTTTGTAAAGGGAAAGATTAAATCAATAATCGTACCTCACCCATAACCCATGATTACTAACCTCATCTCACCTTTTTTGCATGATGCAATATGAAATAATAATCTAATATTTTTGGTGGAGATGACAGTGGAAAATAAGGTCATGTTCCTTCACATGACATGATAATGAGTTGTGTAAGGAGGAGATGTTTTGAGTTTTGGAACTTCTTCATAAAGTATGGTCAAAAAAATTTGCTTACAACTCATGAATAGATAAATATAAGTAAAACTAATATTAATTGCACTTTCCCCAAAGGTGTAAATTATGTCAAAATGGATGTAATTTTATATTTTTATAAAACACAATTTTGTAAAGGGAAATAGTGTAAATCAGTATTTGTACCTCACTTGAAACCCATGACAGCTAACCCCCTCTTACCTTTTAAACATGTTGTGATATACAAAAATGAATTATATGGGATAAGTGTTATCCATATGTCACCATATAAAAATTTGTGTCTTCCAAATGTTAATGTGTTCATTTATGCTAATATTATATTGTACTATTATAGTATATTGTTATATGCCCCCCTGGTGTATGATATCACAATGAAATACCTTGTCATTGCCCATCACCATCATTGCAAAACTAACCTTGAAATATTTCATTATTTTCATGTTATATATGACCTTGCCCTTTCTTATATGGCTTTGATTATGGTGTTTATGTATGTTCTTAAAACTAATGGTATTACACTAAGTGTCGATATATTGCTAAATCTAGCTTGGGTGTATAATATGGACCCTCTAGTGTATGATACTAAATATAATATAATATAGGGTACCATATATTATGTAGTTATTAAATATTATAATAATTTTATTAAATGTATATTATATATTTAATTATATATATGGATAACATTTATCCCACATGATTTACACCTACACACATGATTGCATTAACTTTTGAACTAACATGTTAATGTAACAACAATATATAATGATATGTGTAATTTATATCAAAGCAAGGTAATAACATCTTTAATTAGGCATTTAATATTATCAATGGTAGATGAGGATGTCATAAGAGCTTATTTGATTGTGACAAGGCTCCATGTCTCATGTGCAGCTTGAAGCAATGATGCAATATTGTTGATGTTGGGATGAGACATTGGGGTCCCAAATTCTATCTTGTAGCTTTCCATTCATCCATGATACCAATGTATTTACACCTAGAGTAATTACATTGGGCTTAAGAACATACAAAAACACCACAATTAGACCCCTGTAAGAAAGGGCAAGGCCATACAAAACATGTAAGTATTAAAATATTTCAAGGTGAGCTGAGTGGTTGTGGTGAGGGGAAATGACAAGTATTTTATGTGATATGTGCACCAAGGGGTGTATATCATAAATTAGATCTATATTTATGTCAACTTTTGGATTTACATGACAAAACCCAATGCAAAGGGGTTTGTAGCTTACAAGGTGGTGGCATCTTTGATTGGTTATTTTCTATTATCAAGGGTGGAAATGGATGTCATGAGTGTTGGTTTCATTGTGATAGGGATCCATCTCTGATGTGTGACTTGAATCAATGATGAAATACCATTTATGTGGGGATAATACATTGAGGTATTGGAGTCTATCTCGTAGCTTCCATTTTTCCATGATATAGCCATTGATAGATGTGACATGTTATTAAATTTTGAACAAGCATCTTCTTAGGGTTCATTAAGCTCATCACTTCAAATAACCTATCACTATTCTTCACCATCACCATCCAACTCACCTTAAAATCTTTCACAGCTTCCATGTTCTATATGGCCTTGCCCTTTCCCACCAATTCACCATTGTTCAAACTCGCCTTAAAAGTAAATGTCTCATCCTTGCACAACATATTACTATGTCGTATAAATAAGCACATAGCATCATGTTCTATTGTCACCTTCACCAAAAATATTATATTATTGTTACATACTACATCATGCACAAAAATTGATATGGGGTCAACAGTCATGGATTTTAAGTGAGATATGACTACTAGTTTACACTCTATCCCTTTACAAAACTACATTTTACCAAAATAGAAAGTTACATCCCTTCTAATGTAATTTGTAACTTTGGGACAAGTGTTAGCTATTAGTCCCAAAGGGATACTCTAGCCATTATTTGACTTTAAATATCGATTAATCTCAAGGGCTTGTGACTAATCAACAATAATATGCGATTTGTATTTATAGCATTTTAAATGTTAAATTTTTATAACATGCAAGTTTTTTAACTGATGGAATATAATAATATTATTTTATGTCCATTGATTAACTTAATCTTACATGTTATTATTTCCTTCACATGAATCAAGGTAATTAGGGCCAAACAAAAATTATAAAATTACATGTGTGCATCGTATGAGTTCTAATATTTATGGTATTATTAATTCCATTTGATGCAGTACAATGCAGTTAAATTTCACAAAGATTCAAAACTTGGTTTTAAAGATAGACTACACTCTACCAACATTAAAATATTGGGCAATCACTTCAATCATTCTTATGACTCATGACTACCATCCTCTAAATTTTTGGAGCTCTCACTCTTCTAACCATCTAAGTCATGTTTTCTCTCTATATTGTCATAAGGTTTATATAATGGGGGAGCAATAATTATATGCTTTGAGGCTGAGAATAAAAGAGATGTGAAAAATCATGATCCAACAGAAAAGGGTGTTTGGTGGAAAGATGAAACCCAGTCGGTTCTCTATCCCCCTAAAATCACTACATAAATCCTAAGGGAAAATAAGAAGGGGGATACAAATATTATAGTGGGTCTTCTCAAATATTCACATTATCCACTCAGAATGAGTTATGTAATCAACCTTGTTGTAATGAACTTAAAAAAATCTCATCATAGGCTTCTGCAGAGATATTAAAATAGTCACTCCCTCCTCTTATCAAATTAAATTTATTAATTCTATTCTTGCTTTTATTTTAGTTAGATTGTTATTCTAATCTTACAGAATTTATGTTGGGCTCTTTTCATTTAGTTTGGTATATCTTTTCCCTAGTTATGTGCCTAATAAAACAAGATTTTCAATGATCTAGCATGTCGGCATATCACACAAGAAAAGGTTCTCACATGCTTACTATAAAAACACAGCTTAAGACCGGTTCTCATTGGTTTTGTTGTGAGAAGTTGTATTTATCTAATTTCCTAAGCTAGGGAACTCAGACAAGCACTTAGTCCTAAAATCTTAGCTCCATATATAATTATTAACTATTCATTCATCACTTAACTAATAAAATAAAAATAAGTTGGCACAAAATGATAACAAATAGTATTAACTCCATTATAACCATGGATAGATGTACACAAGTATTTCATCAAAATAGGATTCATTTCATTACATTCATAAGTTAAGTCAAGAATACAATGATTCTAGAATTACAATGATCAATAATTCATCAACAACAACACTAAGTACAATAATGGGGTATTTATACATGGTCTACCCTGACCATTTAGTTACAGAAGTAAATACAAATAAGATGACTCACCAATGATCATTAACATAATTAAGTCATGGTAAGCCATTTACAATGAATTCCTTAAGGACCCAAGCTTAACTACTCCTATATTCTCTATCTATGATAGATATTCTTCACTAAATGCCTATCTTCACATGGGCCAGTGTTGGATTTATGCTTGGCTTATTCTTTTCTAATGTTCATGTGAACCGTTCCATAATTGTCTCTGCTTTCTGTGCCTTCCCCAAGTCTTCTGATAATATCCAAGTCCTACTTTCTCAGGTTCTCCATGTATCATGCTTCTTTATTCCACATGACTTGCCTCTTTCATGCCATGGTCTTATACATCATGATCTTTCATGCCATGTCTCTCCCATGATGCTTGTCTTTAAAAGGTACTTAGCCAAAATTTCTTCAAAATTTATAACCACCCCACTGAGTTTGACTTAGAAAAATATGATAATTTTTTTTATTTTAATCAATGTATTATCCCATTAGAATTCACCAAGAGAATATAATTAGTGATATATATATATATATATATATATATATATATATATATATATATATATATATATATATATATAACATTCTAAGTGTGTTAACTATAAATAAGCATGTGACATCTCATAGTCAATGACCACTATCAACATATAAAACACATCATAACCAAATATGGAAAGTAATTACAAATGCCCAGCAACAACTGGTACAATGATACAACTACTTCCAAAGTAAAAATAAGTAAATAATTACATCTCATCAAGGATAATGTCTCAATAATAATAAATACAATACATTGTACAAATACAAGATACATGGCTCCATAGAAAATGAGTTTTGTAAACTCTAGTATTTATGGAAATCTCAAGTGTCATCTCTAATTAAGTATTGTTGTGGGGAGGGAGAGCATCATTCGAGCACTTTTACACACCAACCATAGACCATCAAACTCCCACATGATTATCCATCAAGGAATGACCTTCTCTTTATGGATGAGTAGATAGTGATGGTGCAGGAATCCATAGATACAAGCTAGTACTTGTGTGTTGTATGATTTCTAAAAAATATGTTGTAACCCATAAATAAACCTATTATAAAAAGATATCACACAAACATGTAAATCATACACATAAAATGATAATGTCTCACTAGCATTACTTTGGCCTAAGTTTTTAATAGTTATTATTCCTTAAGATCAATTAATTTTATACACACCTCTTGATCGGATCACCTTCATCTAGCATTGTGATGCTAGTAAGCTAGTGGAGTTCATCTCACTGCTTACTTAGTACCAGCAATGTAAGATTTGGTTAACATAAATATAACCAATAGATTCATACTATTACTTTTTAATATTAATCACAAAACATGCTAAATAAATAAATAATCAAAATGCATACATTTAGTCCATCAAATATATGAATGAATCTCCACAATATTATTTATCATATAAATAATATGCAAACAAGTATAGATTATACCAACTGGGTATAATATCTATTAAGTTGCATATTCTATTTTATGTAAGCAGATACAATACAATACTTTCTACTATCAGTTGTAGAATGTGCTAAACATAAAAATAACCAAAATGCATATATTTAGTCCACCAAACATATGAATGAATTATTCATAATATCATTAATAATAGACATACAATTACAATTTGTACCACCTGAGTATAATATACACTTAGACTACAATTTTTTAATTCTTATACACTCTATGACACCCCATAATATCATAGTTCATTGTTCATGAGTGCAACTACTCAATTATGAACAACTAGTTTACAATTTAAAGAATCAAATGTCTCATAATCCTAAATATTAAGAAAACAAGTATAGTTTTATACCAACTGGGTATATCTTATGTTTAAACTACATAATCTAATTTCTATAAGTAGATTCAACTATATAGTACAAGAATTAATAACATAGTCCACCATTTTATGTACATACTACTTACTTTCAAGTAGTCAGTCACAATAATAAGGTCATAATTCTCATGAGAACATAATATTTTGTTTAAACAATCGATTATATTTCAGGAAGTTGTGTGCATATATAAATAGCTCTCCCATTTCTCAAGAGTCTATAACTTAGTATTTACCAATCAAAGAACTATAACTTATAGGCACACATCATGATGCATTAAATATATGTTATATATTTATACGCCCTCATACATTCATGGTATGTATCATACATAGGTTTACAATGGAATAATATACAATATGCTAGTCAATAATTCTAAATAAGTATAAGTGGACTATGTTATAGTATACTCATCATTAACATTACACATATCCCATAGATATACTAACCACTGGATCAAAATTTAGTAATACATTGTGAGTTATATTATCTAGTAACACAAGTATACTTATGAATGAAGAGTCTTATATTTAGCATATCAAGCTGAGAAGGCACAAACAATATGATATTTAGCATAGTCTTTGAACTAAATGATCCCATATATATATAGTATATCATTTATATTACATACGACATTATTACTAGTTATAACACTATAAATATATTGAGTTAACATTGCTCACACATATATCATCACTAGACATATTATCTAGTAATGTGAGAAGGTAATCTAGTTAGCTGTCAAGATAATCTAGCTAACTATTTAACCGGTATAATTTATTAATATATTAAAATACTAAGATTATATTTCTCAAACCTAGAATATAACCAAATAAAGGATATCTTATTTATACTTTATATGGTAATAATATTCATATACTTAACATACATCTATAATAAGATTGCTAACAGGATACTAACTTAGCGTCAGTATTACATTATACACCTATAATGGTTATGTTAAGCATGATGTGTATTCCATAATGCATTGACATATTGATATAACACTTAGCATACACCTATAAATGTCATAGTAGAATATAGTGTTAATATAATACATTTTATATGATATTATAAACATATCATCTCATCACATCCACATTCAGAATATATCATTGTATATCAAAATTTCTATATATAAACTATGAATATATACATAATTGTATGTATACACATATGCGCCTATCTATATCAAAACTTTCATATTCCTATACACCTATGATCTAAATATAACATTTTTAGGCACTTAGTATAATATACACCTATTTATATTAGAAGTCACCAAAAAGTAAACATATTTACCTAATCACTACATAATAAATCCTTGGTTCTTTTGCAATCATTATATATGTACATCACTAACGAGTATCTGTTATGTTCACTATTATTTGTGATTATATATAGGTTTATATATAATAAGGATCATTGTAGTATTTACTATATTAAAATGTATTTATTACCAACTTACTAATATTTATTGGTGTTATATTGCGCTCTATATCCATTTTCATGATAAAGTTAGGAGTATTTATATAAACTTAGTTTTGAGTTAGGTCCTAAGTGATGCACCTTATATTTTTCTACCTATAATCACATATAAATGAGATGATTTCAAAAGGTAAGAAGTCTAATATCCATATAGCACCAGTAAAGTTGGATTATTTTGTATCTCCCAAATTCAAGGTATATACTAAATGATGTGGAAGAGAAAAGGATTCATTTCTCTACTCAACTTAAGGAGACATTGATGATTGATTTTGGCCTGGTAACGACGCCACCTAGAAAGAGATAATTTATTATGAATGATTAGGTGCTTACCAACATTTAAATTTATAGTAAACATCACCCCTAGTAAAGGAAATAAACAATAGATCAAAGGTATAGGAAGCATCATTGCCATTATAATAAATGAATAGCAGACTGAATGTATATATATACTTCACTTAGGTATAATGTTTGTTTGTATTTATTCATTTTATATGTATATATCTTTTGGGCATGTTTATCTATTTTGATTACACCATATTATTTATATTTATTTGTATTTATGAGTAGAAGCAAATTCTCATTTCATGAGTCATCTACAATGCTCTAATGGGCTATGAATTAGTTGGTGCAAGGGTTGATGATGGATTGGTACTTTTTTTGTGGTCTTTTCATATCTAAAATGGAGATTGAATCCAGGTTACAGAGCATCTAGGGTCTCAAACTAAGCTAGGAAATCTCAAGCCTCAACCATAGGTCAGAATTATTAATATGACCAAATTAAAGCACAGATATGGAGAAATTTTACACATAGAATATCACACAAAATCTTGATAATTCTACTTAATATTTTAATAATTTTCCCTACCTAACAAAGAATCCAATTTGAAGTATTATAAACTAGCATATCTCTTACACCACACCTTCCTTTTTCTCTCTTATTCTTTTGTGTTCTTCTTCTCCCTTCCTCTCCTCTTTTCTATATGTGCCCTCCTTTTATCTTTTTCCTTTCATCAAGAATATGGTGATTTTATTTTTTTCATGTTTTTTCTTTTTTTCATCCAAAGCTTTACTCTTTTTTTTTTATTAAATGATTTTATTTTTGTTTTTCTTTGTTTCATTAAATTAATAACACATTACTTTTATTTTATTTGTTTTATTTTCCTATATGAGGCTTTTCCTATTTTATATTTTTTTTTCTTAATGACTTAATAATAATATGGCTTAAATAATAATACTACTAATATAAAGTTATTTTCCTTATGTTACCCACTTATATTAAAGTATTAAATCCAAATAATGATATTCCCAAATATCATAAGGGTAACTAGTTAAAATTTTAGACACATGGGTTTAGTCTGCATACATTAGTAACCTGGTACTTACTTCCACAAATTTACATTATGTAACATTAACAATACTAAAAAAGCACATAGTAACATTATACACTAAATCTATGTTTAATATCCATAATGAAATCATATAAAATTAATTCTACCTAGGCATAAATCATAATTAACACACAAATAGTATGCAAAAATATTTATCCAAATGCAAACAGCATCCAAAAACACACTACACTAACCATTCAAACAATGCATATAACATGTACTACCTAATGTGGTGTATGTAAGGTTCCACTCATTCCTCTATCATCCCCCAATATATCCATATATGTCACCCTCTCCAATGATGCTCTCCCATTGTCATGCTCTAAGGGATGAATCTCTCCTACGTCCAACTCATGACAAGTAAGTAGTTAGTCCATAACACCATGACATGTATAACATAAAATACTATTAAAATAACAAAATAACATGATCATAATGTAATAATATATACTAAAACTAACTCATAGTAGTGAAATCATGAAATCAAAGTAATATTCAATTATCCCACAATAACATATGACTTACAGCTTAGCTAGTAATAATCAAATCAAATCACCAAATAAAGATATCCATGGATAGTCTAGTAAGTTTGCTTAGCAAGGATTTAAGATATAATAAAATTAATAGCCCAACATCACCCCACACTGAGTCAATAGTTTGTCCCAGACTATGCATTTTGTTCAGGTCCTTCTAAAAACTTAGATCCTGACTATTTGACCTACCTCTTCACTCCTTCCTAATGACTCAATGAATTTTGGATCTTGGAAGTGATTTCCTTGGCCACTTATTTAATATTCTTTATCTCTTTAGGTTTCTATAAATAATCACATGCTTGAATGATTAAATGCTCAAGTGATGTAGAAGCACCTTTATGAACATATTCCAATGAAGCAACCTCTATCAAAACTTATCCTCAGAGCATCACAAAATTGGCATTTAACTCTAGGTGATGAGTGTTTATTTTGTTCTCTAGGGCCTCCACATATTGAAATTCTTTGGCATGCTCAACTTGATCTTTTATTATCAATGCATTCTCAACCAAATACTACCATTAAAGTTCTTCTACTTGAAGTTGTGCTTATAAAATTTTCCCAAGCCATGCTAGTTTAGCAAAAATCCCATCAAATATGGAAATCATGTCACCAAATCTATTCAAAAATCTCTTACATACTTTGATGGCTTCAGTAAACTACTACGTCACCCAATTTTTCATGTGCTAGGGATTGGGATGGTCTTTACATTTCTTTGACAATAGTTCTACTAGGGTTCCCAACTTATCAATCACCTCTTTAGTAAGAGGTACTCTATCTGCAAGGGTTAGATCCTAGTCTAAAATAGACTTTTAGAGTGTTAGGGTCTTTACTCTAGTCATTGTCATTATTTACAATTAGTTTTTGAGCTCTCCTAACTCTTCAAGTTTTATCCTTGTTGTGCACTTGTTTTGATAGAGAACAACTAAATCTTAATGTTTCTTTTGGAGTTTCTTTACATCAAATTCCTATAAGGCATTATACCTTGCCACCTCATGAATAAATTTTAAGGGTGTCACGTTTGCTTGAGATATTGTGCACATTCAAGGATTTACCCAAAGTGTGTTAGGAATTTCCACCTCCCTTAGTGCCCAAATAATGCTTTCTAAAGGTAGTTCATAATGGTTCTCTTCATTATATATCATTATAAAACAATTATTCTCATTGAGTCTACTCAGTCAAGTCCTCCTTAGATAAATATTCCCACATAAATAAGTCTTTTTCCAACATAACTTGTTAATACTGAGTGTGAAGGATTGTGTTTGCATTGGTAGTCATTTACCTTTATTGTGTGGATTCATCAATTGGTTCCTTCCTTATACAGGGATCTCATTCAATTATTTATACATCTAGGTCCTCTTCCTAGTGTCTTGGACTGATATCAAGACCACTCATTCCCAAATATATGTTTAAGTCATCCCCCATTCACCAGTGAGAATCTCAACATCCACTTATTTTTCATAAAGGGAGACTTTTTTGTGTTGCACTCAAAAGGGATCCTTCTTTGGTTTTGGGGTGGCTTCTTATTCCTCTTGTTCCTTAGGGAAATGTCCTCTTTCTAGTGTTGTATCTAGAATTATTCTTCTATTCAAGGTCACCATATTTAGGCATTGAGATATCTTTTTCTAATGTAACATATATCTATGGCATAAGATCAAGGCCTTATGGTTGACTTATAAGCCCATTATCCTTCAGTGTTGAAGGGGTAGTCTTTTTTCACTTAGATTATTTAGGTTGAGTGCTAGTATTGGCATCGTGTCCTAACATTTCTACTTTTGGTGCTTCTCAATCTCTAGTGGGGATGGAATAGTTTCTTTCTTATCCTTAGCACTCCTCGATGTCTTTTTTCACAGCTTTAACATATAAATAATGAATGAATATAATTCTCAACCAAAATTTGTTGAACCTTGATATTGGTATTATCTAGCTCTAGTTTATCTCTATAGGCCTTCTTCCCTAGATAAACATACATTTGATGAAGAGTATGAGTCTCAAAGTCAATCTCTTTAGCATCAATCTTCACGTGGTGTGCATCATATATCCTATTGATGGCATTCATACAATACCTTTCAATGAAAGCATGTGGCAACTTGAGCCATCTAGATAATTCATATAAGGGGCTCATATGGATGCACATTAGAGAAAAATGTTATTTTACTGAAAATAAAGGTTGGTCTCTTAGCTGAGTAAGCAAGTTTTTGGGAATGCACCACTCATTTCTAAATGATTCCTTCATTCCATCATACCAGCCCTTCATCTTAGCTTTATGAGAAGTGATTTTAATATTATGGCATGTCAAAAAACTTAAACCTTTCCATGGGACACTTATTTTATGGAGGTTAATCCCACTTTAACTCACCAATTATGTACTTTGGTATGTTAATTTCATCAAACACCAAAAATAAAAGATATCACCCTAAGCAAATTTTTGGTTAGATAGGTGGTGGGCCTTCCCTACATCTATAATATTTTTTTTATCAAACTATTGTGCCTAATTGTATTTAACCCCAAGGGTTACTTGATGGGAAACATACAAGTGTTCTATGTCTAAATTTTTACATAGATTCACACCTCCAACCTTGGTCATAACTAAGAGTGCAACCACTCTAAGGGCAAGATCCTGAAGACTAGTTATATGCATTACGTGCCCTTGCTTCTTGTATTCAAGTGCCATAATAGTCTTCTCAATTTCCTCCTAATCTTCTAAATATCCACTGAGGTCAGTGCCTAAGCATTGTATACCTATAACTTTACTAATTATTTGGGATGTGATCCTCATCCTGTACCCTACAAAATAGAAGTAATCCTCATGTACACATGTGATAAGAAACCTTATGACCTCTACAAGTTTTACAAAGTAAGTTAGATTACATAGCTAAAAAAGTATGGCATCATTGAGTTTATTGAAAATAGTAAGGTTATAAACAAGTTCATTATGGGTATTCTACTACTCAACCCGATAGTCACACTGTAACTCCACCTCATTCCATAGTTGGTAGTGATTATAGTTAAAAACTTGCCAAGTTAGCACATTAGACTCTCCTTCTCCATGTGCAACATTGCTTTAAGATACTACATCTCTTCAATCAATACTGTGGGTGGAAGCAATGTTATAGCTTTCTTCTTTGCCTGGTGTTTCATCATAGATTATATCTTGTTTTTTCTCTCAGTCTATTTTGGTATGTTTTCCTTGTGCACACCAAATTCACTAGGTACTTCTCTTATTAAAATTATGCACTCTTAAAATCTTAGTGAATTACAGGGAAGGGTTCACTATGCTTAGCCTTTTTATTTGGATTCATCACCCTCCAAGGATCCTAAAGGTTGAGGCATGGTCATCCGACCCTCCTGAATGAATATGTGATTACTTATTTAATTTATTCAACTCTTTTACTTAAACGTCCTCCAATGGTAGATGCTGACACCTGAAACCTATAATTCCTTTAATTTGCACTTCCCCAATCACTATTCCACCACTTTTTCTACTCACCATGATCACCTTACTCCACAATATTCAAATTTCTCATTGAAATTTGATAAAAGATCCTTTGATATCTTGAAAACACTCTTCTAGCAGCTTGAAAATGCTCTTATGGCTCTATAAATATGTGACTTAACAATAGTAAAGTGTCAAAATGATAATTAGTTAACCTTTTATAGATTGAAGGGGTAATCCATATTTACTTCCCAATTACCTCACCCATCATTCCATGCATTTAATGCCTCTAATGGTATTTCCATGATTTAAATTTGGCACACTTACCATTACAATTAATTTTCTCACATTTAACACATATGTCCCATCTCGTGCTTTTCTCGAATGCATGACAACTATAAATAATTTCAAAATTTTCCATTTCTAAGGTGTGAACCTCATTTCTTTATCTTGACTCTTTGTAGTAATTAGTCACTATATCTTGCATATCCACTTATCTTTATACACTTATAATTATGCTTCCCTTTTTTTATGCACATTCCCTTCCACTATTTCCTTGGCACTCTTTAGTTTTACTTCTTTCACACTTCTTACCCCACACTAAAATATGTATGTGTTTATCCATGACATGAAAAATAAAATAAGAAAGAACCAAGTGTTAATATAAACCTAATCAAGGGTGCACAACCAATGCCATAGCTTATTGAAAATAAACCAAAATCCTAAACTAAACTAGTGGCATACACCTTATTATTAAAAACATCACTCAGAATACTGGGGGAAAAGATAAAACCATTGAAATGGCTTAGAATAAACTAGTCATCCAACCACTTTAACTTACACACACATGTGGGACAAATACTATGAATAATAAACAAACCATCCCAACGGATGTAAAGTTTTCTAGAATGACATGTAAACTTGGAGTCATAAACCAATACCTACATACTTGGAGAAAAAGTATTATTTTTGAGATGTTGATCATGTTAAGCCTTTGTTCTCATTTATCCACTCCTTGACTCCAATGCACTATAAAATGGGTTTCATCCAACTAAAGAAAAACAACTAAGTGTGTTTTCAAAGAGTCATCATCATCCAACCAACTAACATCTGCAATATGTAGAGAAGGTAATTGGAACTCAATGGGGATAATGACTTCAATAACAAATATAAAATTAAATGAGGTAACATTGTTCAACCATTTATATGTGGTCTAATATGCCCATAATATCATATAAACATGATCATAATAGTTAATACGACTAATATTACAAATATTTGTCAATGTATGACCCAAGATTTTATTGAACGCTTCAATTGTACCATTGGCTTGAGGGTGGTAAGGTGTAGTCTTGTGGTGTATAATCATGAACTCAACCAAAAGGATGTGGATGGTATCATTAAAGAAATGAGTTCCTTGATCACTAGTCAAACTTAATAGATGTCTATACCTTGTAATAATATTCTCCCAAAGAAATATAATGGTAGTGGTAGTAGTAAAATCCTAGGTTGGAATTGCTTTAGCCCAATGAGTGAGGTAATCATTGGTAGTAATGACATAGTACACTTCAAATGCCTCCTCACTAGATTATTGGGGCTAATGAAGTCAAAAACCTATTTCTCAAAGGGTTCACAATCCAAGATCATATGAAAGGGCATAACATCCCTTTGGTTTGGTTTACCCACATGTTAATAGATATTACATGAGAGTGCATAAGCTTTAGCATCCCTAAATAGATTAGGCCACCATAACCCAGCTAATAGAACCTTTCATACTATGGTGTTACCACCATCATGTCCTCTAATAAAACCTTCATGAACCTCTTTAAGGATTTTAGTATGCTCATGTTACATGATGCAGCGATGTAATACTTCATCCCATCTAAGCTTATAAAGGTCACCCAAAATGAGATGGAAGGGAGCAACATAAACAACCAACTGTTTTTTCTCTTGAGTACTAAGGTGGGATGGTGTTGAACCTATATTAAGAAAATATGTGATATCCTCCAATTCCTTAAGCACATGCATATTAGATAAGTCATCCTTAATAGTGCATACCAATTCACTAGATTTAATATATGACAAGTGATCAAGTCCACAATTAGCTTTACCTAGTTTCACCATCATAGAGAACTAAAATTATTAAAAAAATCATAATCCATTGGCAAATGCATCCATGCAACATAGTTTATTCATGTGGTATTTTAGTGCTTCATTGTCCTTAAAATAAATGAATGGGGTGGTCAACAAATATTGATAGAATTTTTAAAACACGTATATTATGGACAAGGTGTTGTATTGTTTTCAAAATAATGGGGTTTTATTCCTAATTAAATAAATAGGTCTGATCAAAGTAAATTAGTAAATAATATGCAGGAATTAAGCTACTAATTTTTGTAAATAGATTTGCATTTTTACCTTTTATAAATATAGTAATAAATAAGATAAATCTAACTTAGATTATTTTAAATGATTTGGACTGAGACAATGTCTGATACTTGAGGAGTAGGACTAGGAAACTATCAAAAATTAGATCTTGAGGTTCATTTATAGATTGGATAGGAGCACCAAAAGTGGGACACCCTATTATCCAGTATTGTATTCCTTTTTTGTCATTGTTGTCTAGGTGGTTTGAGCTTTTTGGGTTTAGCTTGGTAGGATTGTGTTACCCTGTCTATGAAATATCAAAGCCTAAAAACCTACAGAGCTCATTGTGCATCTATTTTTAATCTTCAAAGCCCTAGGATCTCTTTGTACTTGAACTTGAATAGAAACTTGGAAAATATAGAGAATGGGTTAGTGTGTAAAGGATACGTAGACACACTTCACACCCCATGCATGGGCACATTGTCTACATACCAATACTCCAAGGAGGGATCAAGCTAATGTATTTATCCCATTAAAGTGCTTAGTGTAGTTGTGTATGATAAATGTAACTAGATACAAAACTAGATGTACTTCAGATGATTATGGACTTATGCAAAGGTTTGAATAAGCTTGAAATTATCTTAGAAGGTTGTATGCAAAGAATAGGGAAGAGTACTTAAGTGTACTTAATTATATTCTTGTTTCTCTCTTGTAAATGAGTGTCAACCCTTCTAAATGGACTTTGAATGGCCTTTTATAGTGAGATTAATGATCATGGATTAAATGAATTCACATTAGGCTAACAAGAAAAAGGATAAAGATCTGAAAGAATCTGATCATTAGGACTAATTTTGTACTTGGACAACTATGCCAAAATCAGGACACCTTGGGTTTCAATGCTCTTGTCCATGTTGGTTTTATTGTCCAAATGGAATGAGACCTAGGGGGATGGATCTGGGCCTAAAATAGTTGCTTAGGTCTGTAAGGGTTAATTTTGGAGGGTTGTGGATGACTGGGAATCAATGAAAGAATAACCTAGAAGGGTTGTGTAAGAAAGTAGGAAGACTTATGGATTGGGTGCCATTATCCATGCTTAAGTCATCCAATTTCACATTTTATATGTCTACATTTGACCCCCTTTATTCGAGTGAGTATCAAAGTGAAATACTAGGATAAAAGAAAGTAAAAAGCATACCTAAACTTAACTATAAGGGAGAATCTCATGAAGTTGTGTGATGCTAGATGTATATAGAGAGAGCACGCAGTGAAGTGTGAATCTATAATGAAAACATAAAATTAGATCAATTCTTACTATATACTTTATATCTAAAATAAGAATGTATAAAAACTAAATAAGAGGAAGATAAAGGAACAAATACACCTCACCAAGTACGCAAACTAATACAAAAATTATTGTGATGCCAAATTATGTTGGGTGTCTGTTGTACCAAAAGTAATATCATGAATGGAGTTGAGTGCTCAATTCCCTAAAAGTGGCTCAAGAATTCAAAGGCAGGCCCTTTGGCTCCATCATCACCAACTAAGTGAAGTTAATGAATCATGCATGTGTTAATCGATGTCTGAACTATATGTCTAATCCCTCTAAATAGGTGGCTCAAGAATACAAAGGTTGGCCCTTTCACTCCATCATTGCCGTGTGAATCGAAGCTATGAAGTGATACCAGTAGAAAATAGATGTCATATGAGATGGCTCATAGATCCCATAGATGTTCTATAAATTTGAGAATGTGGCATGGATAGCCTGAATGTATGCTGGAAAGTAGGCCACTCTTGGCCATTTTGAAAGATGGAGGTTAGGCTTGTATGAAAGGCACTCCAAAATTGATGTACTAGGGTTTTATGAAAGCCAACTCAAGAACTAAATTACTCAAAAAGATGAACTTGTATGAAAATTCAACTTGAAAGTGATGTCAACCACCTGTAGATGGAGTAAGGCACACAACTATTGAGAATGCCTAGATAATAAATTGAACTCAAAAATAAAAGAAGACCAATGTGCCATGCACATTGGCCCCAATCACTAGTGTTTGGAACATGGATTTTGATTTAGAAGTTATGTCATCTGCCTAATCTAAAATTGAAAGTGGGAATCATCATGTTGTATATGATAACCCCCTATATCTAGATTCTCTAAGAAAATTGTATTGAACTACTAATTTTGACTGATTTGGATGTGTAAAAATTATATCTGAACTAAACTTTTTGCCTATTTTTGGAAAACTTGAGTGTTTGTCTACCTGGATAGGAGTGCCAAAATGAGGACACGTCTATTTTTGGCACTACTATCCATTTTCAACACTGTTATCCTATACTAAAATTGGTTGTTGATCTAGAACTGTCACTATATTTCTACTCTATTCTGACTAATTTGACCTATAGATTCTGAACTAGGTGATTTGAATGTTGTTGTTTTAACTATTAGGAGCTTTGATCTCTATGACAAAACCCTTGTCTGTTTCCCCCTCTTCTGAGGGTAGGAATGATGAACCTGTAATGACTACCCTCAAAAGAAAAATTCCTACAAGTGTGTTAAGCTATATAGATATATGATATAGTAGTGATATTTGACAAGATATTTATAGATATAACAATTTTTGTATTAATAGATTTCTAGATCAATAGGGGTATGCCTAGATAGATATAATAATGTAAAAACATGTGCAAAGTATTGAACTGGAACTGGAAATGTTAGA
Organism: Torreya grandis; assembly: GCA_037957365.1. Lineage (NCBI taxonomy): Eukaryota > Viridiplantae > Streptophyta > Pinopsida > Cupressales > Taxaceae > Torreya > Torreya grandis. The sequence goes on from JARHVA010000660.1 coordinate 3,351,231, forward strand.
TGTTAATTGTTAGTTATTAGTTGTTAGTTGGAGGAATGGAGCCTAATGTCTATCATGGCATCCAAGAAAGCAAGGGAAATGCATGATTTGGATCATGGCATTGCACACATTGAGAAGAAAACAAGAAAAAAAGAAAATAAGCAAGAAGCATAGAATGATGGCCAAGGGGGGCATGTAAACAAGGGGCATGAGCACATGTCACTCAAACTACAAAGCAAACATATAAGGCATGTTCAAATGCCATATACACATATAAGTGAAATAAGTAAAGTTGGCACAAGGGCCATAGACACATGGAAGAGTACAAGCAAAGGACATTGGGAAATGTTCTAAGGCACACACATGAATAAAAGTAAAGGATATTGGCAAATGTCCTAAGGTACAAATAGGATACAAGTAAGAACTAGAAATACAATCACACAAGCTACGCTAAGCAAGAGGAGAAAGCATGTAATAACTAAAAAGGTAGAATTGCATCTAACTAATTAAAGCAAATGTTTTAAAGTATGTAAAATATGTGTAGTACAAGACTAGGTATATGCTAAGAAATACACAAGTGTTAGATACTAGTGAAATGTTGATATAGTAATCTGTGTGATCTAGAAAAGAATGTACATCAGCATGATAACTTAGAGTGTGTAGTGTAGGAATGACATAACCTGGATGGTGTAGTCATGTAGAATATGCCCCTAGTGGGTGGGTATATCAATGTGTGTCTTGAATGTAGAAATCGAAATGCCCCCTCAATGTGTAGAGTGAAGCAATCAAGTAGTTGGATGTCACTACAAACACTCAAAGAAGATCAAGTAAATCATGGTAATGTAGAAAAATTGACATGCAATAGCATGAAATAGCAAATCTAAGTCCTAGCATGATAGTAGTAATGAAAATCATGGATGATACATAAAATAAAAATGTTTTTGGTCTTTTTGACATATTTGAATGTATTTTTTGTAGTTTGAAATTTTTGTATTTTTATATAAGCTAAGTACAGGTAAAATTGGGAAGAAATGATACTAATTAATGAGTCTCGGGTGAGATTTTTTGTCATGGTGTCATGTATCGAATAACTGAATCGTACATGATTGTGAGGCACGATTGTATGTCTGAGATTATGAAGTTAATATTTGTGTATGTTATAATTTCTCTAAAATCTTTGAAGTGGAAACCAAATGTGGGGGCCCCCTATAACTCTGAGAAGTGGATATAACTATAGGGATCTTAGAGACCCATCTGGAAGTAGAAAAAGCTCTCTAAATAGGTGTTCTCTTTGTAGTTACATGAAAACTTAATGTTACTACTCTAGGTGTGAACATTATAGGTAGAAGCTATCTAGAATTCTAAAATTGTGGAGGTGTGTGAACCCTCTATTCTGGTGTTGGACGTCATAACTGTGGCTAGATCTAAAGTGGAAGTAGAACTAAAACTGGAGGAGAAATTAAAATAGGTGGAAGAACTGGAGCTAGTGTTTGTAATCTAGTACATGCCTTTGAAGTGGGGAGTGGTGACTCATAAAGAACTCCACTAACTATAATAACCTAATTATCATGAATGAATTTTATGCACCTATGAACTATAGAGGGTACTACCCTAATTTTTTGAATCCATGGTCGACCAATTAATATGTCAAAAACTCCTGCACTAGGAACTATAGTGAATGGTGTTTCCAAATAGGTAATACCAACCTATAGTGTAAGTACTCTCTCACCCAATGAACTCTATATATGCCCACTAAAACCACAAGAAATTATGTCTATTAGAGTGATATCCTTCTCTTAATAACCAAAATGTTGTAGTAGTGTCAAGGTGCACATGTTAAAGCTGGAACCATTGTCAATAAGCACACTACAAATAGGTTGATTATGAATATGTGCTTTGATAAAAAGTGCATTATAACTTGTATTATCCTCTATAATCTCCTGATCTAAAAGGTATATCAAAGGTCTGGCTAGAACTTTGGACTCATACACACCTATCATACCTCTCAAAGTATATGCCTCAACTGAAGGTGCCTGGTCTGTAGTTGGTGGAGGATGTGCATGGTATGTATGGTGAACACCTAAGGTGTCCTCTTTCTCATGTTTAGAATTTTATGGAAATGGATTTAAGAATATTTTAAATCTTTATCTTGTGTTGGATTTGCCTTTGGAGGCTCAACTGAAGTACCCAAATCAAGTAGATTAGCATCTATCAAGTCTTGTATCTTATGTCTCAAACTGATACATCTATTTGTTGTGTGGCTTAGTGCCCTATGAAAATCAAAAAATGCATGATGATCATATCCCTATGGAAGAGAATTTGCTAGGTCAACTTCTTGGATAGGAGGGAGAGTGATTATGTTACATTCTAATAACTACTATAAAACCCTAGCTGGAGAAACTGGTAGATTGGTAAATGCATGATGAGGAGGTACTAATAAAACCACACACTGAGGGGGCTCTAAAGTTGTTTGATTATAATTCTTATTGTCATTGATTTTAACCTTGTATGGGACTTTGCTATTATTCTTAGTTGTTATGTCTGAGATACTTGAGTACTTAAGTTTGCCCATTGAAATTATCTTGACTTCTCTTTCCTTGAGTGTATGACATAATTCGATGAAGAAACAGAGTATTTTAAACATAATAGATTCATGTAATGCTAATAGAAGGCTCTATTTAAAGATGTCATGTAGCTCTCGATCAACCATGGGGCTAGTTAGCTTCATCGTAATAGTCTTGCATCTAAGAACATAATCCGTGAGGGGTTCATTTGACCTTTATTTTTATTGAGAAATTTATGCATAAGAAACCTTATCACCAATGTTGATACTAAAATATGCTAGGAACATGTCTACTAAAGGATTTAATGTTGTGATCAACTAATTTAGTAGACTATAAAACCATTGTAAATCATAATCCTTTAGACTCCATGGAAATAGCTTGGTAACTATCTAGTCATTGGGTACATAATCCAAACATGTTGCGTGAAAAGCTCTCAAGTGTGTCTTTGGATCACCCTTGCCATCATATAGAGTGAGCTTGGGTTGAACAAAACCTTATGACAAGGGTGTAAAAGCAATATAACATGCCAATGGTGTATATATAAGAGCAAAATAATACAAAGCCTTTGTAGGTCTAGTGGTACTTTGCTCAAGATGTAGCAACTTGGATTGAAGAGATATTATCTCTTACATAAGGGCTACCACATCAGGAAAGAGGGATGTACTAGCTATAACTGGTGGCATAGAGGTAGGTTGGGCTACTATAGGGGGTTATTGAGACATAGTTGCTCCTATAGTGTCATTTTCAATTGGTTACTTTGTGGTTTGAGAAGATTGACCATTGTTCACTTTTTGTTGTTCCTCTTACAAAATTCTAAGCATGTCATCTTGCATATCTAGACATTTAATTAAGAGTTTTGTTATCCATTTTTCACTCCGAAGTTTTGCATCTTTTATTTTGGCTAGGTGCAGCATTCTATTGGTTCATCCCCATAGTAAAGAAAGACCAAGTGTTATTTCCTTCATACGCCTTTGTTTGGTCTTTTTTGTCCAAGTCTCAAAGGAATTGTTTCAGACTTTTTGTTCAAAACAAAGAAGTCTGAAAGAAAGTGTCCTAAACAAGTTTTCCAAAGGGCACATTTCAGGAATGCCAAAGGATCATTTTTAAAGCGAAGGGACACTTTGCAATTTTTTAAATGGACATTTCCATTCTACCGAAAGGTCTTTCTCTTATGAAGGCATGTGTTCAACTTTTTTGAAAGGCAATTCCACTTTTTTGAAGGGCAATTTTGAGTTTCTAAAGGATTTGTTATTTCTTTTAAATTTTGTGTTTCGAACAAAATGTCTAAGAGAATTCTCCTTTGCAACTTTCTAAAAGAATTGATCATTGCCACTTCTTCGAAGGAAATGTCTTTTACAACTTTTCTAAAAGAAATGTTTTGGACTTTTTGTCCAAAACAATCTTTCCAAAGGGTGCATTACAAATTTCCAAAGGGTCTATTTTCTTATAAGTGTCCTTCAAAAAAGGTCTGAAAGGACACTTTCAAAAAAACTAAAGGTCCTTTTCCTCAAAGTAAGGGTACAGTTCAAAGGTTTCTAAGGGTCTCTCTTTCAAGAAAGTGGTCACTTGCAAAAAGTGTGAAAGGGAAAATCCATTATTTCAAAGGGCATTTCAAGTTTTGAGAGGATATTTTCACTTACAAAGTGCCCTACACAAATTGCTAAAGGGTCTTTTATTGAAAAAATGTCATTCAAAAAAGGTTTGAAGGGACACCATAAGAAAGTCCATAGAAGGTGGGTTGTTTTGAGAAAAATGCCTGAGGAAAATGCTTGAAGAAAAAAAATTTGAAGGGTACAGACACTCCTACAGAGTCTATAGAAGGATTGTCGAAGGGCATGTTTGAGTAGTCCAAAGGGTATAGACACTTGTAGAGAGTCTATAATAAGATGGGCCCGAAGAAAATAGAAGGGAGTCCATAGAAAGACGATTGCACGAATGTCAAACTTCTACCTTAGCAAATAGCCATTGGTATTCAAAATAGTGGATCCCCAGGTAGCTCGATGCTCCTCATTCAAATGCTCAAGGATCCAAAGGCTCACATTCTTCATCTGCTAAAGCAGTTAGAGGGCCCATATCACCATTGATCAACCAAGATCCATGTTATTTTTTAACGACCAATCAAAGGAGGAAGACAAGGCCAATGAAATGAAAATGACAAATCTAAAACAAGTGGATAACCACTTTGATGCCATGACTCAGCCCAAGAATATCATATTTTTATTAGCACAACCATTGAAGATGCATCTTTGGAAGAACAAACTTGTTATATAACCACTTGAAATGACATGGATCAATCGGATGGCCTGAATGAGCATCCTTTACAAAGATGGTTGTAGTTGTAGATGGAGACTCCTAATAGAATGATTCCTCTTTTTTGTGCCAAAGGCATCCTCTTCTCACTTCCTCTTTGCTATATATATGGCCCTTTGGCTAGTGAAAAAATACCCATAAAATGTATGACGAAGCCCTGCTGGAATGATATCACATTTTGCCTTTAAGCATTAAGTACTAGTCTATTTTCTTTCAAGTTTTGAGCAATTGTCTAAGTATGTAAGAGACATATAGTGATAGCAAGTGATGGTTTTAATCCTTTTATTGTTTCTCCTTCATGCCTAAGCAAGAGTTTTAGATCTAACTAGTCATACAGAGTGTGTATAAGTGTATTGAATTTTTGCATGTGTATTACTATTTTGAAATACGCAAAGTTTGCCTTTCAGTTCATTTGCCTTGTGTCATTTTACACATCTCAACTCTATGTTGAAATACTTGTGTTAGAATCCTTAGAGCTTTGGAATGTTCTATGTGTTTTATTGTACTGTGCACTAGAATATGATATTCATGTGGAAGATAATCTTGGTGTATCATCATTCTTATAATAGGTTTTCCTTTTTTGCAACTTTTAACTCCTTTCCCTTAAAGAAAATTGGTTTAGACATAAGTGGTTTTGCAAAGACACATCTAGGGAGCTAGCCATTTTAAATCTATAAAAAATTCATTTTCTACATAGGTACACCCACATGCTTATAAATATCCCAATGTTGCTCAAATCTAGAAGAGGATTGAACACTCTCTTCTAGAGTGCAAGATTTAGAGATAATAGTTCTAGCACGCTTGATAGGACCAATTATTTATATGTCAAGGTGAATGTTGGTATTGAAAATCTTAAGGTTGTATAAATATCCTTAATCCAACATTTGGTGACTCAATTTTCCCACATTATACTTAATGGTCCTCGCTAGGTCATCTAGGACTTTTGATCAAGCCCCTCTAGCTAAATCTCTTCTTGAAGAACAACACCATGAACCATTCCTAGTGTTTAGATATCCCTGGAAAGGGGGTTTTGGAGAAGAAGAAGAAGAAGTTGAGGAAGTTTGAGAAATAGGAGATCAAGAGGAAATAAGAGAAATAGATAGGTAGCAACCTTTCTTGGCCTTTAACACCCAAAATCCCATTGACCTTCCTGCATATGACCCTATTCCTCTCAATGCTACCAAGAGTCTCCCTGGTTTCAGTGGAGAGGGTCTTGTTACCCCATCTAAGCATATTAGGGATATTTTGAATTTTTTTAAATTTTATAATGTCACCTGAGCCAACATAGCCATTAGATTACTTGTTATGTCTCTAAAAGGCAAAGCACTTGACTAGTATAGGACTTTGGAATGTGGTTGCATTATAAGTTGGGATGGCTTTAGGGAATTGTTGGTGACTAGATTTGAGAATAAGACTAACCACACTTCACTGATCCATCAGTTAAACATGATAAAGAGAGGTCCTAACAAATCCATGGGAGATTTTAATGAAAGATTTTGAAGGACTTGGCGTAGGTTACCACCGGTCATGAGACCTCCTCCAAGCTTTATGTTCCCCACTTATCTCAATGGTATTGGTACTAATGTGGTAGTGATGTTATAGTCAATGGGAGGATTCACTCTACTAGATGCGTATGAGATAGCTATTGAAGTCCAGAATAACTTAATACAAGCTGAAAAGCTACCTCTAAGAGTTTTCATGCCTTTGTTATCTCACAGTTCAGTTGAAGATCCAAGCATAGCATAAGTTCCTAATGCCAATGTCAAGCTGAGAGCCTTTCCCAAGATGGTGGATAATGTTGTGGACAAAGATGAAGATATTTAGTCATTACAAGCTCAGTTCTAGACAAGTGCTCCACCTAACCATCAATACTATCCTCAACAAGGCTATAGAACTCCACCCCAATATAACTACCAAGGAAGAGGATAGGGTCAATAAATTTTTAATAGGTATCGCAATGCCTTTAATCCTAATCACACTCCTTCCATGAAGGCTATTGTTCTAGTACATGTTAATCTAGTCCAAGGAGAGAATCATTTAGACCAATGGAGATATTCTCAAGGTTAGTTTGTGCATGATGATGGAGAAGATAGCCAAGCTTTGGTGGCATAAGAAGAAACTACCCCTTACATGACATCAAAATAAGTGAATCCTATTCAAAAGAATATCCATGGAGAAGGTAGCAGCCAAAGTGTAGGTATGATAAACTTTCAAGCAAAGGATGACTATGTGTTGAATCAAAACACATCGATTATAGCCAACACAAGAGCCAATAAGAGATCTCTAGTAGATGTTCCAAGAGTAAATGTAACTCCAGTTAATGCCTCTCTAATGCCATAAGGTGTGACTCCTAATGTAGTTCCTACTACAAGTCATGCTCCTCAAAATAATCAAAATGCAAGTAAGATTGTCAAACCTATAGCACAACAGGTTTAGACTCCCCCACTACCTTCAAAAATGCAATAAAATGTGAATACTTCCCCTCTAAACATTGTTGAATCTTTAAATAATGCCAAGACAATCATATCTCTTTGGGAAGTCTTGCATATGCTTGGTCAAAAGGAGTTATTACAATAATACCTAGCGAACATTCATGTAGCCCCTCAAATGTCAAAGCACAATAGTGTGGCTGTTAAAAATTATCCAAGTCATGTCTTAGAGCCCTCCATCCTTCTACCTCACACTCATTATGGGAGATAAATTGGTTCACAATTGTATTGTAGATAGTGGAGCTAATACCACTGTCATGCCTAAGGTGGTGGCTAATAAACTGGGATTGAAGTATGAACTACATAGGAAAAGTGTGTTGCAGTTTGATGGGACTCCAACCAAGATAGTGGGATTAGTTAGAGGTCTGAAAGTTTTCTTACATGATTTCCCAAGTTTCCCCATTTTACAAGATGTTGTGGTGGTAGACTTTCCAACTCGTTTTACTATCTACTTGTCAAGAGACTTCACAACTAAGATAGGAGGGTACCTTTCTATTGACTAGTTTTTTCAAGATTTTAAAACAATATATGGAACTAAGGTGACTATAAGGACTTATCCCTTATCAAGGTTTCATATTGAGCCATACGTAAAGATAAATACAAGTCAGAATTATCTAATTAGTAAGGAAGACGAAGGTGTCATTGATGGTGAAGCATCCTCCCCCCTTGAAGGTATTTTTGATCTTTTCCTTGATAATTATAGCACTGAAACACATGGATTAGATCCATATATATTCATAGAAGAGACTAATTTGGGAGTTTATTGTATGCATGAAAAAGGTGTTTCTATTCCTTCACTCACTAATGAAGACCATTAACTTGAAAGAATATGAGAAATGTTTTTTGATAGCTCAAGAAGAAAATTAGGTGCAAGATTTGGTGTTATGTGATTTTTTCCATCAACGAATCAATACTAGTCCTCATATAGATTCCACTTCAGCTACACCTGTAATGTGGCAGAATATGAAAGCCTAGTTCATGGCCTCCAATGGGCAAAGAAGAGAGGGAGCAAGAATCTAAAAGTTTATGGAGATAGTGAATTGGTCATCCACCAAGTGAGAAGTCAAGCTATAGCCAATAATCCTTTGCTTAAATCCTATAAGCATAGGGTATGGGACCTACTTGAAGACTTTGATGCCTTCAACATATAACCCATACCAAGGGGTTCAAATAAACATGATGATAAATTGGTTGTTATAGGGGCACAGTTTGACATAGATGTTGATGTAGGGAATGAGAAAGATCAGTCTCATATCAATATCATTATGAGGCCTTCTATTCTAGACAATGAAGTGTCATGATAAGTGTTTCAAAGTGATGAAAACATTACACACTTGTTACAAAATGAGGTAGGTTTCTCCTCAAGGAACTAAAAGAGACCGCATGATCAATATGAAGAATAAGTTATTTAGTTAAAAACAAATAAGATACCTAAGGGGATGATTACCTTGGACAGTATTTTTAATGAAGATGATCAAAATAAGAAGGAAAGAGTGAGCATGTCCATGAAAGAAGATAACTATGAGAGTCATGATTTACAAGGACAAGTTCCTAAAAATTGGTAAAGTATATTCTCTATCTGAGAGGCAGGCCTTTATTGAATTATGAAAAGAGTTCCATAACATCTTTACTTGTGAATACAAAGATTTGAAAGGGTTTGATCCAATTTTAGCTCATCACACCAATGATTTAGAACCTGGAGCTAAACTAGTCAGATAGAAGCAAAGGTCTATCAATCCCAAGATAGAGGAGCACATGAAGAAAGAGTTGATCAAGCTAATTGAGTAAAGGATTATCTTTCCTATCAAACACTCAACTTGGATGGCTAATCTTGTACCTATCCAAAAGAAGAATGGAGAGATTAGACTTTATGTGGATTTTTGAGATCTTAACAAAGTGTCTCTCAAGGATCATTATCCACTACCTTTCATGGAATAAATTCTACAAGTTGTTTCAGGTTCTCAATGCTTCTTACTTCTTGATGGTTATTCAAGTAATAATCAAATACTAGTAAATGAAGAGGAAAGATAGCCTTCACTACAAAATGGGGAACCTTTGCCTATAATAAGATGCCCTTCAGTTTATCTAATGTTGGAGCTATATTTCAAAGGGCAATGGATATGGATTTTAAAGGTTTGATCAATAAGTTTTTAATTGTGTATCTTGATGATATAACCATTTTTTTAAGGATGTTACTAATCATATGAAACATCTAAGGTAGGTATTTGAAAAGTGTAGGGAGTATGGAATATCCCTTAATCCAAAAAAATGCATCTTTGTTGTCCATGAAAGTAAGCTATTAGGTCATATTATCTCAAAATAAGGCTTGTCTATTGACTTCAAGAGGATTGAGGCTATTCTAGGATTGTCTTTGCCTTAACACAAGAAAGCATTGCAAAGCTTCTTGGGAAAAATAAAGTTTTTAAGAAGGTTTATCCCAAACTTTGTAACTGTGGTAAAGCCTATCACAACTATGCTCAAGAAGAACCAGGATTTTGTTTAGACAAAGGAAGGAAAGAGTAGTTTTGAGGTAATCAAGCAAGCAATTGTAGAATATCCTACTCTCTTAAACCCAAACTTTGACAAATATTTCATACTCTATACTTTTGCTAACCTTGATACAATCTCAGCTATGCTTATGCAAAAGAATGATGAAGAGGTAAAACAACTAATTGCATTCTTTAGCCAAAGATTAGAAGATTATGAGTTCAGGTACACATTTATTGAGAACCAAGCTCTAACAGTGATAAGAGGATTGAAGAAATTCAGACACATGGTCTCCAACAATAAAATGCATGTCATGGTTTTTCATCCTAACACCAAGGAGTTTCTCCTAAGCAAAGACCTTAATGAAAAGAGAGGTGGGTAGATTACAAAGGTGATGAAGTATGATGTGGATATTAAGGTTAGCAACTTGGTAAGAGGAAAAGGGTTATGTGAGCATTTAGCTTCCGATTTCCGATTTGGATTACAAAGGTGATGAAGTATGATGTGGATATTAAGGTTACCAACTTGGTAAGAGGAAAAGGGTTATGTGAGCATTTAGCTTCCAATTTCCAAGAGCCAAAGGAGGAAGTCTTGATCAACCATGTTCAACCCCAACTAGCTGATCACACACAAGTTCAAAGTTAGACATAGGACATCATCAATTTTCTTCAAAATAGTGAGTGCCCCAATGGTTTAAACAAGTCTCAAAGGAGGTATTTTAGATTTTAGACCATTCCTTACTATCTTGTAGATGGTGTTCTCTTTAGAAAAGATGTGAATGGTGTGTTTTTAAGGTGTGTTAATAATGATTAGTTTGATATGCTACTGGAAAAGTTTCAAAATGATGCAGATGGAGGGAATTTCTCTACTAGGATGATTGTTGCAAATATAATGAGAGCTAGTTACTATTAGCCTAGTATTTTTAAGGACTATTACCACTGGGCTAAAAAGTGCCATCAATGTGCCTTCTTTTTAGGTAAATAGAAGCTTGCAGCCTTTCCATTAAGTACTATCTAAGTAGGCCAACCTTTCATACAATGGGGTCTTGATTTCATTAGTATGATCAACCCTCCATCAAGTGTTAGGCACAAAGGGATATTGACTATTACTAACTACTTCACAAGGTGGGTAGAGGCTATTTCTTTAGAGGAGGCAAATGAAAATGCAATCTTGGAGTTATATGAGATAATTATAACAAGGTTTGGAGTTCCCCATATTATCATTGATAATAATGCACTTACTTTCATAAGTGCTAAAACTTTTGATTAGGAAAATAGGAATGGAGTTTACTTGAGCACCTCATCTAATTATTACCCTCAAGGTAATGGATTGGTTGAGTGTACTAACAAGAACCTCATCAAGATCATCAATAGGACATTGGAGAACAATCAAAGAGCATGGCACAACAAGTTGAAGATAGCCTTATGGGCTGACATGATTACTCCTAAGAAGACAATTGGTAATTCTCCCTTTGTGTTTATTTATGGGAGAGAGGCTAGGTTATCCATATCTCAAGAACTCCTTGCTCTAAAACTTACATAATAGTTGGAACTACTTGAAATACTCTAATGGAGGTCAGATTGATAAAACTAATGTAGTTGTAAGAAGCAAGAGACAATGCACCTAAGACCATGGAACACCACCAAGTACTCATGAAGAAGTTTCTTGATAAAAGATCAAGTGTAAAAGTGTTCAAGGAGGGTGACTTAGTCCTAAAATGGGATGAGGACAAAGTGAAACCAGGCAGACATACAAAGTTTGACACTTTTTGGAGTGGCCCTTACATCATTAGGTGCAAGCAAAGCAACTCTTTCCAGCTAACCAAGATGAATGGAGAAGAATTGTCTATCCTTGTGAATAGGATACATCTAAAGTTTTTCTATTAGTCCTTGCAAGTATATTTTGTAAATAGTAGTTTAGGTGTGTGTTTCCTTTAGTTTTTTGTTGTGTTCCCTAAGTGCTTTATAGCACAAGTGTGTTTTCTTCCTTTTTTTTGGGTGTGTGTCTCTGCCTTGTGCTTACGAATCAATCCAGCTTGTGTTTTTTAATCCAAGGTCTATTTAAGTCATTTTTTGAATGCCTATATGCATGAATCCATGCCTAATGAAAGGATTTAGGCAACTGGTCTTAGGCATAGCAAATATGCCTCCCCTTGGAATCACTAAGAATGTTAACTATTTTTCACTCCCAGATTTTGCATCTTTTATTTTGGCTAGGTACAGCATTCTATTGGTTTATCTCTATAGCAAAGAAAGACCAAGTGTTATTTCCTTTGGAAGCCTTTATTTGGTCTTTTTTGTCCAAGTCTCAAAGGAATTATTTTGGACTTTTTGTCTGAAATAAAAAAGTTCAAAGGAAAGTGTCCTAAACAAGTTTTCCAAAGGGTACATTTCATGAATGTTGAAGGATCATTTCTAAAGTGAAGGGACACTTTGCATTTTTCTGAAGGGACATTTCCATTCTATTGAATGGTCTTTTTCTCTTGTGAAGGGATGTGTTCAACTTTTTTGAAGGGCAATTTCGAGTTTCTGAAGGGTTTATTCTTTCTTTCAAAAAATTTGTCTCAGACAAAAAGTCTGAAAGAATTCTCCTTTACAACTTTTCAAAAGAATTTATCTTTTCCACTTCTCTGAAGGAAATGTCTTTTAAAACTTTTATGAAAGAATTGTTTCAGACTTTTTATTCAAAACAATCTTTCCAAAGGGTACATTACAAATTTTTGAAGGGTCTCTTTTCTTCAAAGTGTCCTTCTCAAAAAGTTCAAAGGGACACTTTCAAAAAAATTGAAGGGATTTTTCCTCAAAGGAAGGATACAATTCAAAGGTTTTGAAGGGTCTCTCTTTCAAGAAAGTGGTCACTTACAAAAAGTTTGAATGGGCTATTACATCATTCCAAAGGGCACTTCAATTTTTTAGAGGATATTTTCACCTACAAAGTGCCCTACACAAATTACCAAAGGGTCTTTTGTTGCAAAAGTGTCCTTCAAAAAAGATCTGAAGGGACACTAAAAGAAATTTTCTATAAGGTGGGTTATTTTGGGGAAAATTCTTGAAGAAAATGCTCAAATAAAAAAAGTCTAAAGGGTATAGACACTCCTGTAAAGTCTGTAGAAGGATTTTCAAAGGGCATGTTTGAGCATTTTGAAGGGTATAAACACTTGTAGAGAGTTTATAATAAGATAAGCCTGAAGAGAATAAAAGGGAGTTCGTAGAAAGATAGTTGCACAAATGTGAAACTTTTGTCTCAAAAAATAGCCATTGGTATTCAAAGTAGTGGATCCCCATGAAACTTGATGGTCCTTACTCAAATGCTCAAGGATATAAGGGCTCACATTCTTCATCCATAAAATCAGTGAAAGGGCCCATATCACCATTGATCAACTAGGATTTGTGTCATTTTTTAATGACCAATCAAAGGAGGAAGACAAGGCGAATGGAATAAAAAGGACAAATCTGCAATAGGTGGATAATCGCTTTAATTCCATGACTCATCCCAAGAATATCTTATTTTTATTAGTACAACCATTCGAGAAGCATATTTGGGATAGAAAGCTTAATGTAGACCTAATTGAAATGACATGGATCAATTAGATGGCTTGAATGAACATCCTTTACAAAGATGGTTTCAGTTGTAGATAAAGACTCCTAACAGAATGATTCTTCTTTCTAGCACCAAAGGCCTCCTACTCTCACTTCCTCTCTAATATATATACAGCCCTTTGGCTAGTGAAAAGACACCCACATAGTGTACGGTGAAGCCTTGCTAGAATGATATCACATTTTGACTTTAAGCATTAAGTACTAGTCTATTTTCTTTCAAGTTATGAGCAATTTTCTAAGTATATAAGAGATGTATAGTGACATCAAGTGATGGTTTTCATCCTTATATCCTTTGTCCTTCATGCCTAAGCAACAGTTTTGGATCTAACTAGTCATATAGAGTGTGTTTAAGTGTATTAAATTTATTCATGTGTATTACTATTTTGAAATGTGTAAAGTTTGCCTTTCAGTTCACTTGCCTTGTGTCATTTTACACATCTCACCTTTGTGTTGAAATACTTGTGTTAGAATCTTTACAGCTTAGGAGTGGTCTATGCATTTTGTTGTATTATGTGCTAGAATATGATATTCATGTGGAAGATAATCTTGGTGTATCACCATTCTTAGAATATGTTTTCCTTTTCTATAATTTCTAACTCTTTTCCCTTCAAGAAAATTGGTTTAGACATAAGTGGTTTTTACAGAGACACATCTAGGGAGCTAGCCCTTTTAAATATAGAGATTAATTTCCTACATAGGTATACCCACGTGCCTTGAAATGTCTCAACATTTCCCAACTCTAGAAGAGGATTGAACACCCTCTTCTAGGGTGCAAGATTTGGAGACAACATTTCTTGAAGTTCTCTTTTATCGATTTCATCAAAACTGGTATATTGAGCCATTGGTAAAGTAGGGAAAGAATTTGAAATGTGTTTGAATGTTTTACAATAAGATTTAATGGGAAATGTACTAGAAATGGAAAGTATTGAATATAATAAATGCAAAGTCCAAAAAATAGTGAATTGGAATTTGCACATAAAAGATACTGAGTTCCCAAACATGTAAGGTGATATCTCAAAAAGTAAGTAGGTGCTAGTATATGCAACTAAAAATTTTTTAGAAATATTTGTGAAAAATACTATGAATTTTTTATTTTGAAATTGATTTTCTAATTTTGATATGCCACTAAAAATTTAGAAAATGATTTGAAAAGTACTGGGAGTTTAGTTGATACAATCTAGGAATTTTGAAGAATTTTTAAAATTACTGTAATAATTTTAAATTTGTAATATGAATTTATAGAAAACCTATAGAATTTTGCTTGGAAAATTTAGGAAAAATCATAGAATGTTTCTAGAATTTGCAATATATTTTTCCTAGTGTTTAAAATGTGTTTGTATGAAAGGAGGACCTAGTATGTGCAAACTAGGGTTTTAACAAAACATGTGATATTTTTACAATTAAATTATAGATTTATAATTTTTAAATGTAGTAAAATTCAATAAATTATGTAAAAAAATCAAAAATAATTATCCCTAGGGTTTTTAGGGTTTTTGTGCAAAATTAAAAGTAAGTCGGGTTCACCAAATATTTTATTATTTTTAGAATAATGGGATTTTATTCCTAATTAAATAAACATGTCTAAACAAAATAAATAAATAAATAATATGCAAGAATTAATTTATTGATTTGTGTAAACAAATTTTTATTTTTTCCTTCTCTAAATATAGTAGTAAATAAGAGAAATCTAACTTAGCTTCTTCTGAATGATCCAGACTAAGACAGGGTCTGATACTGGAGGAGTAGGACTAGGAAACTATCAAAAATTGGATCCTAAGGTTCATTAGAGCACTAAAAGTGGGACACCCTATTGTCTGGTATTATAGTCCTTTTTTGGCACTATTATCTAGGTGGTCTAAGCTTTATGGGTTTTGTTTGGCAGGCTTGTGTTACCCTATCATTGAGATATCAAAGCCTAGAAGCCTGTAGAGCTCACTGTGCATCAATTTTTAATCTTCAAAGCCCTCAGAGCTCTTTGTGCTTGAACTTGAATGGAAATCTTGAAAAGATAGAGAAGAGGTTAGTGTGTAAAGGATACACGGGATGCACTTCACACCCTGTGTGTGCGCATGCTACCTACATACCAATACTTCGAGGAGGGATAAAGCTAATGTAGTTCTCCCATTAAAGTGCTTAGTGTAATTGTGTATGATAAATGCAATTAGATGTGAAACTAGATGTACTTCATATGGCTAGAGACTAATGCAAAGGTTAAAATAAGCTTGAAATTATCTTAGAAGGCTATTTATAGAGAATAGGAAAGAGTGCTTGAGTGTACTTGTTTGTATTCTTGTTTTTCTCTTGTAAATGAGTGTCAACCCTTCTAAATGGACTTTAAATGGCCTTTTATAGGGAAATTAATGATCATGGGTTAAATGAATTTATGTTAGGCCGATAAGAAATATGATAAGGATCTAAAAGAATCTAATCATTAGAATCAATTTTGCACTTAGACAACAATGCTAAAATCAGGGCACCTTGGGTTTCAACCCTCCTATCCAAGTTGGGTACTATTGTCTAGAGTGAATGAGACCTGAGGGGATGGATCTGGGCCTGAAAAAGTTACCTGGATCTGTAAGAGTTAAGTTTGGAAGACTATGGATGATTGGGAATCAGTGAAAGAATAGACTAGAAGGGTTGTGTAATCAAGTAGGAAGACCTATGGATTGGGTGTCATTAGCCATTATTAAGTCATCTAATTTCATATTTTATATGACTACACAAGGCTTTGTTTTCTATAGTTGTAAAATTTCATTTAACTGGAGTGAGTTTCTGACTAGAAAATTATATAAGATGATCAAGATTGCCCTCACTAGGTTGAGTAAGGATAATGCCTACTACCATGCCTAAATCATCAATATGCACATGAAAGGGCATTTTCTATTCTAAAAACTAGAGAATGGGGGTAGTATTACTTTGTCTTTGAGTGTAATGAATACCTGTTATCGAGCATCGATCTATACAAATAGACTTTTTTGTTTAAGCAAATCCTCTAGTGGTGTTGTGGTCCTAGCATAACCCTAAATGAACTTTTGATAGTATCATGTGTGTCTTAGGAAGGCAAAAACCTCACGATGTGTGGTTAGCATTAGAAGAATAACAATGACTACAATCTTGGCTGGATCCACCAATATTCCATCTTGATAAATAACATGACCTAAAAAAATGCCAAATGAGGTAGAAAAAAGACACTTCTTCATATTTAAATAAATTTGAAGGTGTCATCAATGCTCAAGCATAAGGCAAAGATTAGTATAGTGGTCCCATACTAAACCATAGATGGTCTAATCATCTAAGTATATTTGAATGAATTTATGAATAAAATCCTTGAAAGACTCAACTGTAATCCATGAGAACATGGCTGGAGTATTCTTCAACCTGAAGGGCATCACAATATAAGTGAATTAACCCTATTCAATTGTAAAATTTGTCTTTAGTTTATCTTCTTCTATGATTTAGACCTGATTATATCCATAAAAACCATTAGTGAAGGTATAAATCTTACACCCAACAAATTGCTTCTAAGATCTCCTTAGTGAAAGGCATTAGAAAAGGGTTGGTTATGCAAGCAACATTGAGTACCTGATAGTCTACACAAACACAAATTTGGCCATCTTTATTGATACTCATCACCATGGGGCTCACCCATTTAGACTAATTAATAGGAGTGATAACTCCAACGTCCAGCATACTATCAATCTCCTCCTTGACTCGAGCATACAAGTTAGGATTAATACAATAAGGTCTCTTCTTGATGGGTTAATCACCCTCTACCAACTTGATGTGCATCTTATCCAATGAATAATGCACTCTTTTCATCTTGATGTAATTATGTGGAGAAACATCTTGATACTCTTTTAATAAATTAAAAACCTTTGAGATCTCAGTATTGAACCAATAATTTCCCATAATGGCTATCTTGGGGATGTCCTCTATGCCAATATTACATTAGATCTGTTGGGTGAATATTTTGTCACCAGCTAACTAATGGGCAAAATAGGTTGTTTCAACCACAGCATAAGGAGATTGATCGACCAAATGTGCAGGTCTACCACATCAAAAGGGGACAAATCTCTCCTCTCATCAAGGGGAGGTTCCCTATAACTATGAGGTACTAATATACTATAAATATACTATAAATAAGCTGAAAATAACACTCAAGATAGGATAACACCATCCATCTCTCTTTTTTCAGAGATGATGTTCACAGACATAGAAGAATTCTGGTAAAAACACTGAAGGCACTTCTCTTCTTTCAGAAGTGGTCTGCAGCAAATAGTAGGAATTCTTTTTGGTAGAGATAAGTAAATGTAACAAGGTGTAATAACACAGTAGGATGAATTGTAGCACAAAGTCTCCACCTTAACTGCTAAAGAGCGAAATATGCGAATGACAATGGGGGCACAAAGTCATCCTAAGATATTTTACATAGAAATAGAAAAACACACACACTAAAGACAATTGTGGCAGCTCAAAGTCTTCTCACAGTTGGCTTCAGGACACCTTCCAGGTTACTTCCACTAGTTCTACTTATTTAATTAAATGGATAGGAATGCATTCAAGAGACAAATATAAGAATAATTTCCTCAACTACACAAGCTATTCTAGCATAAAGTCTAAAAAGTCACTTGCTTTCTCATTCAAATAATGAAATATAATTAACAATCTGAGCTCAAAGTCTCAGTAATGCCTTTCAATTTGGGCAAAGTTTTGATTTTGATAACAAAAAGATCTCCCTTGCATAAAATAAGAGATTACAATATATAGCAACCAAGAAAGACTTGGTGCTTTATTTCATGAAATGGCCCATGCTGCATTCAATGCCTTGAATGCATTTTCAGTTCTATCAAGGGGCCATACTAGAATAGGGCATCAGCCTTAACTATAGCATGTTAATTCATCTCAAATGTCTCCTCCAAAGTATAGGCCACCTGGTCCTCTTCCTGATATTGGCATAGCTATCCACTTCACCTTTACTTGATGGAGAAAAATAAGCTACGTCTTTGAGTGCTCGCACTCTCTGATGTCCACCTGATGGACTATTCCACATACTAGACTAACTTTCTTATAGATATTTCTGGTCTTTCCCTCTTGTTCCCTCTTCTCTTAATGCATTTTATCTCTTCCTCATGATCTAAGCTCTCGGGCTATCTCTTCAGCTGGTTGCTAAGTTTGTTTTCAGGTTCTACACCATATTTGAAAATAAACAGGCATTTCATTACCTTGAATTTGATGTCTATGGGGATGTCATTAGTTACTAGTCACTTAAACCACATTGAACCTTGAGCCTTTGAACCTTGAGAGTTTATTGGTTCATGGTTCAATGGTTCAAGCGGTCCTATCGACTCCTTGGTTCAATCACTTGGTTCAATCGCTTCTTTGGTTCAATCGCTTTCTTTCCTCTTCGGTTGAACCATCTCTTTGAACTTGTCTCTAGAATATTCCACTTCCTTGAACCTTTGAACCTTTGAACTTTGAACCATTTTGGTTCAAAGTTTAACGGTTCATTCTCTTTCTCAGAATCCTTTGGTCTTTCAAAGTTTCTAGATCCTTTTCTTTTCTGTTGAACTTGTTGAACCTTTGAACTTTGAACTCTTTTGGTTCAAGGTTCAATAGTTCAATGGTTCATTCTTTACTTTTTGAATCCTTTGTCTTCTAAGTCTCTCAAACTTTATTAAACTCATTGAACCTTTAAACCTTTGAACTTTGAACCATTTTGGTTCAGAGTTCAAAAATTCAACGGTTCATTCTTTCTTCTTCAAAGTCTTCTTTTCATTAAGTCCTTCAAAGCCGTTGAACTTTCTGAAGTGATTGAACTTTGAACTTGCCGAAGCACTTAACTTATTAAGTCTACCGATGTCATTGAACCTTTGAACCCGTTGAACCTTTGAACCTTTGCAGGCAGGGTTCAATGCTTCAATCTTTTTTTTGAAGCCTACCAATAAGTATTTTGATTGAACTTCAGTGTTGAACCAGCCTTGAAATGCTTGAGTGTTGGGAACTTGTTCCTTTATAAGAGCTCACCTATTGAAGTCATTGAACTTGTTGAACTTGCAAGTCCCTTAGCTAAAAAAACTTAAATAATTGAAGAATTGGAGCACTCAAAACATTTTTTGAGAAGGGAAGAAAGAATTTTAGCCTACATAACCAAAATAGTTGATATGTTGTCCCCAAAAACAAGTGACAAATTTTGGGAATAACAGCTAGCTCCAGTTAGGGAACTTCCTTCAGTCAAAATTTTGAAACAGTTGAGGGGAGTAGAAACCAAAGTCTCTAGTGCCTTCATGTATGCCATTAGGCTACGGATTCATGCTATCCAAAAAATAAAGGTGCCAAAAAGAAATGAAAATGAAAAGCACCAAACATAACTAAAGACTATACAAATATACATATGTACAACTAGTGTCACCTAATACTTCAAGGATTGAAGTGCTTTAGATGCTGCCCACTATGAGGCAGTGAAAAGGGCATCCCATCTTGATACTTTAATAGGAAACTATTTTCACCATTGAGCTGATGAATAGCAAACGGGCCTCTCCATAGGGAATCGAATTTCCCATGCATTCCCTTTGATTCTCTTCTTTTGTCCCATAACAGAACTTCATCACCAATTTAAAAATCATGAGTTTTTGCTTTCTATTCAAAGAGCTTCTTCACCAAACTTTGATGTGCAGTGATTCAGTCTACCACCATAGTTCTTTGCTCATCTAGCTCAGTCAAGCATATGATCCTTTTGTCGATGGAGCTTTCATATGTCTGATCTTCGACCGCCTTTGCCAATTTTAGTGCTCGCAATTCTAGGGCAATTGGTATCTCTGCATTGAGACCATATAAAAGTTGGAATGGTGACATACCTATCACCCTTTTGGGTGTAATTTTGTCTGCCCATAAATCATCAAATAATGCTTTATGCCAGGTTCTTTGATTGTCATCAACTAGCTACCTGATGATAGTCACCAAGTTTTTGTTGCTCGATTCTGCTTGGCCATTCCCTTGTATAAAATAATCAGAGGAGTGGGAGAGGGTAATTCCATAATAAAAATAGAACTGAGTGATCTCATGAGAAGAGAAACAGGCTGCATTATCTATCACAATTTTGGTTGGGACCCCAAACTTAGAAATGATGCTTTCTTTGAGGAAATTGCATACTACTTCTGAAGTAGCATGCTTGGCTGGAATAGCTTCCACCCATTTGGTGAAGTAATCTGTGGTTGTGAGGACATAATCATGTCCAGTGCTTGAAGATGGATTTACAACACCAATGAAATTGATTCCCCATTGCTGAAATGGCTCTTCTATTACCATTAGCTTAAGAGGCAAAGCAATTAAATTGGGTCTTCCAATGAACTGTTGGCATAGTTCACATCTTCGTACCCATTTGTATGCATCTTGAAATAGAGTAGGCCAGTAATACCTAGCTCATAAAATCTTATGGGCAGTTACAAGCATATAAAAATGTCCTTCATAGGCTAGATTATGGAAGGACTCCAAAAGTTGGTTCTGTTGCTCTTTATCCACATAGCAAAGGAACACCCCATCGAGGTTCCTCTTATACATACCGTTGTCCCATAGGACAAAATTGGCAGCTTTTAACTTGACAATCCTCCTTTATTTATGAGACAGGTGAGTAAAACACTCACCCCAAGTAAGGAAATGAGTAATACTCGAATACCACTCATTCATGGTGGAGACAAAGAGGACTATTAGCATGTCTTCAATTTCTGCTCCTTCATGCCCTATTTCTTCTATTCTATTATCAGGAATCAATTAGCAGAGACTCCTTCCCCGTACAAGCTTCGTTGATTTGATAATGAGATCAAACTTCTAGATTTTAGAAATCTAATTGCCCCTTTTGGTTCCAAACTCCTACTGAGTTAATATGGATTTGACTGTGGTATTAGGAACCAGGGCAATAACGTGTGAATTCAAGATGTAGAAATAGAAGTGCTTTACTGCCTTTAATATTGCATAAGCATGCTTCTTCAGATTTGAATATTTCAGTTTATGAGCTTTGAGAGGACAGCTCATGAAGGATATGAGAGATTCCACACTTTCTTTATTCTGTTGAACTAAAATTGCTGAAAGTGTGTGTTCAGAAGCATAACTGTACATTGTGAAATCTTTAGTATAATATGGACAAACCAGAATTGGGGCATAGGTGATAGCTGTCTTGATGTCTCGAAATGCTAATTTGCCTTCTTTAGTCCAATTGAAAGTGGCCCTTCCCTTCATCATGTTCACAATGTGGCGAGTCTTCTCGATGAACTCATGAATGAATCTTCGTAAAAAATTCACCTTTCTAAAGAAAGAGTGAACTGTAGTCTTACTTGTGGGCAAAGTAAGCTCCTAGATGGATTTGACTCTTTTTGAGTCAATCTTTATGCCTTCTTAGATACAATATGTCTAATAAGTTTCTCTTTTATTATCCCAAAAACAAACTTCTTGGGATTTAGAGAAATGCTATTTTGGTGACATCATTCCAGCACTTGTTGTAAATGGCACACATGATCAGGATGATGCTTGAAAAAGACTATTAAATCATCAAGGTATACCATAATGAACTTACCCATTTCATCTTTGAAAGCAAGTTTCATTGCTTTCTGAAAAGTGGTGCCAGCATTTATCAGGCCAAATGGCATTTTTTCGATATGCAAAGGTGCCCCAAGGCGTGGTGAAGGCAGACTTATGTTGGTCTGCTTTGCCAACTTCCACTTGATTGTACTCTGAGAAGCCATCCAATATTGATAACATCTTTGAACCAGTCACCATCTAAAGGACTTGATCCATGATGGGCAGAGGGTAATTATCTTTTAGAGATGATTGATTCAAATTCCTAAAATCCATGCAGAGGGAAATTTTGCCATTCTTTTTTCTCACAGGGACTATGTTTGCAATCCATGTAGAATGATGGATTAGGAAAATTATTTTAGCGTTCAGCATTTTTTTTATTTTAGACAGAATAGTACCTAATATCTTTAGATTATACTGCCAGGATTTCTACTTGTAAGGCACCTAATCACTCTTGAGAGAAATTTTATGGTGAATTTCTTCAAGACTGAGTGACTTCAGATCATTATAGGAGTACACCAAAACATCCATGTAATAGTGAAGCAAGGAAATAAATTTGAGCTTCTCCTCAAGAGTGCAACACTTCCCAATGTTAACCATCTTGGGATTTTCCTTAGTACCCAAATTTATTTGATCAAACTCCAGGGAGGAGCTTGAATCTATTTATTGCTATTTAATGAACCTATCGTGCTTGTCAAACAGTTTCTCAAGGGAAACCAATTCTTTGAGAATTTTATTCCCTTTTAATTATAAGAATTCTTCACCTACATCTAAACTTGTTTCAGGGGCTGATTCAAGTTTTTGAGGCTCACTGCCTTCGAAGTGAAGTTGTTCAAAGTTGTCTTTTTATTCCAAAAAGGTGATGATTTGGTTGTCACCATTGAACACTTACCAATGATTGGCATTGGCAGGCACACTTGGTCAAAAGACTAGTTTGATAGTGTACCTGTCTCCCTTAAAATCTGGGTGAAGAACTAAAAGAGTTGCAAAAATAGTTAATGCATCAGCTCAGTCATTAAATTCTCTGGGTACTACAAAAATACTGAAAGCATCAAAGCTTTTAATTTGATCCCAAATTATATTGTGATAATAGTGTAATCTCTCATTTTTGGTTTGGTACAGGTTCTTGACTTGGCAAACCATCAGCTTAGCATCTCCTTTAGCGTGAAGGAGTTTGAAACCCTTGTCTTGAGTGGCCTTTAATCTGAGCAGCAATGATTCATATTCAGCAGTATTATTGGTGTTATTGAACTACAATTTATAAGAATAGGGGAGAATATCTCCTTAAGGATATATCAACACAATCCCAGCTCCCAAGCTAGTAGAAAAATAGTTTTTATTGAATTTGAGAATCCACACATTATCAAAAATTGACCTTTCCTTATATTTTTCTTCATTTAAAGGGGAAGATTCTTTTAGACTTGCACTGTGCTTTATTAAGTCTTCTATTGTTTTATCTGAACCAATTTTTAGATTTTCATCTTCAAAAGCTTTATCAATTAGGATAGGAACATCCTCTATATTTAGGAAGTAATTACTCATGCTTGAAGACTCAAATAGAATTTGAGCTTTAGGCACTGATATTTGAGTGACAACATATTTTGCCTCCTTCTTAGGGAGCAATCTCTACATGATGCCTTTGATCGAGATCCTCGCTTTAGACAGGTCCATACTTAACTCACCACCAACATTCTTACAAAAAATTTACCCAAGAAGAATGTCATATGACGCTAGGATGTCAGCCACCAGGACTATCATCTTAATTCTCTTGTCTGAGAATGTCGCAAATGCAAATTGGGGATCCTTGATTTGTCTCAGTAGTGGCACTTGTTTGTTCTCCATGGAGAAATATCTCCCAAAGGTCTTAGTCAGCATGAGTCCAAAAGATTCTACCACTTTAGCAGGCATGACATTGTCAGATGCACCTGAGTCTATGATGCAATTGTTCAACTAGTGTCTATTTATTAGCAGGGAGACATAAAATAGTTTTGTCCTCTCAAGAGTAGTAGGAGGAGTAATGACAAGGTTATTTTGGGTGGATGTGGGAGTCACCTTTAGAACAACTAGTCTTACAGGGATAGTTTTATTCCTTATATACTAAACCAACTTATCCAACTGCTCAGGGTTGGATTGCAAAAATTTAAATTTAGACATTTGAATTTTGGTTTTCTTGACATGGTCGATTATATCAAATGTCTGAAATGAATTAGGAACAGGGGAAGGCAGTTCATCCTTTTAGTTTTTAGTGGGGTAAGACTGATCTATGAAATTAAATTTGAAGGTGAAGGCATACTTGAAGTACTTACTTTTTTATTACTCACTAGATCCTTTGGCTGGAAAGGCAGAGAAGTTCCTCGTTTGGCAATTGAAATTAATGGTTGAGCTCACTCCTCTATTTTTTTCTTATCAGCTTACTGGGTTGACTGGTTCTAGGATCAGGTAAATATGGCATATGATTCATCAAATGCTTCACCTTTACTTATGGATTCATCTTGGTAATTTAGGAAACTAATGTTGGAGTTGCCATCTAATTCTTCTTCTCTTTCTATGAAGAGATTAGCGTCATCTTCTGAGTTTAACTCAGTTTGGAAGGATAAATTAGATTTTGTTTCAAGATATCCAACTGCTAAATTGGCTGGAGGTGCTTCAATGGTTAGTTTCCCCTATGGGGGAGGAAGATGATTTGGCTACCCTTGATTCTTGGTAGCATTGCCTTGATATGACTAATTAGGGAATGTCCTCCTTGGTATATCTCAATATGAAGGAGCAGAAGACATCCCTTGCGCCATTTGCTTTCTAAGAGCTAGCAACTCATTTGCCAACTTCTACACCATAGGATTAGTGGTGCCTGTAGATGAATATTCAAAAGATGAAGAAGATTTACCTATGTTAGGATCTCTTCTTATCTTTCCTACCAAGATAAGATCATCTTCCACCTTAGTGGCCAAATCCTGAGCTTAATCAAGGTTTGTGTGGCCAACACGTCTCAACAAGAAACTCACTTCAGGAAGTTCAGAGTTGATGAAGAAGCATTTGAGATTCTCAACTATTGGTTGAGTAATGGTAGGAATCCTATTCCTCAGCTTATCGAACTTAGATATAAAGTCTCTCATAAGTTCATGAGGCTCTTTCTTCATTTGTGTGAGCTGGGCTAGTAAGGCATGCACATCTTTTGTAGGTTTGAACTTGGCTTCAAATTTGGCTTTGAGAGTGTTCCAGTCAGTCACTGATCGAGCCTGCAGATGGTAGAATCAGTCTGCAATAGCACCTTGTAATGTCTCCATAAATAGCATGACTGCTACATCCTCATACTCCACACCTATCACACCACAGGCTATGTTGAAGGCTATAATATGTTCATCAAGATGAACTCTCCCATCACCAAAGAATTTAGAGAAATTCTTCCTTGAATTGTGTGGTAGCTCATGAAGAGGTGGAGTTAAATTGAGTGGGCCAAAAGAGTTATCCTAGGGGCCCTAAACTGCTATGATTTGACTACTGAAGGGAGGGATAACAAATGTCTGAGGGGTATATATTGACAAAGATCTACTAACAGTAGAAATGGATGCTTTGCCTGGTAATGGAGACCTGACTTTAGTAGGATGAAAACTCTTGGTTCACTAAAGGTGAGACAGAGAAGGAAACATATCAAAATCACTTTGCTATACCAACTCGAATACAGGGTCAACAATACTTTTAGATCTCTGACTTCTTGTATACTGTGGATCTACCAGAGTGTAAAATTGAAATGGATAAGGATAGGAATGACTTCAATTTGAAGCTTGAGGCTTCAAATTGCATGTTAATTCTCTAGCGGAGTCACCAAAAATTGTTGGGTGAATATTTTGTAACCAGCTAACTGATGGGCAAAATAGGTTGTTTCAACCATAGCATAAGGAGATTGATCGGCCAAATGTGTAGGTCTACCACATAAAAGGGAACAAATCTCTCCTCTCATCAAGGGGAGGTTCCCTATAACTATGAGGTACTAATATACTATAAATAAGCTAAAAATAACACTCAGGTTAAGATAACACCATCCATCTCTCTTTTTTTAGAAATGATGTTCATAGACATAGAAGAATTCTGGTGAAAACACTGAAAGCACTTCTCTTTTTTTAGAAGTGGTCTACAGCAAATAACAAGAATTCTTTCTGATAGAGATAAGTAAATGTAATAGGGCACAATAACACAACAGGATGAAGTGTAGCACAAAGTCTCCACCTCAACTACCAAAGAGTGAAATATACGAAGGATAATGGGGGCACAAAGTCATCCCAATATCTTTTACATAGAAATAGAAAAACACACACACTAAAGACAATTGTGGCAGCTCAAAGTCTTCCTACAGTTGGCTTCAGGACATCTTCCAGGTTACTTCCACTAGTTCTGCTTATTTAATTAAATGGACAGGAATGCATTCAGGAGATAGACAAGAATAATTTCTTCAATAACATAAGTTATTCCAGCACAAAATCTAAAAAGTCACTTGCTTTCTCATTCAAATAATGAAATATGATTAACAATATGAGCTCAAAGTCTCAGTAATGCCTTTCAATTTAGGCAAATTTTTGCTTCTGATAATAAAAATATCTCCCTTGCATAAAATAAGAGATTACAATATATAGCAACCAAGAAAGACTTGGTGCTTTGTTTCATGAAATGGCCCATGCTGCATTTAATGCCTTGAATGCATTTTCAATTCTGTCAAGGGGCCATACTGGAATAGGGCATCAGCCTTAACTATGGCATGTCAATTCATCTCAAATGTATCATCCAAAGTATAGGCTATTTGGTCCTCTTCCTGATATTGGCGTAGCTATCTACTTTGCCTTTACTCGATGGAGAAAAATAGGTCGTGTCCTTGAGTGCTCACACTCTCTGATGTCCACATGGTGGATTGTTCCACCTACTGGAATAAATTTCCTATAGATATTTCTAGTCTTTCCCTCTTGTTCCCTCTTCTCTTAACGTATTTTGTCTCTTCCTCATGATATGAGATCTTAGGCTATCTCTTCAGCTGGTCGCTGAGTTTGTTTTCAGGTTCCATGCCATATTTGAAAATAAATGAGCATTTCATTACCTTGAATTTGATGTCTGCGGGGACGTCACTAGTTGCTGGTCACTTGAACCATATTGAACCTTGAACCTTTGAACCTTGAGAGTTCATTGGTTTAATGGTTCAATGGTTCGGGTGGTCTTATCGGCTCCTTGGTTCAATCGCTTCCTTTGTTCAATCTCTTCCTTGGTTCAATTGCTTTCTTTCCTCTTCAGTTGAACCATCCCTTTGAACTTGTCTCTGGAATTTTCCACTTTCTTGAACCTTTGAACTTTGAACCATTTTGGTTCAAAGTTCAACGGTTCATTCTCTTTCTCTAAATCCTTTGGTCTTTCAAAGTTTCTGGATCCTTTTCTTTTCTGTTGAACTCATTGAACCTTTGAACTTTGAACTCTTTTGGTTCAAGGTTCAATGGTTCATTCTTTGCTTTTTGAATCCTTTGTTATTCTAAGTCTCTCAAACTTTATTGAACTCGTTGAACCATTAAACTTTGAACCATTTTGGTTCAAGGTTCAACGGTTCAACAGTTCATTCTTTCTTCTTCGAAGTCTTCTTTTCATTAAGTCCTTCAAAGCTGTTGAACTTTCTGAAGCGGTTGAACTTTGAACTTGCCAAAGCACTTAACTTTTTAAGTTTGTCAATGTCTTTGAACCTTTGAACTTTTGGAGGTGGGGTTCAATGGTTCAACGTTTCAATGGTTCAATCTTTCGTTTGAAGCATGCTGATAAGTCTTTTGATTGAACTTCAGTGTTGAACCAGCCTTGAAATGCTTAAGTGTTGGGAACTTGTTCCTTTGTGAGAGCTTGCCTGTTGAAGTCATTGAACTTATTAAACCTGCAAGTCAACTGAAAAATCTTAAATAATTGAAGAATTAGAGCGCTCAAAACATTTTTTGAGAAGGGAAGAGAGAATTTTGGCCTGCAGGACCAAAATATTTTATATGTTGTCCCCAAAAACAAGTGACAAATTTTAGGAACAACAGGATCATCTAAATTAGCTCTAAATATGGATGTTGTTCATTTTGTATGGTGTCTCAAACATTGTGCATTTCATACTTAGTATGCAAATCCAAGTGATCAATGAATGGATCTGAGCAATCAGAACCATTACCTTTGTCAACTTGGTATGCAACCTTTTATTTGCTTTTCTTAATTTTTTGCCTTAATGCATGGTCTGATTGAGATTCAAGTAAAGAATAATTTATAGTTTTTTAATCATATTCTTAGAAAATGTTCAAGTTCTCCTTACATGTGTCATGTATATGTCTTATGTGATCCTCAATTGGTACTAGATCATTGATAATAGCTTGATGCATGGATTATAGGGTCAGGCATAAATCAATCTTAGGAGAGGAGTAAGATATCACCAAAATTGTATTACTTCGAAGGAAACTCTAATAATCTGTCTCCAGGCATCATTCTTCATGTATATACCATGCTCTAGTCGAGGTGCATATAGTACCATAGAATACATGAACCCATAGATACTCAGGCAAAAACATCTCATTCATGTTCCACATGTTTTCATAGGCCTTGATATGAGCTTATGTATCACTAATTCCATCATAACTTAATGTGCCACGAACGTGGTTATCATGATGAAAATGATGGTGCATAGCAACATGAACTCAATCCTAAATGAGTAAATTATGATGGTGAGTTGCCCACCATCGAGAAACTATTTCATAAAAAATATGGATAATCATATATAATCATTCATTGTCAAACACATATAAATCCTCCAACCACTACACATACTCTCAGACTTCCATATTATCATGAAATGTAGGAGCTTCATATAACCACATAGATGGTGTAGCCATAATACATCCATGAAGAAGGTGAACAAACTTATGGCATTTAGGTTGTTTTCATGGAGCATCCTCTCAACTACCAATAACACCACAAATTCATCAAGTAATATCATACTCACCCTAAGCCCAATAGTCATAAGTATTACTGGTAGTGTCAGAGATAGACTATGTGTCCACCCAATGTAATATGCCATCCTAACTAGGATCAAGGCATTAAGTTCCTTGAGTTGTGACATTATAGATATGATTAATGTCATTGTTAGCATTAATTGGCTCAATAAAAGGAGGTCCTTGATCATGGTCTAAGGGGATTATGATGCATTGATCATCATTTTAAAAATTAATGAAGCATTTTTTGAAGCTCAAGTCAGCATTATTCACATAACAACAAGGGTGACCCAAAAGAACTAGAAAATCATCAACTTCAGCCAACTTACTTCAAAGTTGACCATGAAAGTGACACCTAAATGTCCATGATGGCATCCTTAAGAACTCCTATAGGCAATGCACAATTTTTATTAACCATGAACAACACATGAAGAGACGACTGCAAAACAAGGCTTGCCATCTTTCTCCAAGCATCTTTAGTGAGTACTTTATGCATCTAAATTTTCTCACCTACATTATCATCATTAATATCACTATTATTTAACACTAATTCCATTTATCTAATTTATCTTATCTAATCCCATCCTAAAATCATATATTTCTAATCATTTATCTAATGTCCACCTTCATTATTCTTCATCTACTAACCATAGTCTTATCCCACTCCTTCATTAATTATCCTGAATTCCCATTATCCCATCCTAATTCCCACTTATCTATTATTTGGAAATTTTAAATTCCCATGACCCACCTAACCACCTACTAGCCTATTCTTAGGCTCTCCTACACCCCTAGTCCCTAATCACCTACCTAATCCCTATATAATCCCCTACCTAATCCTAATTATTCCCTAAGAG
This sequence comes from Torreya grandis, assembly GCA_037957365.1. NCBI lineage: Eukaryota > Viridiplantae > Streptophyta > Pinopsida > Cupressales > Taxaceae > Torreya > Torreya grandis. The sequence goes on from JARHVA010000660.1 coordinate 3,381,064, forward strand.
GATTCTAGAATTATCCAATTATATAATACTCTCTATTCTCACTCCTCCTTTCTAGAAGCCTCTAAATCTAGAGGCTCCCAAGGAATTTTAAATTACTTTTAATTCTCCACCCTAGATCTCCATAAGCCAACTTTGAATTTTAACCATTGATCCTTCCCTCCTATTTAAAAATCTCCACTCCTCCATGGAAGGGCATCTAAAAATCATCTAACAAGTCCATGTCCAACTCATGAAGCAATCAAGAATATCCAACACCCATGATCAAGCCAACATAATGTTCAAATTTTGAGTCTAAGTTAATCAATCCAATCCTCTTATTTTCAAATTCTATTTAATCATGATTTAGAGCATTTAGCTTTAGGATCATAATGTTGATTTCAATTGTGAATTCATATATTGCATTTATTTCTAATGGCTCTAGATCTTACTTAAGTATTTTAATGTTTGAGTAGATTTTAGATTAGTTTCATGATCTTAAATCCATATTGGTAAAAAATCCATTTATAAGTACATTTACCTCAGTGTCAGTATCAACTAGGATATCTTGAATGATCCATCCATCAATAGTTGTATTTACCAAAATTTCTTTATCACCCTCCATACTAGGTTAGAGATGAGCCTCTTGTCATAATGCATGGTTCAACTGATGATCTTCTATAAGCTTTGGTGTTTGATGACTTAGCCAAATTTGTAAAAGGGGCACAGTGTCTTTGTCAAGAAGCCATTTTCATAACTCATGGAAATCATCATGTGTTGAGTCTTGAAGATATGAAGCTTTTTGCATTTTAGCACATGTAGCAACATCTCTATCTTTAAGTAACTAAATCTCACCTTACAGTTTCCACACCAAAGTCATTGTGTCATGTAACACTTCTTTTTATTATTGTTCATATAGATAATAAGTTGCACAAGGCTCCTCACATTGAATATTATTAATGGGTGGGTTTGAAATAGACTGGGAAGGATCACCACTTCATGTAGTAATGTTGACCTTATGACCAGTCAGAGTAGTAGGGTGAGGTCTCCATTGAGCAATTGGAGTCTTTTCAATCTGTATCATTATAGCACCCTTTTCATTTCACTCCTTTGTGATGGTGGTATACAAGTCTAGGCATTCCTCTAGATGATGCTCCTTCTTATAAAAATTGCATGTGGGATAAATTAGGCAGTCACATTGGTAATAATCTAGGGATTCACACTTGTAGCATGTTCTAGGTAGAAAATGACCAACTCTGCATCCACGATCCGACCTCTATAAGACCAAACTCTACCATTATCTTAGTTATTGTCAACATAAATATAATTAGTACCACATGCATGCCTCGTAAATCTCACTAATAAGGTAACAATCATTGGTATCATGATTATATGCATCACATATTTTACAATATAAGGATACCTTAAATTGTGTAGCATGCTAAAGTAGGGGTAATCCCTCACATAATGGTCTTCTTGGAAAATCTCACATAATTTCTTCACCATGACATGAATACTCTTTTTGGGGAAATTATTCCTAGTATGACCTTCAGATTCACAATCAACACACTAAAAATCACTATGATTATCATGAGTACTATTTGCAGTGAGCTTCTCCAACTAAGATGTCATGGCAGTAATATGAGCTTCCATAAAGGGACTAATCCATGTGTCTATGCTTTTAATGACTTTGGTGTGAAGGGAATATTTTAAAGCCTCACATGGGTTAGTGAAGGTCTTCTAGGACAATATGCATCGAAAGGGAAGTAACATTCCTCTTACAAACCATTGGGCATGTTGAGTTGAATTTATCTCAAAAGAAATCTTAGAAAGAAACATCTTAAAATATGGATCACACTCATGCACAGTTTTAATTAGTTCTTATTTAATGTCCTTCAAGGAAACAATGTTTTATTGTTCAAACTCTAAGATATAAAATTCCTAGAGAAAAGTTACCTTGCATTGTTTGTAATTCACCACAACTTGTAGATCGAACTTATGGTACCACTTGTGCACACAATTCAAAAGAGTAGTGGCAAATTGAGTTGCCTTTCATTTAGTAGAAGTAATGACATGCACTCTCCAGATAAGTTCACGCTTGTGAACATATTCTATTGTATTTTCCACACCACAAAACTCAGGTAAATGGAGTGTCATATCACAATAAATAATGGGCAGATTAGGTAATGGAAATGGAGCTTATTATGATGTACTTTCAATCCCTCTTAGACCTTATGGGAGAGGTCCACCAATGCCTCATATGCCACCTTTAGATCCTTCGATTGAACCACCACTGGTACTACCTCCCATGACTCTTATAACAACAGAAGCACCTGATACATTGGGCATAGAATTAGGTTGATTAACTATGGATGGGGTGGTATTCTACCCACTAGCTATGCTTGGTCCACTAGGCATTCCAAACTGAGCCATAAGATTGTCTTGTAATGGAAAAGAAATTAATAAAAAATTATTATCTTGGTCTTGTTCTTCAAAAGTATCTCCAATAGGTTTAGTCTTTGATTCAACCCTATTTGTATCCTAATTTCATAAAATAACATCATCTAACTTAAGAACATGAGCATGCACTATGGGTGTGGAAATGTGCCTATCTAGATTGGGTTCTTCAATCACCTATTCTTGACTTGTTCCTCCTAGGTGTACCTATGCTAGCATTGGGTGTGATCCTATGGTTGGGGAGTGCTCATTATGCCTTTCCACCTCCCTACAGATCATCACGACACTTCTTGAGTCCTTCTAGCTTCTCCTTAGATCACTTCCAATTATATCCCTTCACCTAGCCTCATCAGACTTATGATTCTATAACTCCTATTAACTAGTTATTATGTTAAACCAACAATATTATATCAAAGTGTGCCCCTTCATTTCCCCACCAATTATGTTGATCACATGAGAGAGAGTTTAGCCATCCATGAATAAGCTTTCAAGTCTATAATCAACTATAAGATTATTAATCTCAAACAAAAAGTGCTTATGATACCTTTCGTGCGGCTCTTAGAGGAAGTGAAACTGGGTTTCCTCTAGACAAGAGTACGTTAAGACCATGTATTCTAAAATATAAATATTCAATGTTCCTCACCACTAAACATCCACTGCATGCTTCCAAGGTGCTCCTAATCTTGCTAAGGTTGACTGATGGTCTACTGACCAGGTGATCTTATGTTCATAGTTCCTTAAACAGTCGTACACATGTGTTGAACACCAAACATAAAGGTGAAAGGGCACTTATACAAATAAATATTCATAGATTAAGTCGTAAAAGTGTTGTTCTACCCATACACATACATAAACTCCTAGTTTACTATATTGTAATGCGAAATTATCTTCTACTCTACGTGTAGATGATTTTTGAGCTCTATGTGGATTTAACAATGTAAAATCAAACCCAAATATCCAACTACTTAGTTAAAGTGATAGATCCATTAAAACCTAATGCCAACTAATGAATTCACAATTCAAAACAACATTATAATTTTAAAGCTAAGTTGTCCACACCATGATTGAACAGATTCAAAACAAGAGGATTGGGATTTCGATTACCTTTGACTCAACAATTTGACATTATGATGGCATGATGAAGAATTGTTGATGTTGGATTGATTTGGCATGGATTCTCTATGAGCTTGGTAGATGGCATTCCATGGAGGAGAGGAGTTATTTAAATAGAGGAAGGATGGAAAGATCAATGGTGGATATTCAAACTTGGTTTGGGGAGATCAAGGGATGAGTATTATCCAAGGAATTTAAAATTCCTTGAAAGCCTCTAGATTTGGAGGCTTCTAGAGAAGAGGGGTTAGAATAGAAAGGATTCTAGAATCCTCCAATTCTATAATCCTCTTAGGAATTAATTAGGCTTAGGATAGGGGATTAGATATGGATTAGGTGGGTGATTAGGGACTAGGTGTGTAGGAAAGCCTAGGCATAGGCTAGTAGGTGGGCCATTAGGAATTTAAAATTCCTAAATAATAGGTAAATGGGATTAGATTAGGATAATGGGGTTTTTATAAGAATTAATGATGAAATGGGATAAAATAAGGTTAGTAGATAATGAATAATGAGAGGGGATATTAGATAAATAATTAGAAAAGAAGGGATAAATTAGCGGGTTGAAAGGGAATAAATAAGATGAGAAGAATTAGTGTCGACTAATAGAAATATTAGTGACGTTGAATAAAGCGAGTGAATTTAGGTGCATACATTTTTCCCCTCTTTGAAAGGACATTGCAAGTGAAGTGAAATAAGTAATGGTCTTTCAAAGAAAACCATGTCATGGATGAATGTTAGTAAATCATGTTAGTGGATATGATACCTCCTCGAGGGGACATGAGGGGAAGAATGAGACAGATAGCCACGTGAATAAGAAACAATGGGTGAGATGTGATGGAGAGATGAGAGGATAGGATTCAATATGTGAGAGAGAAGATGAATTTGACTTGAGAAATGAACTATAGATTTATGATGATTCTCCTGGCAAGGACACGTGCACAAGGAGTAGAGATGATGGGTGTTATGGTTGTCAACATATCCCAAGGGAGAATCAATTGTAACATGATGATGATAGGATTAAAGGGCCACAAGCTTTAGACATATCCCAAGCAAGGATGCATGCAAGGGAGAGTTATAGGCTAGGATAAGACTGATTGGATAAGATTAATGATGGGTGTAGCTCAAAGCTAAAGTTGATTAATATGATGAAGAAGATAAGAGAGAATAAATGATGTGATTGAGTGACCAAAAGAATGGAGGATGAGGATGGATGATAGAGATAGTGGTTGAGCTATCCTTGGGCATTGAATCATGGCCAAGTGTTGCCTACATAGTCTAAAAATACCTCAGGCTGATGTAATTTTAACGATGGATAAAAGATGATGATGAGGGAGTAGAAGATGATGATGAGGATTATGATTAGTGATTAGAGGATTATGTTAGTCATTATAGCATGTGACTCAGATGATGAAATGAAGATAAGAGGATTAGATGTTAGTTAGATGGATCAAGAGGATTAGCTTAGTGGTGGGAATGAGGATGGTTAGTGATGAAGGTGTAGATGATCAAGCCATCACAATTTTCATAATGCTCATCATATTTGAATCAATCTAAAAGATATGACACTTGGCAGTTTTCCCCATGATATAAACATGACCAGGAGAGCATTGTACCAAAGTACATGGGCAAATAGTGAATTTTGCATCCTTGAGGGCACTTTTGATGTCCTCATAGCATCCCTATTCATTGCCCAATATACAAAAAGAGACATGATGCAAACAAAATATAAGATGGATAAGATATGTGTGTGTGTGTGTGTGTGTGTGTGTGTGTGTGTGTGTGTGTGTGTGTGTGTGTGTGTGTGTGTGTGTGTCTGTGTGTGTGTGTGTATGTTTATATATATATATATATATATATATATATATATGAAAAAGACATGCAAACAAGACAAATATAATGAACAAGTAACATACATGAGTATCTACATACCGTGTCCTAATGTCTTGTCTAATGATGGGATGAATGATTGGGTGATGGATTGGATTAGGATTTGATTATGGACTGAGAATAGACATGGATTGGGGATAGACTAGTGACGATGATGATGATTGACTAGTGATTTGGATAAAGGTCTAGACTTGGATGAGAGACTAGGATTAGGATAAGGATGTTGATGAGGATATAGATGCGAAGATGACCAAGGGTTACTGAAAGACAAAACCTTGAAAGAGTCCAATCTAGTAAAATATTAGGAGATGATGGGATCAAATACCTTCCAGACTAGCAAAATAGTGATTGGATGGGTGCTAGGTATGGAGAGGCATTGATAGAGAGGTGATGGGATCATATACATTTCATACTAGCAAATAGGGATTAGATAGGTGCTAGATATGAAGAGGCAATGATAAAGAAGTGATGGGTTCCAGAGTAAATTCTTTGACAAGGTTGTGTATGTCTATAATACCTTTGTCACAAAGGATGAGGATGAAGATATGAATGGGTGACCACTAGGAGGTGGTTCCAAGACAAAATATAGTGTCCAAGGATGATGATTAGATAAAGAGGAGATGGTTATTAGATGGTGTTTGGGATGGGGATATAGACAACATGATAGATGGGATGGATCTCAGATGTGGTGATGGAGACGGATGCAACTAGGAGATTCGGGACAAGACATCATGGACAATTTTGGGCTTTTTCAAGTTTTATGATTTTTAGGGTTTTTTGACATATTTCATTTTTAGGGATTTTTGGAATATGTATGTACACTATACAAATGGGGTTACTAGCACAGGGAATACCAAACCTAGTAACCAGGGGTAAATGGGATGATAAATAAGACGATAAAAAGATGAGGATTGATCCAGAGGAATTTTTATGGTTTGGAAAAATGTGTAAAGGACAAGTGTTATAACAGGAAAGTTGACACATGGCAAAAATATAAAGAATTGATGCAATTAATTTTTATATCAGAATTATTTTATGTTGGTAATGGGTGTTGTGTTGCAAATGTGGGACCAAACTAGCCATTTACCTACATTACTTCGTAACCAGTCAACTTCTAAATGTTACCAACTTTGTTATATAATTTTATTAAGCCACCGATATATTCTACATATCTAATTAAATTAATTTTTCACTGTAATTCCTCTATTTCTCCATTTCCCCATTTCCAAAATAATCCTACTATCTTATTTTATGGTTATTAAAAAAAAAACCATGAAATATGTTTTTAATTAAATCCCAATTTATTTAATATCTTATTATTATAGTTTTTATGTGATTAGATAATTAAATCCCAAGTCGCAAAAATTAAGCCTATTCCCACTTCCACGTGGATAGATGGTTATGCATAGGTTTTAATTTGCATGGGAGAAATTTTAAATAAATATTATTCCCACTCACCTTTTATCACGTGGATACCCACTTTAGTGTGGATGGTTTTACATGGGTTTATTTATTAAAGTGGGAAATGTTTTTTTTAATCCCATGCATGTTTTAAAACCTTTATCACCCACTTACGACTTGGAAATTCCATTAACTTTGGATGGGGGCGAAAACCATGAGAGATGTTTGTTTTAAAACTAAAGCTTAAACTTTATCCTTTTACCATTCACTTTGGCGTTAAACTCTTTTAACATACATGCCTTTAAGCCTTACCCACCTTTCTCTCCATGTGGGTTTTCTCTTGTCTTTTGCATGGTCACATATTTGGTTGAAGATCATGTTATTTTTTATAAGCGTTTTATTTATTAAATGAAGTATGGAGTTTCAACTTCTATTATTTATGAGATTTTTATTCTTCTATTAAATGTATGCAGTTTATTTTGGAGATAATCATATTTTGGAGTAGAAATAGAAAATTATTAGTCAATATTGATTATATGTCAATTTTTTATAGATTGAAGATTTGGATTATTCTGGGACAGCATGTAAAGAGCTTGTAAAGGGGAATTATAAGCAATTGCAGATATTGTTTGGTTGAAGAGAAGAATATTTTACGTGTTGAAGATGAGTTCTTCATATCACACAGAGCTGCAAGTTTTCTTAAAACCATTCAGGGATGTCAGTTTTATAAACTATATTTACACCTTATTTATAATGTAGTGGTTCAAATAAACTCGAAGATGTAGCCAATTAGTGAACCTTGTAAACAATCTCTAGTCTCTATTTTTCCAGTTTTTCAGTATTTCATCAGTTTTAAATTATTTACTGATATTTAGAAATTAATTATGAAAAATTGGTTATGAGATATTTGAAGGGATAAAAATTTGAATGGAATGGTTTAACTGAATAAAGGAGTTGTATGAGTTTTCACAACACTCATATTTAAAATTATTCAGACAGTTCACATTCAGAGTTTAAAAGTCAATTCTTTTTAATTACATTTTACAAAATGACTTATTATATTTTTAAAATCTATTTTGGATAAAAAATATTTATTAACAGGAGGCTAATTACTGTTCATGGATCAATTTGAAAATAAGAGTTTTGATTCAGATATAATTTTTTAGAGTTCTCAGAGTTTTAATCGAGAAATTGAGAATTCTGCAACCAAATCTATTTTACTTAGAGAGTTGAAAAATTCAGTATCTAATTTTATAAAAATTATTTGATTTATCTAAAGGGATAAATCCAATTTTTGGATCATATTTTGGTATCAGAGCAGGTGAATGCAGGGATTAGCTTCAATTGCTATATATACTTCAGATTGGAGTTTGTTTTTGGATATCAAATATTGATATTTTTATTCTATTTGATTTGATTATATAGGTTGGGTAATGAAAAGGACAATTGGAAGGTGTTTCAATTCGTTGGAAGAAGACAAGCTTCTAACATTCAAAGTTTTGGAACCACTAGCCCTGTAGGATCAACATGGGTGAAGAACACAACACACTGTCACTTAAATGTGTGAGATGGTGTTGAGATAGGATCAACCTTTCTATCTTGGGAAGCATTCAGATAAAATGCAAGGCATTTTAAAAGATGCACATCCAAAAAGAATCAGTTGCAGTTCTATACCATTCGTGCACAAAAGGCAGAATAAGATATGATAGTGATCTGATTTCATATTGGTATTAACATAATATGTTGGTCTTTGATAACTAGTTGTGTAGCCTATATTTTTGGACTACTAATCATATTATGGATACCTATAGGAACAAATGAAAAGACCAGTTCCATGGTAAGATATGGAAATGGCAATAGGGCATTATTAATGATATTGAATAGATTTTTGCATTTTAAGATTGAGTTTTTAAATTGGTTCATAAGTTGGTTTATGTTTCACAACTTTGTTAAGTGTTGTAGGCAACAAACAAGAAGTTGTTTTAACACCAACATTATGCTAGCCAATAATCAGCAAGTGCACTTCACAGTTTCTTTAGAGGTATAAATTATTCTCAAGCGTAACTATGTTTGCACATTTTTGGTTGAATCCTTTGTGTAAGGTTGGTTTGCAAGTAAAATATGTTTTTGTTTAGAATTATTTTTGAAAGCCTTTTAAAAATTATAATGGATCATCTAACTCTTAGTAAGATAGAGTATAAAAGATGAAACCACCTTCTATTCAGTTATTAAAAACCATGAAGAGGGAACAACCTTTATTGATCAAATGGTTTAATTGAATAGTTTTGATAAAACATTACTATAGTATTGCATAGGATGCTTAGTTTTCACTTCAAACACTATTTCAGGGAATTCTTAAGTATTGAATTCAGGAAAGGAATTTTGATAACCCTTATGTTTGGAAGAATATTTGTTATCTCTTATTTCAATTTTTCCATTGTAATAATTTTTTTTTAAAAACTAACTCAGTTTGGATGAGTTTTAGAGATATGAATTAGGGAGCAATCAACGGTGAAGGAAACCTCGAAACAGGTTTAAAATTTTTGGTTGTATCCTCACCTTTATATGATATTTTCTTATAGGTACTTGCAAAGTTATGAGTTTGTAAAGAGGCTCTTATTATACAAATTCTCTAAGTTGACATTGGAGTTTGACAGGTACAGGAAAATATTTAATAATTATTTTCAGGGACACAACAGTTAACTATGTTATTGACAGGATGGTGATCACATCTATTTCCCTTTATTATTTTTTCATGTATTATGTATATTATGCAATTATAACCTTAGGATAGACAAATTCATTACATTTTTTATACTTTGCATATACGGCTAAGCCCCATAGTATTATGGGCAACATTTATAAATACAAGTATACACATGTTGCAGTTGTTTATAAATCTTATAGGGTATGCACATTTTGATTTCCCTTATGTGATATTGGATATAACAAGAACACGTTAGCCTTCATGCAGTGTAAGGGCTGAGAGAATTTGCTAGATGTTGTGATTATTTTAGGTAATAGGTCATTTTGATAGAATGGGTAAAGAGTTTGTTTTACTCTCCATAATTAAGTTACAATTTTAGTTGGATGGTTAACTCCTTGCAAGGAAGTTTTTATAATGTCTTATTTCACTGATATTTTTTTAAATAGAGTTTTATTATATTATTTTGATAGATTGACTTCATAACTCCTTCATATGCTATTTTTGGCTCTTATATATTTGGAAGCAGTGCAGAAAGATTGTCAATGGCAAGAAAAGAACTCAAAAAAAAAAATTGGGTTAGTTGGATTATTTCGACTTTTGGAGACTAAAAACCTCTTTTTAGGAAGGTTTGATCCAGAGGAGTTGTTATGGTTTGGAAAAATGTGGAAAGGATAAGTGTCACAATGAGAAAGTTAACACGTGGTAAAAATATAAAGAGTTGATATAATTAATTTTCATATTATAATTATTTTATGTTGTTAATGGGTGTTGTGTTGCAAATGTGGGACTAAACTGGCCATTAACTCACAAAACCTCGTATCCTGTTGACATCCAAATGTTACCGACTTTGCCATATAATTCTATTAAGCCATCGAAATATTCCACATATCCAATTAATTTTCTATCATAATTCCTCCATTTCCCCATTTCCAAAATAATCCTAATATCTTATTTTATGGTTATTAAAAAAAAAGCATGGGATATATTTTTAATTAAATACCAATTTATTTAATATCCTCTTATTATGATGCTAAAAGGAGATGAATTGACCTTGGAAGAATGGACTAGGAATTACCAATGACCATATCACGAAGGAACCAGATGGTTAGTTGCATGGGTGTCCATTGGAGGATATGTCAAGATGGTGTAGGGACAGTTATCAAAACACCTTCCACTTCCTTACAAAGGTCAAGAGAGAAAAGATGGGATGGAAGACATGATGTGGACAGAGGAATATGGACAATAGACTAAGGGATAAAATGGATAAGGATGGGTAATATAGATAAGGTTGATAAGGGATGTGACAAGTAAGATGTATGGAATGGATGGATGTTGCCACCAAGTGTGGAGAGATAATGCAGAAAATGGATTATTTTACCATGATGTCAAAAACCATTTTTCATCATGGTACTTTCCCAAGGTGCCAAAAGATTGGTTTTCACCATTAGACAAATGATTTTTTTTTTGACTTTTAATTTTTGGATGGCATCTCAATTTATTGGATATGAGTATGAGATGCAAGAATGTTGATACTGGCTAGATCCTTAACCAACACCAATTTTAGATATGTTTAATTTTAAGACCATGTTGTCACTATTGGATGTATTGGGGTCTGAGTGACCTTTAATTATTCTTGATAGCAACACCTTTAGATATCTATACTAGGTGTCTTCATTGCCCTTAGGAGAGACAATGTTGCCTAGGGAGGTGATGGGATGTATGGATGTGATTAAATATTGATGGGGATGCATGATACTTGAATGGATTATAGGACTTGATTAGTTTATGGATTCATGATGGGATGGTGTGATGGGTGATGGAGGATTAGGACTAGCCATCACATACACCATTAGAGGTATTAGACACTCTTCATTTTATTGGTGCCAAGTGATAAAATACTATAGGAGATCCAAGACACTTTGAATTTGTGGCTCATTTTTAATCTAATTATTTGATAGATGATCAGTCATGCTTTTGACATCATTTGGATTTTGACTTTCATTTCTTGCTAGTGCCTGATTTTGGGCTTCACCAGGAGAGATTGATTTTTGACATTATGGATGATGTTTAATTTGACTTTGATATTCCCCTAGCGCCTAATATTGGGCTTCACTAGGAGAAGACATTTTTGGATTAGACCGATGATCATAATTTTCTTGATGTTGATTTATGGGATCAAAGATGGTTTGATCATGATTTATGACTTTTAATGTATAGTATTGGACCTCTATATTTTTGGCACACATTATGTTGCTCAGGGAAGAGTCCAATGATGTATGTTCCTATTCATCCTTATAAAGGGAAGTGATTAAATAATCATTGATAGGAAGAAAGGGGTCTATGATGGATGAATGTGGTGAAGATGGTGTGATGAGGTCAATTAGTGATGATGGGGTAGCATGGTCTTAATAGGGGTTATTAGGAGACCCAGTTTTGACATCAAAGAAAATATCTTCAAGATCAACAAAAAGATCACGAGGACTAGTTGTAGTAGAAACATCCAAAATAGGATCATATTCATTCTAACAATCTTTAATAGATAAATCTTACAAGAATTAAATTATGACTTCATCATCCTAATTGGGATCTAAAGGTATGTCTGGTGATGGATTGGAGGTACCTGGATTAGAGGCATTATCAACATCTACTACAATGTCGATGGAGGATGATGTTTCTGATGAGGAATCTGATTCATATTTTAGTGTTGTACATGATCCTAATGAAGATAAAACTTTTCATGTTGACTCTAATGTAAAAGATGTAATGTTGCTAGTAAAAGAATGATTGTCCATGATTGACCTCTCAACATGGGGTTTTTGGTGTGATGGGTGAGAGGGAGATGATGGATGAATGATGGGTTCAATGGATTTTTGAGAGATGGGAGGGCGAGATTTATGGGGAATAGGCTTGTCTTTGATGGATGATTTGTTGAAGATGGAAGTGGTGTCTTAACCTTGCCTTGGAAGGGGAAGGGTTTGATCCTGATTGGGAATGGAATCTTGGTGTACCTCATTGTGTTCACCCAGGGATTCAAACTCATCTAGTTCATCTTCAATTACTATGTCACCATGATTGATGAGGTCTTAGACATAATCCTAAAAGTCATGAGATTGATTAATAATATAACCCCAGGTTTGGTGATATGTATATAATTGATCATCTTTATACCAAGAGGGCTTAGGCTTAGTAGGATCAAGATGTCAGATAGGTGGATAAACCATCATGGTGGTGGTGACTAGTTATTTGAAAAGGGCTTCCAAGGATATAGGAAGGGGAGTATAAGGACCTACTTCACTTGGTGGCTTAGAGGTGGAAGCATTAGACTTTTGACTAGATGGTTGTTGTCATGATTGGGTGGGTGGATTGGTAGTGGATAAGGTGGAAAAGGTTGGGTTCCCTTTGCTAGTGTGAGAATGGGCAATAGATGGTGGGTCATGACTAGTGGATGGAGGATTAGTACAAAACTCACATGAAGGGGCTTGGATGGGGGGTGTAATGAGTTGAAGGGGATCAACAACTTAAAGAAGTGGAACACCCATCATAATAAATTGCAAGAGGATCTCATCCTTTTGGGTAGCTATGTATTGGTTTATAAAAGTGGGGTCTACCTCCATGGGGGAGGGATGAAGAGTGATGGACGATGGAGGAAGGATAAGGATTAGATATGGCTTCTTGAACAAAGGTAAGTCCTAATGACTGAGCTAGTATGATAGGTGATGAAGATGAAATATGATTGAGATGATGGATGACTAAGATCAGATTTCAAATTGATAGTATAATGAGGGGCTAATGATCTATCAATAATGCCTAGTTGTCAGGCTAGAAAAATAGATAAAAGATTTGATGGGTGCCTATATTCAAACTAACAAGATGATGGTATGATGGGTGCTAGTTATGAATAGGCAAGGATGATAGAGACTAGATTGATGAAGATGGGTTTACTAGATTGAAACTAACAAAGTGCCAAGATGCTAGCAGGATATTAACTAGGAATGAGATCTGACTAAGAGTGAATTAGGATGATAGGACTATCTTATGACCTTAGATTGATTTGCTCAAGATGGGATATGACTATATGATGAAGATGATTGGGATGATGGGATAAGGATAAGTATAATGATAGATGATAAGGGATGAGAGGGGATGGTTTAGACATATGTGTGACCCCTGAAGCTAACTAGGATAAGATAGGATGAGGGTAGACTAGATGGGTAAAAAAGGCAAGGTCAAGACAAATGATGAGGGACTAAGGATAAGATATGGATATTAGGATGGGATGTGATTTAGGATAGGCAGGGGTATGACCAATGATAAGGGAGATTAGGATAGGAAGTGACTAGAAGGATGTATAAGAGAATAAACATATGTATAAGAGGGTAAGATAAGGATATATAAGATAATGATTAGGATAGGTGAGTGATCAATGAAAGATGGATATAGTGGGACTAGGAAGGGATGAGGTAATGAGATGATGACAAGGATGTATAATATGAGATGTGGTGATGAGGGTATGACTAATTATGAGAGAGGGTAAGATGGGATGACTAGATTAAGATGAGGTGAAGAAAAAATGGATATACAAGGACAATATGGACAAGAGGATGTTGTTGATGAGCAGAGATGTTTTAACTAGGAGGGGCTAAGACAAGATAGGATTTGGGATAGGCCAAAAAAGGATATACAAGATGGTATGTATAAGAGGATGATGAAAAAATGATGGGAAAAGTATATACAAAGATGATGGATTATGTAAAGACCTAGATAGGTGTATAGGTTTGGGGTAAAAGGTTGACTCAACTCACAAACAACAATGGTCTTAGCACAACACACATCCAATCAATCAAACCACAAACCTATGATTAATAAAGTCATGGGTGTGTAACTCGATGCTTGCACCATCCAACGGCTTCACGGGTGAGGTTGTAGTTTGGTGACTCATTATAAAATTGACTAAACCCTCTCAACCCCACTCGCACTTGATGGTTACTTTAGAGCTGATATCGACTCCTACAGTGGTACACCTATTATGGTTGAAAGGTCCTATGCTAGGTTTAATGGGATCTCTAGAAGCATCCCTGATATGCACGAAGGTATAATGGGGCCCAAGTCTGTGTAAGGTGTTGTCTAATGCCTGATTCAGAGATTTAACTCTTCCCCTTCATGGATGACCTATATAGGGTTAACCACTTAGCCTAACAACAATTGTCCCTAATTTTTATACTCCATTAATATATGGATTTTAGATTGGTGCATGCTGGTGAAATCCATGACAATAACCCCTATATACTAAGCTCGTGTGTGGGTGTCAATTCCACATCACTTGCTATCCTAGAGGGGGTTTAACAATCAAACAAACACACGATATGATTAATTAACCAATTTAATTACCTATGTGTGGGGAGGCATGATACAATGATTTTTTATAAATCAACACACACACATAAACAAGTATATACAAAATATAATTTTCAAAACAAAAGATATATGCAATAAAAACATGACAACATAATGAAAACTAGGAGAAAATACTAAATGACACCCCTCCCTGTAAGCACAAAGGTTAAAGATTTGATTGGGGTGCCTAAATATTGAAAGATCCTACAAAAAAGGGTAAGTGATTTAATTTTTTGTAAACCCACAAGTCCCTGCAAAATTGTGAGTGCACAGAGCAAAACCGTAATCAAAATGTACATATCGCAACTAGCCTAACAAACCCGCAAGTCACAAGTCATGACTTTATAGGTTAGAAAATTGCTACAGTTAGCTAACAAAACCATGACTATCTATCAATATCACTACTCAAATTGACAAATTCATAACTATTGATAGAATACAATCTGTGATATTGCAAAAAATAGTAGAAAAACAAAAATACGTCCTAAGGTAACTATGTAAGTTTTTCTACCAGATTAAAAATAATTACAAGGCTGATATAATATATTTACAATTTTACGAAAATTTATTGAATGTAGTCCCATGTTATTAAATAGTATGATTAAAATGCTAACTACCTTATCTACAATCACTAAATTC
Source organism: Torreya grandis (assembly GCA_037957365.1). Taxonomy (NCBI): domain Eukaryota; kingdom Viridiplantae; phylum Streptophyta; class Pinopsida; order Cupressales; family Taxaceae; genus Torreya; species Torreya grandis. The sequence continues at coordinate 3,396,635 of JARHVA010000660.1, forward strand.
TAATATGTCCTAAACTACTATTTTGATTAAGCTTCTACAATATCATGACTGAAATTGACAAAGTCATAACTTACAGGACAAAAATGTAAGTCATGATTTGTGGTATTATTGAGGGACTTAAAATGGCCTAGGTGATGGGGTATGTGATGTTATTCTGCCTTCTATTTGCCCCTATAAATCCTACACACAAAAACAAATCCTAGTTAAGACTTCCTTACAGGTATCAATGAAGTTTAGGTCAAGATATTTAGAGAGAAAAATGGTTAAGATTCTTGATAAAATATAGTTTTATCTTGAATCAAAGAACCTTATACCCCTATTATGATGTCTCTGTTGATGACACAAAAATTAAAGTGGTCAGAGTTTTACCAATTTTAGGAGGAATGACAATATTGCAACTGTCAATGACAAACCCGTGATTACTAGAGCAATATCACAACTAAGGAAGTCATGGTTTTATCGAATATAGTCAAAAAGATCAAGGTTTTGGGATAAATGTCCCCTTTCTCTGTAACCATATATTCAAAATATATTCCCAAACAAAGACATCAATATGCAAAAATATTTATTATTTAAGTAATAGTAAAGAATAGACAATAAAATTACCTTAAACTACTATGTTTGACAATATCACAACTCAAACTTATAATATCATGATTACCAATTCAATATTGTAACTGAGCAAGCTATGGTTTTGTCAAAAATGTATAAATGGATAGGTGTCAAGTGTTTCTCCTTCTTGACCTACACATAGAAACAACACAAACAAACAAGATTCTTGCAAAAGGGGAGGGTTAGTAGAAACAGACTATATACCTGACCCTAACTATTAGGTTTGACAATATCGCTACTTCAACCTGAAATACTATGATTAGCAGGACAAAGTTACGACTATCAAAGTCATGGTTTTGTCAAAGGCTAAAACCCTACAAAAACCCTAATTATTAGCGGCTAAATGCCAAAATCACTATTGGCTTATACAAAGTTGCAACTGCATTACCATGAATACCAGGGCAAAGTCATGATTCACTTGTACGTGTTAAAATTTGAAAACCCAAGCTTAGATCTGTGTCTAGTTGATCCTGTAATCACTTACAACAATGCTATTAGACTAATTAAGGGAGGTTGGTTCCACCGTGGTCACCAAAATGTAAATGATTTTTTAGCTTTATGTGGATTTAACAATGGAAAATCAAACCCAAATATCCAACTACTTAGTTAAAGTGATAGAGCCATTAGAACCTAATGCCAACTAATGAGTTCACAATTCAAAACATCATTACAATTCTAAATCTAAGTGATCCACACCATGATTGAATGGATTCAAAACAAGAGGATTGAGATTTGGATTACCTTTGACTCAATAATTTGACATTGTGATGGCATGATGAAGGATTGTTGATGTTGGATTAAATTGGCATGGATTCTCTATGAGCTTGGTAGATGGCCTTCCATGGAAGATAAGAGTTGTTTAAATTAAGGAGGGAGGGAAATATCAATGGTGGATATTCAAACTTAGTTTGGGGAGATCAAGGGATGAGGATTATCCAAGGAATTTAAAATTCCTTGGAAGACTCTAGATTTGGAGGCTTTTAGAGAAGAGGGGTTGGAATAGAGAGTATTCTAGAATCCTCTAGTTATAGAATCCTCTTAGGGATTAATTAGGCTTAGGATAGGGGATTAGATATGGATTAGGTGGGTGATTAGGGACTAGGGGTGTAGGAAAGCCTAGGCATAGGCTAGTAGGTGGGCCATTGGAAATTAAAAATTCCCAAATAATAAGTAAATGGGATTAGATTAGGATAATGGGGTTTTTAGAATAATTAATGATGAAATGGGATATAATAAGGTTAGTAGATAATTAATAATGAGAGGGGTATATTAGATAAATATTTAGAAAAGAGGGGATAAATTAGTGGGATGAAAGGGAATAAATTAGATGAGCAAAATCAGTGTCAATTAATAAGAATATTAGTGACGTTAAATGAAGTGAGTGAATTTAGGTGCATACAAACCCATCATTCAACATTTATAGAGATAGCCACTTGAACATCTTCCCACCATCGTGTAAATAAGCACTGCGGATCCCAATAACAAAACCAAAATGTTAGGCTTTTTCCTTTAGTTTGACATATATTTTTCCTAGTTGCATGCCTAAAAAAACAAGAGTTCCAATGAGCTAGCACATTAGCATATCACACAAGAAAAGGTTCTCATGCACTCACCCAAAGCACACAACTTAAGATCAATTCCCATTGGTTTTATCATGCGAAGGTGTATCCATCTACTTTATTAAGCTAGGGCATTCAAACAAGCATTTAGTCTCAAACTCATCCTTAACTTTGTATTTAATTCTTAACTATTCATTCATCACTTAACTGACAAAATAAAAATAAGTTGGCATAGAATGATAACAAATAATATTAAATCCATTATAACCATGGAAATATGTACATAAGTATTTCATCAGCACAAGCTTCCTTTCATTACATCCATAAGTTATGTCAAGATTACAATGATGCTAGAATTACAATAATAAAAAACTCATCAACAACAACACTAAGTAAAATAAGGGGATATTTATACATGGTCTACCTTGACCATTCAGTTATAGAAGTAAATACAAACAAGATGACTCACTAATGATCATTAATAACATTGAGTCATGACAAGCTGTTTACAATGAATTCATAAGGAGCAGATCCTAACTGCCCCTATATTCTCTCTTTATACTAGATCCTCATCGTCGAACACCTATCTTCCCACAGGGAGGTGCTACACTTGACTTATTATTTTCCAACATTCATGTGAACTACTCCATAACTGTCTCTGCTCTTCATTCCTTCGCCAAGTCTTCCACTAATATTTAAGTCCTACACTCTTGGGTTCTTCATATATCATGCTCATTTGTTCCATGTGACTTGCCTCTTCTATGCCATGGGCTTCCACACCATGGTCTTCCATGCCGTGACTCTCCTACATCACTTGTCTTCAAAAAGTACTTAGCCAACATTTATTTAAAATTGAGGGCTCAATAATTTATTCTGTAAAAATAGGAATGAGATGAATCAGAAGAGGAAGGTGATGATGTTTTGTTTGTAACTCGTGGCCTAGTGCCTCATATCAACATCATTAAGAAAGAAGCAACACGAAAGGAGATTGTGAGCATGGTGTCATAAATTATAGTTGACCTTTAAAAATTAAGCTCTCACTACACAATAAATGATCAATGTAATCTCATTTTGAATCTTCTGAACGCTATCATGTAATTAGAGCATATTAATACCCTCACTAGACAAGTTCTAGTGTCTCATCTAACTTATGTTTTAGAAGTACATAAAAATTAAGTTTTTTATATTATGTATGATATGTATATCTTAGTTTTTTGTGTTATAGACTCTAGAGTTGCTGCTATAAAATTTAAAGACAAAATATTTCATCAAGAATGTCATTGCAAGGAAAATACATAGTTATCAAGACTCTAATTAGGTGCAGAAGATTCACGAGTGTAATTTGTACATTTTAAGGCGATCACAAAACATAGATATGTATCCTTATTTTTTAAACCATCTTGTCAGCTTGGCAGAAAAAGAGGAGAGCCTTGTAGGTAAGGAGCAAGACAATATTTCAATACATATAAAGGGATATTATTGTTGTTAAAGGTATTTATTGAATTGTAGATGCTTTGTTCATTGTTGTAGAGAAAGGGAGTATATGAGAAGATGATCGTGTTGAATATTTGTTAAACAATTATTCTCCATGTGAAGGGAATTTGTTCAACCCTAGTAATAATGGTTTATTGCTAGATACACTAGGTTACTGCCATTCCCAAGCGAAGGGGTTAGAGTGAGAGTGTATGCGCATTTGACCATGTCACACTTTGTTTAAGGAAAATACTATTTGAAGGTGGTGAGAGTTGCTAATTTACATATTTCCTAGTTGGTATCCAAGGGCGTTTGAGTGTAAGAAACACGCTTTTTGAATAGGGACACTGAACCATTCTAAATTTTTTTCTAATAGATATAACTCTAAAACATAAAACATCACATCTAATGTTTAAAATAAATTTATTAGGTTAATCTCGTAGTATGCTAAATGGAAGTACTTTTTTTTTTTTTGGGTTTCAATGAAGTTGAGAATTTCACTGCCTAATTCATTCATAGTTTTATTTTTTGCATAAATATGCATATCAAGGTAGCCATTGTATATATAGGTCACAAACACACTACACACACACACACACACACACACACACACACACACACACACATTTTTTCTATCTTTTTGATTGAGCAAGAAGAATTTATTATGTTTTGTTTGGAAAAAATCGTGTATGAACTGAAACTATATATTGTTTGGAATCTCATTGAAAACCTTTCACAAGGTTTGAATGACAAGCCTCCAATGAAATCTAGAATTGGGTTATATATCTATGGAAATTTCTCTATAGAGTCATTGTTGTATACATCATAAACTTTAGAAGCTTATATTATTTAACCATTTAGTAGTTCGATTTTCAAAGATGGGTAATGTAAGTGTTTGTGAGAGACATGATTTTCATTTTATGTAATTATGTAAATTCATTGACCTCTTTGAAATCAATTTTAAATTTTAACAAATTGTTTTATATTTTTTTAGTTATCGGAGGATAAAAACAAAATAAAAGTAGCGTAAAGCAATTAAATGTATTAACCATCAACATTTTTTTAGCTAAGGCATAATAAATTTGAAATTCCGAAGTTGGGATGAGAAAATAAAAAAATCATTAACAATTCAATAATGTGCAAATACATTCATGTAATGAAAAGATAAGCAATCAATTAGCTTCCACATGTGTGAACAATTATGTATAACAACCATCTTGAATTGTGTTTGTGACTTTTGTCCCACAGGTGTAATGCAATTAATCTTGAAGTCAATTCAATATATTATCTAAAATTTTAGCATCTAATCAATGTCTTTGTAATTTGGATTTTTAAAACAAACATATTTACATGTAAACTTTTAAATTAATGTTTTGAACAAATATATTTTTATGGATACCTGCTTTCATGGGGTGAAGTAAGTAGTTAAGGAGGATTTATGTTATTAGAAGTTTGTATGACAAATCACTATAAATAACCTCACAAGTATTAATGCATGGACAATCAATTTTGTTATGCAAAACATAATCATGTGAATAATGGAATTAAGACTGAAACGATAATAGAAAAATATGAGCCATTTGAGATGTGTAATCCCCATGGAAAATGCAAGTTATATGATTCACACCTTTTTCTCAAAATTTTCCATTTCTTTTTTTTGTTGAGTCATAGAAGAGCCGGTTGTCGGCACCCTACAAATGATGAATAAGTTAACAACGCTTATTGAATGAGTGACCCCTCCATCACATTAATAAAATGATAGAGTATAATGTTATTCTTAAACTTGATACCATTTATTATTAATTGTGCTCATATTACTCATTCAAGTGCAAATTGCTTGTTATGTAGATATCTCACGAACCACATCATTATTAACTTTCTAAAATAACGACAATAACATGTTATACAAGTTCAAATATTATATTCTCATATTAAAAAAAAGCAATAAATAGACTCACTACACTCTCTTAATATATGAAAATTATTATAATGACTAAGTTATTCATATTTGACAACATCATTGTGACCTAAATCCTATGAATTTTACAATCTTAAATGCAATAAAATGTAAACTACACTCTCTAATTTATGCGTGCATGAAAATAAACTTATTTTAAATAATTAAATCAGTAAATATTCGATCAAAAAATATTATTAATTTTATATCAATATCATTTACTATCAATATGTCAACGTTCATATTTACAAAAATTATTGTTATGTATAAAAACTTCTATTCCCAACTAATTCCCACAGGTAATTAATACTTACAAGTTAGCGCTCTTGTGTGATCTTAGTAGGGATACCCTAAACCTATGAGTGTTCGCAAACACGACTTGTTAGATTCTATGTAGAGTAATTTGTCCTATTTAATGAACGCCTTTATTTAATCATAAATGCAAAAGCATTCGAAAACTCCGACAACCCCCGATTATTTCCGAAATTTTTCTTCCGGCACAAGACACGTCAAAAGCAGGAAATTGACATTATACCTATCCAAACGCGATCGTCTACTGCAACAAGTGAATTCTCTCTCGTTTTAATCGGGAACGTGCAGTTACCGAATCGCAAGCAGCAGCTGAAATGGAGTTCCCCTTCGGCCACTCTCATCACCACCATCATCATCGCGAAGAAGAGGAAGAAGAAAACAGGCGCGAGCATTCCCATCAGCACTACCCGCAGCGTGATATGAACCCGCCACCGTTTCCCTATCCTCCCCCAGGAACCCAATTCCCTGAACCCCCTCAGCCTTTTGCACACGTTGAGCACCATGCCCACCATGGCCCCGCGCAAGTAATACATCACGAAGCATACCCATCTTATAACACGCCCGAATTTGGGCCTCCGCCCCCGAACCCATATCCGCGACCGGGGTACGAGCCTCACGGGGGTTCGTTCCCGCGACCTGGATATGAGCCTTCCGAGAGTTCGATCCCGCGGCATGGAAGGAACCACCCTGATCTGCCTCGAGGGCAGGTTGTGAGGGTTTCCTGCAAGTCTAATCCTGATTTTTCTCTTGCAGTTCGCAATGGGTCCGCCGTTTTGGTTCATGCCAATGCCAACGACGAGTTCCAGGTTTTTTTTTTTCAATTCTCCGTCCTGAAAGTGTTATTATGATATGAGTTTTGTTTTAATGCCCTTCACTATTAATGTTAATAAACTCTGAAAGCTCTGTTGTGTTGATTTAAGATATCATATACTAGGTTAGGCTTCGACTACAAATATTTGTATAATGTGTCTTATCCATTGTAAAGGTAGAATATTTAGTGCTAAAATTCATTTAAATTGCATACGTTACAGAATCTTTGTTCTAGAGGTGTCTTTGGTTTGGTCGAGTTCCAGTTTGTTCTTAGTTTGAGATCATAATTTTCCTTTTGAGATGCTCTAGTTGGTGTGGTAGTGTCATGTCTGAGTTGATTCTCTCATTTGCAATCATAATTATTACTTCAAGGGCTGGCTACTTCATGTCAACTGGTGGGATACTCTAGTCTGTGTGACGGTGTAATTTCTGAGTTGGTTCCTAGTTTTGCAATGATAATCTTCATTTTAAGGCTGGTTACTGTATTCCAGTAGGTAGGACGTTAGTCTGTGTCACAGTGTAATTCCTGGTTTTGATTTCATTGCTTTTGACTGTTTAATAGCAATGGATCAAGGATGAGACATACAGCACCAAAGTGAAGGATGAGCGTAGTTATCCTTCATTTTCTCTGGTCAATAAGGCAACCGGTCAGGCCTTGAAACATGGTCTTGGAGAAACACAGCCAGTGAGTAATCGCAGATCTGTTTACTTTCTCTTGTACTTTCTGAAATTTGGAAATAATGACTCTATTATTGTAGTCCTTGATTTACAAGTTTGATGAATACTGTAAGATATAAGCAGCTAGTACTTAGTAGTTCAAATTCAGTAATTACCCATTTTGCATTCGAATCAAGACAGCAGATCTACAAATATTAACCCTTGGGTTCAAATTGCCATGTACCCAGTCGGAAGAACCTAGAACATGATACAGAATATGCCCGTCACAACCCTGCCTCTGCTAAGCTTTCCCTGTAGACACATAAGAATCAAGTAAATTCCTTGACTGTAATGGGTATACAGAAGGCCTCCTAATACTTGTTAGATTGTGTTAATGCAGGTTTTATGCACACCACAGCCTTAATGAGGTAGCCTCTAACGTTTCAGGATCTCAATGGAGGTAAACTCCATTCTAGGGCATGAGTTGCAGGTATGCGGTCTTTGACAACCTGTTGATGGAGGAGTGGGTAGGGCATGTAGGTTGTTAACAAGGTTTTTTTGACGGAGGTATGACCTTCTAACAGAGTGAGTTCCTACGTGAGTTGGATGGGTGGCTGGCTTCTAATCTAAAGTGGGTAGATCTTAATAACAAATCCAAAAAAAGGAAGGTAAGGTAGGGCAGAAAAGAAGACTCCATGGTTCTTGGGAATCACTCCTTTGGTTGGGTTCTGAACAGACCTATGCTTTCTCAAATCAATGTCTGTTGCTAGCAGCCAATAGAACATAGGCAGTCAGACACGGCTAGGAAGTCTAAGAGCACAGAGATGTAAGAAGTTCACACGCCTCAGACAAAGGTTGCTCCTTTTAGGGCAGCTGTTGCACACCTTTCATCAGGAGATTATGGCTCGGGCAAGTGAATTATCTGAGGTAACTGTTGCACACACACAGAAAACTACACCAAAGAAAGCATAAATACATATTCAGAAATATGATTCAAATAACTTGACTCACTTTATTGATATATTTACTTATCTTTTAATAGCTATTGCACATCTTTAGATCAGTATATCAATCAAGAAATCAAGAATCTACTCGCAGCTATAGCACACTAAAGATTTATTGAATCACACAACCATAGAAATAACAATCAATTACACAGAATTGGAAAGAAAATAATTAGCACACTTTGCTGACGATGAAAATTGCTCGGTGGTCTATATTCCAATTTTTTTTTGACTCTTTCTACTGTGACGGCTAACAATTATATATATATAGACTTGGGGAAGGGGGTGTCTCATCCTCCAAGTTCATGCAAGCGGTTACAAGCGTTGGTTTGAACATGTAGTTCCAAAACCGTATAGGAGCTAAAAATAAATAAATTGACTTTATAAAGTCATGTAACGTGTGCATGCACACAAAAAAATACAAAGTCAATTCATTACAATTATTTGCTCACAAAAATTAAAAACATAAACCGCTAAAAAATTGTACATGGATGAGATTTAGCCTATCAAGGCTTGCTCGTCTGAGTGGAAGTAGATGTGGCCGTTGAAGTGACAAATGCATCTCTGGAAGCTTGTCTTTTCTTAGCCTCGTTATCTTTGTAGACCTTTTGGGCCGCTCCATGCTGCTTCCGTATGATGTCCAAATTTAACAGCGAAGGCCGATGAATTCTCCTTGTCTGTCCAAGGAGCTTGGCATGCTCATTCGTGGTTGTTTGAAATTTATTCCTGAAGATCTCCACTTCAATGACCTTCTTTCGAGCCTTGCTCAATTCCAATTCAATTTCTTCAATTGATAAACCTTGCAAGCTCTGTTTGAATTCATCGGCTACTTTCTGGATAAGCTTGTCAAAATTGAGCCTACTAACTAGCTTATCAGTGGAGTCTTTCACCTGTGATAACTTTAGCTCGTGCAAAATCTGAATTGGTATTTGGGGACTAAAGCCCCAACGTTTTGTAACCAATCTTTTACCTTTTCCTGCCTAATGACTACTAGGTTCAAGGCATTGGATGCCTCTAGTGTAGTCATTAAATCGAGGTGTCTGTAGAGCGAGTTGCTTATGTAGGCCACTAACATCTTTAATTTGGCACTGTCATCTCTCAGGGAGTTGTACAATATATTAGTTTGGCTCACATGAGGTGCCATCTCAGCCTTCATGAACTCCATAGCTTCCAATGTGTTGTAACATCTTGAGGCTGCCTGAATTCCAGTCGGTATGTGCACTGTTTTGGCCTTTTCTTTGAGCTGTTCCACTTTCCTTTCTAGCACCTGCACCTTTGCATCTAGCTCTTGCTGAGCTAGCTCTGTAATTTGATGAATGGCAACCACAACATCGTTATGCGCCTGGGCCATGCTGCTAAATTTTCTTCGTATAAGGGTTCTCCCAGTTGCCTGTTCTGCCTTTTAGTAAGGGAGAACACCTCTTGGCTTTCCTCTAAGATGATTTGGGTTCCCCTGTCATCGTCTAGTTTCCTCTTCTTGACCCTTTGGATGTTGCCAGTGGGAGGGTCAAACAATGTGGAGACAGATGGGAGTTCTGTAATCTTAAAGTTTGGCAATTGGGAATGAAGCCTTACTCCTCAAGTCCAGTGCCTAGGGAGGAATGTCAAGTTGAGATGCATCATAGGTTGTAGTAACAAACTCTACTTCTATTTCCTGTTGGGCTACTTGTTGCCTCCTGGAGGCCTTGGTGAGGACATTTGGGAGGGAAGGCCATATGATTTTAGACCAATCCACCCCTCCAAATTGGGGGAGTGGATGGACTATGATTATTTGAGGTTTGGCCTTCCTCCCCCTGCAAGTGTTTGTCACAGTGGTCTCCTCTGTGGAAGTGGTGGTTGGAAGTGGAAGGTTGATTTGGGTGGATTAAACATGGCGCTGAGAGGTGGCCAAAGATGTTTTCACCTACCTAGACACCTTTTTCTTGAGGTCTCTAACTGTTGAGGTGCCAGTAGGAATAGGAGGAATTGGGGAGGTGAATTGGATGGAAGTGGAGATGGAAGGAGCAACAGTGGTGGTTGAGGTGGTAGGAATGGATGAAGGGACTTCCATAGAGACACCCTGATCAAAAATGCATATAGAAGACAAAGGAACACTATCAAAAGATTGGGTACCTTTAAGAGAGAGCTCCATTGGTTCTTCTTGGAGGCTTATAGCCTTGGCCATTTCCAGCTCGGCTTCCTCATCAGAGTCATCTTCAATCACCATGTCTCCCCTGGACGGTTTTGATCGTGGAGGTTGAGTGGATGGGCCTTGTAATGCCTCTGCTGTGGGACTACCTGTGGGGTTCCTAGGCATTCTTTTGTAAACCAAAGGGGTCCTTGCCTGAGTGGGAGAGTGCAAAGGTGATGATGCCCCAAGAGTTGCTATCCCAATAGATGTAACAATTAGCCCTTGGTTAGAACTTACAGTAGGCTCCTCTCCATGGCCTTCCTCATCAGAGTCGAGACTGATGGGGTCTCTTGCTTGCGCTCCCCTAGTCGTGCTGGGGTTAGGTAGCCCAGGTTCTTTCTTTATTGCCTTCAATTTTACAGGGGGTCCTCGCTGGGAAGAGGCAACCTGGTCCTTTCATTGCACTGAGGATCCATCTCTCCAAAAATTTGAATGCTGCCACCCCTTAAAAAGTGCCTTCTTGCTATCTAATTCCTTGGTGGAAACAAAAGTCTCACCTTGGATCATCCTCAAATGATCCTCCTTTAATTCGGCAAGTTGTGCTCGTTCCAATACTTACTCATCTGATTGAGCATTCAAAAATACAAAATCATAGTCATAACGCTGATGACTATATGGAATATTAAACCCATGGATATGTTTCTGGATTCGCCCATGGGGATCCCAGTCCCTATGTGGAAGTTTAGGAAAAGGATAGCTCTTGCGTTTGCCACTTGCATCTCTGAGATGCTTTTTCATTGTATATGTCATTCTCCCAATGGTGATTAGATGGCTGAAATATAAGGATTTCTTTTGCCTTGCCAAATCCTCCTCTACACTTTCATAATTGGAAAGGCAATCTCTTGTTCGGCCAACTTATCTGGAACGAACCTTGGCAGACACAGGGGGCCAACCTTGTTCCCCCATACCATAATGACAGTAAAATTGGGGCAGAGGAAGAAATCTTCCTTTTCGGCCAGGGTCTTTACTATATTATGCCCAATCCGAGGCATAGGTGAGCCGTGAATAGCTTGCCAAATCTGAGGATAAACATCCTTGGAGATTCTCACCATATGCCTTGTATAGCAGTAGATATGCATAAATTGATAGTAATCACAAATCCTGTTCTTTATGCAGTCTGTGGTTGGAGACCACAGTGCACCAAGGTCTCTGTAGCATGTTCCCATGACTGCCTCCAATAGATACGACATCATGAAGAAATCTCCAGTGGGTGTGGGACGCCTGTCTTTATGGATAATTTGCTCCCTCAGTTGTAGGCTTATAATCTCACCGAGGGCATAGGCAGCGTCATGTGTGAGCAACATATACAATAACGGTACCCAATCTAAGTTGACAAAGTGGATGCTAGGCATATCATATAATCTATTGTGGAGTGCCATGTCGATGCGGATACCCATCTTGACCCTGTCAATTGGGATAGCCCCTTTTGGCTTCTTTGTCTTCTAGGTGATAGTTTGGTTTGGGAGGAGCCATGATAACACCTTCTCCAATGAGGTCTCTATGTTGAATTGTACCAGTGTGTGCTTATCGAAGTAGACGTTGTGGATGTTCAATGACAAATATCTTTGAAAATCTGCCTTCGAGATGCAAGCAACCACTGTATTGTTGTTCGAGTGGTGCAAGAATGCGTCTTGTGATATTTTATGGGCGAAGAATAAGTCCCGCAAGAGGTCTATACAGGGCATCACTTCTGGTTTTGCAGCAACAAAGTGCAGTATTTGGCTTTTGTAAGCCAATAATTCCTTCACAAACATTCTGTCCGCCAATGTCATATCATCCTCCAATGAAAATGTCCATTGAATCAATAACATCCCATAACATTGAGTGATACCTGTACTTATCTTCGAACACGGTGGCCTCGAAGACTGTATTTGTGAATTTTGTTGAATCTTTGATCGAGTATGGAGATGGTGGATTGGTACCTCAGAATGTTTTGGATGTAGATGCCATAGCTGTATGCTTCGTGCTTCCCGCTTACTCAATGTGCTGCGTGCTATATATACCTGTATGACAATGCAAATGACTCGGCTCTAGCTCAACTGTTGCTCGCTGTATACTCTCGAAGTAGAAACTAGGGCTCTTTCTTGCTGCAAGATAGTAGAAGACTTCGAATACAAGTTAGCTCAAATGCAAATGACAGCTTTCAGTCGCAATGGATCGTCTATATAGAATTCGACATTGAATACCAATTCGTGCGACATAAATGTGCAATGTTCACTTTAGCCTTTTATTTCACGTGTAATTCAAACTTGTTAGCTCAGGTTGGCGGGGACCTTTAAAATATCAATACGAAGTATTTTTGTTGTTATATTGGCTAAGTATATTATGAGACCTAGTACTAAAGTGCTTTAGGGTGTATATCGAAAAAATTGCTTTTGGGGCCTATGTTCGTAGAACAATTCCTTCGAAGGATTTGTTTCAAAGAAGTGTTCGCAACAGTCTCTCCGAAGGATTCATCTGAACAAAAGTCCCAAAGTAATTCTTTCGGAGGGCTATTTCAACGGTTTGGAGGGCACTTTCAATTTCCCCAAAGGGTACTTTCGTCTAAAGGGTCCACTTCGTAGGGCATTTTGTCCATGACAAAAGCTCTGAAGGGTCTACTTCGAAACTGTCGAAGGGCACTTCTGAAATTCCTGAAGGGTACTTTCGTATGACTTAGGGTGATTTCAAAAATCCTGAAGGGTATAATTCCCCTGAACAAAATGCCCGAAGGATTTGGCTAAGGAAAAAAAGGTCCAGGACAAAAGTCTCGAAGGGCAAGTGGTCACTTCAAAAGGGTCGAAAGGTCACTTTCAAAATATCCGAAGGGTTGGTTCAGGAAGTTCGAAATATTTGTGCCCTCGGGGGAATTGTTTTGGGCCTTTTGCATTTGACAAAATGTCCAAAACAAAAGTCCGAAGGAAATGCTTTGGGGCAAAGGTACAAGACAAAAGTTCCGAAGGGCATGTCCATGGCAAAAAAGGTTCATTCACAAAGGCCGAAGGGCACTTTTGTAGGGAAAAAGGTCAAAAGAAATATCCCGAAGGATAAGTCCCACAGGGTAAGGGGTTCGAAAAAAGTTCTAAAGGGTATGCCGCACAAAAAATCGAAGGGTATGTGCCCTAAAAGAAGTGGTAATAAGGGGGTAAATGGTCGATTCGGGGAAGGCCGAAGGGCTAATTTGAAGGGTTCTGAAGGGTAGGTGGAAAGAATTCGAAGGGTCTACTTCGGGGCAAAAGCGGTCTACTTCGCAAAGGCCGAAGGACACTTCCAAAATTCTTGAAGGGTATTTTCGTACGGCTAAGAGTCATTTCAAAAGTCTCGAGGAATTTTTTTGGATAGGGTCAAAGGGATAATCCATCGAGGAATTCGTTTCGGGGAAAGTGTATGAGGTCCACAATTCCTTAAGGCAAAGAGGTCGTAGGCGAAATTCTTTTGGGAGAATTGTTTCGGACAAAAAGTCCGCAACGATTTTTCTGACAAAATAAGGCTTCCTGAACAATAACCCTGAAGGAAAATAGGACCGAAAATTTCCAGAGACAACATCCGAAAAGATAATTTTGCACAAAGGCTGAAATACTTACCCGAAGAAATCATCTGCAATACACAAGTTAGTCTCATAAACACAATGCCAATATCATCCCCGCCGGAATTGTGAAATGTCCTAGATTCCCAAATTTTGCATAAACATATGAAAAGGATTCCTCATCAAGATCACATTTTGAAAAATAGTAGGTCCCCATCTCCTTTTAAGAAAGAAGGGGGGTGTTGGGTACAACAGATTGTACAAAGAATCCTACAAATATCTCTACCAAAACAAATGGAATATACAATTATAGAGGACTGTTATTTTATTGTATTCAGTCAGAAGTTAGACTGTCCCAAACATTCATAACTTTATATAATGCAAATGGAAAATAAATAGGGTAACTTGCACGCGGTCTTCATTCATTTCCTTGTCTTGATTTTAAACAATACGAGCCCACTGTCCCCATAAATCAAGTCCTTAGAACTTTCTAACTAAGCCTAAATCTAGAAAATACAAAAACATGGAGTTTTTACCATAGTTACCAGGTTCGGAAATCCGAATGCGTTCGGGAGGCGAAAAAAATGCGGAATGCAAAATTTTTGAAAATTTTTGGTAAAGTCCGGTTCAAAAAATTATATATATATATATGCAAAATATTTCAATCTACTAAGGAATGAACATTAATTTAACATTTGCAAAAATGAGATGCATAAGAATTTCAAACTTGAATTACATTAAAAGATAGCAAAATATTCATAGTTTAGAGCCTAAGCTCAAAATTGATATAGAACTTAAGTTTCAAACATTTGCAACATCAAACCCAGCGTCAAAATCAAAACTAGCACTAGCACTAACACCATCAACGAATCCTCCATCCAACTCATCAACACTATCAATATTTTCCTCAACTCCTTCAAAGGATGGTTCTCCAAGATGAAGATTGTCATCTTCTTTTGCAAGATTGTGCTCAAGCAGTCTTAAATTGCTATGAACAAACACAAGATCTGACAGCGTTTTGGCTCCTAGTCGGTTTCTCTTATTAGTATGGATCAAATCATGCGTGCTCCAATTTCTTTCGCATGCAGAAGCACTAGCACATTGACTCACGACATGCACGACAAGCTTTTGTAACTTTGGAGTAGAAGAACCATACGTCTTCCACCATAAATGGGGATCCATGCTAACAATGTCTTGTGCCGCTTTAAACCACTCGGCCACTCTCCCCCAGTGTTGAGACCACTCACGGGCAAGCAAAATGGGAGCCACTCCACCTTTGAATGCGTCCCATGCTCTCCACCTTTGAATGCGTCTCTTGCTCTCCACCCTCTACGTGACTGTGAACTCCTCACGACTCAAATCTCTCACTCATAGTGACTCGGCGGCTCTGTGTTTCATTTTTGTTTCACAAAGAGTGCTATAAATAAAAAAAATTAGGGTTTGTCGCAGTTTTTTTAGGGTTATTGACTATTTTCTACGGCTTCTGAGTTTTTTTATATGTTAATGCTATGTTGTCTGGGTACGGGTACGGTACGGATACGGGGATGTCTCCAGTATGCGGCTACACCATTTTTCAAAAACCTTGATTTGGATACGTCGTGGGTACGTCTATATATATATATATATATATATTACTCATTTTTTTAGTAAAACACTTGAAACTACATAGTATGAAAATATTTGTCTATAAATGATAAAACACTTAAAATTATATAATATTCATTCATTCATTACTTCAAAGACAAAATGTACATTCAAATCTAGAATAAATCATCTCGATTGCCCACAAAATCATGAATGCCACTCCCATTATTTTTCAACTTTATCATTTACTGACACTTTATCTCACAAGGGCTTATCGGTGCATTGAATCTCACAGAGTGCATGCCTTAAGGGGTGCATTGGGAATGGGGTGGGATCGGCTTGTGGCACTTTACGAGAGATATTCTCATACTATTCTATCACGCATACATCCCTTCATGCAGCCTTCATACCTCCTATGATGTCTCCTTGAAATCTTGAAACCCTGAAATATGGCTAAGTTTGAAACCCTGAAACCTTGGAATCTGACTAACTCTGAAATATGATAGGATCCTCCAAAACCTAGAATTTGCATTATAGCTCCTAGCGGTCCAAAACCCCTCTCAAACATCCTGAAAGTATATAAATAAAATATACTTAAACATTTATTTTATTAATATACTGTTGGGTTCGGACTAGATTTACATCTTCTAAATTTTTTGGTTGACTTCCATTGTTTCTCCCTGTCGCTACAGTTTTAATGTTGAAAAATACGGCGAACCGAATTTATTATTCCGGAAGCCCACAAAAATGCGGAACGTTCCGGATTTTGCCCAGAGGCGGCCGAATCTAGTAACTATGGTTTTTACAATTGTCCCCAAGACTTCTCAACCTAACTAACCACTCCCCTTCTCCCCTAACCACCCCCCCATTAAAATATAAAACTTATTTAGTGTATGAGCTCAACAAGAAGCTGTGAAATTATATTTTTGCATCAAAACATTGCATTTAGTGCTACATTGCTATTTCCTTGATAAATTCATAGCATTATGATGAGAATCCCTTATTCCTTCAGTCCTGCTCATTACACCATACTAGGCAACACAGTAATATGTTCCTTACTGATTTAGTTCCATTGCTTGCATAATAAGATCCAAACAATCTCTTTAAATTGTTTGTTTTAAACCCTGAAATTTTAAGAAACCTTTCGTAACCCCTTGGAAATGGGTTTATGGATATGCCCGGTATGTTTTCCTTTTCCAGAAACTCAGGTGGGTGGGCAGGAAACAGAGCAATATTTTCAGGGAATGGGGAAACATGCTTTGGCAATTTTCAATTTTCTGAAAATATTTGTTAACGTTTTCAATTGCTCCACAGGAGTTTTCTGATATGGAACTTACATTTCTGCACAATTTTTAGGAGATTGGAAGGATTCCCATGTTCTCCAGCACGAAGGAAGTGGGTGTGGCACAGCTCTTTCTCAGCTATTTTTAATCGCTATCTTTGAATTTTTGATGCAGGGTGTTATCTTTTCTAGTGTTTTGATTTGGTTGTGGTTTTATAGGCCATTTTTTTTTTGGATAGATACGGGGTTTTTTTGTGTGGTCCCCAGCCATACGGATGCTTTTGACCAGAGCTCCAACCTGTCTGGGACACAATCGGGGCCCCAGATCCCCAAGTACACAAGTACCAGAATTACCAACAATAGCCACAAGCAGCTCGAGAATGCCAACGAACGGCCATAACCGGCCCAAAATACCATCAACGGCCACAACCGGCTCAATACCAACGATCGGCTACAACTTGCCTCCAATACCATTTGAGATTTGACCCTGGGTGGGACTTGTATCAACCAAGTCACTTTACCAACTCACTTACATCTCATCGGTTTTATAGGCCATTTTTTTACTTTTCACCTTATCCTGGCATTTCTATAAGAAGTTTGCTCCAAAGTTTCTTATTATCTTTTCCCTAGCCATCCCTGCGTCACGGACTTGTGTTCTCAAAGTTCTCCCCTCGTTGTTTCAGATGCTTTGGTTTAACATATGTTCAAAATCATTTGGTCTTTAGCATCTGAAAACTATTCCATACAATTTTCTTTAAAGCTCAAACATGTTTTCCATAAGCTCTTTCCCAACAAACACAGTTAAAGAGATTGCTGTTGAGAACAGAGGATGCCATTGGTTGATCATTATTACTTGTGGTGTACCTAGGTTGAAATCACATTTTTTTAAATACTGGGCACCTTAGCCTGCTGTATGACAGGTCTTGAACCTGGAACTGTTCCCTGCTCACAGGTTATTAAATAAGGGTTCTGAAATGGGTTTATTTTATCCACACCTCCAAAATTTCTAAAAGAATATAGGCACAGTAACAAAGCCTTCCAACTTGAATTTTCACATTACACGAGCTTGTGCCCTGATTTTTTACTAGAGGAGAATGAGGTTCTAATTATGAAGATGTGGTTTTGCTTGGCATGTGACAGTTGGATAAAAAAAATAAAGAAATCCACAGGTGCGTGCTAGCACTCCCTTTCTCTTCTCTACAAGAACATAAAATGCATGTGCATCATTATGTAATGCATTTGTTAGCAAGCACTCCTTGCAGATTTTCCCTAGGGTTTAGGTACTGATGTTTATGGAAATGAATCTCTACTACTGTAGTTCATGTCCAGGAATAATCAATGGAAGAATGATTTTTAATTTATAACAAAAGAACAAAGCTTTTTAATTCCTCAGAAGAGGGGAATGATATGTTAATTAATGATTTAGATGGATGTTGCCAGGTTATCTTGACAGAATATCGACCAGGTACCTTTGACGAGTCTATTCTGTGGACCATGAGCGAGGATATGGGCCATGGATACAGAACATTAAGACAAGTTAACAATATTCGTTTAAATGTAGATGCTTTTCACGGGGATAAGAAGTCAGG
Organism: Torreya grandis; assembly: GCA_037957365.1. Lineage (NCBI taxonomy): Eukaryota > Viridiplantae > Streptophyta > Pinopsida > Cupressales > Taxaceae > Torreya > Torreya grandis. Next base: position 3,415,149 of record JARHVA010000660.1, read on the forward strand.
AGGGATAAAAGATGGTAACCCTATAGTCCTTTGGGAGTGGAAGAAGGGAGACAATCAGCTCTGGAAGATAGTCCCCTACTGTAAGTCATGGAACAGTAAGATCCACAAGTTACCGACTCTGTTGTTATCTCTTATTTTGGTGAACTAACCTAGATGCCATTTGTTGGTTTGCAGGATAATTTAATAGAGCTCTTAAAGTGATCTTCTGAATGCCAGTGTCAAACTTTTGTCCATTTCACAATGCCAAGGGAAGTCGAGATCCATTCTAAAGTAGTCATTCCTTAGGCTGTATAGGTTTCATTTCACCAATATCTGCAGTTGCAATTAAATGCCAACTATTGGTTTATGATAATTCTGGACGCATTTTTTGTTTTTCTAATGGATTCTCCATTTTGCTGCTTTTAATAATCTCATTTAGAGATGGGATTATGTCAACAGACAAATTGACTGTTCTTATATTACTGACTTAACTCTCTGCTATAGTGTATCACTATTCTATTAGCAGCCTTTCAAGAAAGCACGTGAGGCTTGAAAGCGGCTTTAAGAAAAATATCTCATCTGTGTGGCTTTGTTGCTGAGTATTGCATCAGGTATAGCTCATGATAGCCTATGGGAAGTAGCCTTATGCTTTGGATTCTCTATGATGCTATTCCAGAACTTCTATTGACTAAATATTAACTTCATAAGAATATCAAATTTTAGGTAACAAAATAAGCATTTAACTCTTTTTGTGGTAGAACAGTTATGATTGCCCATGCGAGTATTTCTTCCTTGCAAAAGTTGATCAGCATTTTTTGTAGAAAATTACAAGCTTTACTGCATCTTACAGTATTTCAAACTTTAGTACTTGTGGTCATTTTCATTAGTTCTCGTTTTCTCAACTGAAAATCAATATTGAATATGAGATTGTTGATAAAATTTGTGTCCCATTGGATTATGACTTTATTGTTTGGACTGTATTAAATATTTAAACTTTTGAGAGTGTGGCTGTTGTCTAAGCTGAGGTGTGGACTGGCACATACCTATTGATGGTGCGTTTGCACTTTGTTCATTATGAGGCTTTTTCTCCACAATATAGGAATAGCGAATCAATGTCACACAAGATATCTTTCTGTCTCAGAACTCCTTGATAACTATAGATCATGAAATTTATTAGTTTGATTATTGATGGCTGATGGAAATAAATCCTGAATTTATTTTGAATGTGTGAGCAATTGAAACATGATAAGTCATCACCAAGCATTTTTCAAGCATCTCATAAGCAATTAGACTTTTGTATAGGTCTACTAAATCTGTGGGATTTTTGATTTGTTGTTTCAATATTTATATCAGCGGATTGTTTTTCCCTTGAATTGGCATTAACATGCGACAAGTTGATAAACTAATATTTATGCCAAAAACACTTGCGTGGTTTAAACTACCTAAAAGAATTTTATTCGAAACAATTTTGTATAACACAAAAATGCATCATTATGCGACAAGTTGATAAACTAATATTTATGCCAAAAACACTTGCCTGGTTTAAACTACCTAAAAGAATTTTATTGGAAACAATTTTGTATAACACAAAAATGCATCATTGCCCTAGGTATTACTTTTAAAGAAAATAAGAATGGAAAAGCCACATATAGAAATGTAAGCGCTATGGCCCCCATGCAGCTTATCTTTCCGTGGCCAAGTAGAATTGATAAGCTACTGTTTTAAATCCTTCAAAGCCATAGTACAGGTTTTCAAAATTAGAGATTTAGATTGCGTAAAAAACAATCTACCTGAAATTGCTGTTTTTAACAAGACTTTCAAGCGATATGCTTTCTATAATCGGATGCTTCAGTTCTATACGTTACTTGCATTGATTAATCTTCACTACCATCTTCATTGCCCAAGCTCAAGGCTGCCCTTGGAACCTCCCTTTATATTTGTTTTTATTGTAAATTTTGAAGACAATCACTGAGGGGCTCAAATACATCATCACAAGTCCTCATTTCTGACAATCTCTTCACAAGTCAACATATTCGACAATCTCTTGCAACCCTCTTCCTTGTCCAAGCTGGAGGTGCCTCTTGCAAAACACTCAATGTGTCTTTTAATTGTTTTTGTCTCCCTTGGAGATTTTCAAGACATGATGTAAAATTAAAGAGTACGTTCATATACAAATAGAAATAAAGATGGATCATGGGAAGTGCAGAAACAAATTCATTGCATAACAAATATATTCTAACGAGGGACAGCAATTGCCCACTACATTGCCAACAATCTGTTGGAAGAGTTAATATTCATTACCAACTTAGCAGCCCTACCATATCTCCACAAGACCACCTTTTCCTGAATACTTAAGTGTAATGAGATAATGATGACAAGTGAATATTTCTAAGACTTCTTGATACAATTACCAAAATATGGGGTTAGGGATCAAAACCCCATATAATTAAATATTGCAACAAATTATTAAAGGACACACCGACTTTGGACAAGGTGTTGATGAACACAACTGCCTACCTGGAAACAAAGTAACATTCTCAATGAGAAAAATTGTACTCCTTTAATGGTTTACTACCTTTTCTAACATTGGAAGAACACCCTGGAGCTTGACAAGGCAAGAAGTTTATTTTGGTAAAGTTTCTCTTAGCAATTCCCTTGTTACCCAAAACTCGGAGGAACTTGGTTCTAAATAACTTTGAGCATTAGTGGTTGCTTGTGTATGTATGTTGATTAGATTATCATCAATCTTAACCATTGTTATAATAAAATTAGAAAACTTGTGGAAGGCAAATATGAAACAGTCGTTTGTAATCTTGTCACGCTGTAATCATGCCTAGTTTGATTCACATTGTATAACATCAAACAAACCACTCACGGTAAATCTCGTGTATGGACAGTCAAAATATTCATGCCAAACACAAATATTGTATACATATAGGTACTTTATTGTATTGACAAACTCTAAAAACTCAAATATTCATGCCAAACATACCATTGTATACATATAGATACTCTGTTATTCTGACAAACTCTAAAATTCATGCCAAACACACTATTGTATACATACAAATACTCTGTTGAATTGACAAACTCGTAACAAACTCAAATATTCATGCCAAAATAGGCTTTTGTATGCATATAGATACACTTACCTCCAATTAAGCATTATAAAACACGTAAAAGACAATCAATAATGCTCAATCAGACATGAAAGGGGATAGAGGACTCTTAGCTTTTGTTTTAAATGATGTTGCAAAGGCTTTTATCCCAATCTAAATAGTCTGTGCTAATAGACAAGTATTTGAACCCACTTTCTTGTTAGAATTTAACACAACATAGATCAATGTCAAGATCGTACAGAGAGTTTTGGTCACTATTAAGATTGTATGATTGGTTTGAGTCAAACCACGTGGTTGTGTTCTGGAACTGCAAATTCCAACAAGTGTCTTTGCTCATGTTTACTTGATGTTTCCTTCTACCTTAATTGCATGCTTTGACACCTATCCTTAAATCAACAAGTTTTGCAAATTTGAAAAGGACCAGGGTTTGGTGTTGGCCATATGTTGTCTTCATTTGGCACACCCCTAAAAGTAGATAATGAAACTAAAGCTTAGAAACATAAAATGCATAATAGAAATGGCACCAATGGGGTGCTATAACAATATGTTCAATAAAACCATTCGTAAGGAGTAAATAAATGCTTGATAATCAAATGAACTTAAGCACTTGTTTATTTATTATAGATGACTTGAATTCAAAGTTTGGCAAAATTGGTGCATGTTATCAATTTCCAATGGGTAGAAATGAGAAATGTAAAAGATGTAGATTTGCTCATCCAATTTTAAAGGTGACACAAGTGAACTTGTTTGGGTGGTACAAACAGTGTTGATAGGTGTTAGGATTGTACTAACATTCTCGGTAGGATACATGAGAGAAGTGGGGGTTTACATGAGGATGTGCAAAAGATGTTTCAAGTTTGCAAAGGTTGCCATAACAATTCAATAATGTCAAAATTATACAAATCACCTATACATAGACAATGTGCATTATATATATATATATATATATATATATATATATATATATATATATATATATATATATATATAATGCACATTATCTATCTATATATATAATGCACATTGTCTATATATATATCTATATATCTATCACCCATACATGGGGGTTTACATGAGGATGTGCAAAAGATGTTTCAAGTTTGCAAAGGTTGCCATAACAATTCAATAACGTCAAAATTATACAAATCACCTATACATAGACAATGTGCATTATATATATATATAATGCACATTGTCTATGTATGGGTGATATATATATATTATATATATATATATATCACCCATACATAGACAATGTGCATTATATATATATATAATGCACATTGTCTATATATATGGGGTGATATATATATATATATATATATATATATATATATATATATTAATGCACATTATATATATATAAAATACACATTGTCTATATATATATATATATATAATGTGCATATATATATATATATATATATATCAATCACCCATACATAGATAATGTTCATATATATACACATTATCTATGTATGGGTGATTGATATATATATACACATTATCTATGTATGGGTGATTGATATATATATGCACATTATCTATGTATGGGTATATATATCAATCACCCATACATAGATAATGTGCATATATATATCAATCACCCATACATAGATAATGTCCATATATATGCACATTATCTATGTATGGGTGATTGATATATTACCCATACATAGATAATGTGCATATATATATCAATCACCCATACATAGATAATGTCCATATATATGCACATTATCTATGTATGGGTGATATATATATATATATAATGCACATTGTTTATGTATGGGTGATATATATATATATATATATATGGGTGATTGATTAATATATGCACATTATCTATGTATGGGTGATATATATATATATATATATATATATATATATATATATCACCCATACATAGACAATGTACATTATATATATATATATATATATATCAATCACCCATACATAGATAATGTGCATAATTATCTATGTATGGGTGATTGATATATATATATATGCACATTATATATATATGGGTGATTGATATATATATGCGCATTATATATGTATGGGTGATTGATATATATATATGCACATTATATATATATGGGTGATTGATATATATATGCACATTATATATATATATATCAATCACCCATACATAGATAGTGTGCATATATATATTAATCACCCATACATAGATAATGTGCATAATATATGCACATTATCTATATATATATATATATATATGCACATTGCTTATATATATAGACAATGTGCATTAATATATATATATAGGCAATGTGCATTAATATTTATATAGACAATGTGTATTAATATATATAAATATATGCACATTGTCTATATATATAGGCAATGTGTGCATATATATATATATATATATATATCACCCATACATAGACAATGTGTATTATATATATAATATATTATTATATATAATACATATATAATAAGTCTATGTATTATATATATATATATATATCACCCATACATAGACAATGTGTATTATATATATATAATATATTATTATATATAATACATATATAATAAGTCTATGTATTATTTATATATATATATATATATATATATATATATCACCCATACATAGACAATGTGTATTATATATATATATATATATATATATATATATATATATATATATATATATATATATATTATTATATATAATAAGTCTATGTATTATATATAATGCACATTGTCTATGGCGTGTGTGTGCGCACGTGCATGCACTAAAAATGGCCTCTTGATATTTATTTCATGTGTGTGTGTGTGCGCGCGTGCAAATGTGCAAAAGATGTTTCAAGTTTGCAAAGGTTGTCATAACAACTCAATAACGTCAAATTTAAACAAATCACCCATACATAGACAATGTGCATTTTATATATATATATATATATATATATATATAATGCACATTGTCTATGTATGGGTGATTTGTTTAAATTTCACGTTATTGAGTTGTTATGACAACCTTTGCAAACTTGAAACATCTTTGCGCACGCGCACACACACACACACACACACGTGAAATAAATATCAAGAGGCCATTTTTAGTGCCTAGTTTTTCCTCCACTTTGAGATGTGTACTTAATCACAAAGTAGGTAATGCCAATATACACACTTCAAAGAAGAACATATAAAAATGATATATTTGTTGTTGAAGCTTTGAGTCTGAGTATTAAGATGTTGAATCTCAAAACTTGCAAAGCCATACTTACATTTCCTACACAAACATAGGTGTGCAGAAAGTAGTAAATGTTGATCACAAATTCATATGCCTCTTTTGTCCTCAGTATGTACTAGAAGTCTCATTGGTCAGTCATAATGTCGAAGGAGATAGAAAGTGGAGTGGTGTTAAAACCCAATGTGTCATTAGGGGGTAGGGCTCTGCATTTGGAAATGAATGAGTTATCGAGTCACTACGTAAGATGGGTCACATACCTTTTGTTCCTGATATATAGTGGAAGTTCCTTGGGTCCATCATACCATTGAAGAAAGCATGGCCATAAAATGTATTTGAGTACCATATGCCCTCCTTTTGAGATTTGAGGTGATCTTGTGACGTTCACATCTCAAAAATAAATTTAATGTATCATTGAAACATAATAAACTTGTAAGCAAATACTAGTGCGCGCGCGCGCGCACACACACACCACACACACACACACACACACACACAACATTTGAAAAATATGCATGAAAAGATATTTTATTCCATGTCGCCTCAAAATATAAGCAGGCTCATTGCAACATGGTAATAGTAATCATAACAAGTATAACATTCAATTTATAATTAAAAAGAGTTGTTAGTTCCCAAAGGTATAATAATAAAGAGTATGCACAAAGGTAAAGAGTTTTTTCTCCATGTTGCCACAACATATGTGCATAATAAAGAATATGGTACCATAGCAAAAACATAAGCATAATGACTATAGGAATGCGTATAATACAACAATTGTATATTATTTTAAAGATAAAACCATTGTATAATGGGAGATCATGTTAAAAATAAGGTTATATTTACAATTGGAAACTCATTACCATTCTATTAATAAGCATAAAAATAAAATACAACATATGGTTTATTTTAAAGATAAATTCATTCTATAATGGGAAATCATGTTAAAAATAAGGTTATATTTATAATTGGAAACTCCTTACCATTCTATTAATAAGCATAAAAATAAAATACAACATATGGTTTATTTTAAAGATAAATTCATTCTATAATGGGAAATCATGTTAAAAATAAGGTTATATTTATAATTGGAAACTCATTACCGTTCTATTAATAATCTTAAAAATAAAATACAACATATGGTTTATGTTAAGAAGGGAGGTTGGTTAGTATTCATGGCCCAAAGAGAGAGAGTCCTAAATACAATATTCTATATGATATTATTTTCCTTGACAAAATATCATCATATTAAATATTTGATCGTGGCAAACGTGTAGCAATTGTGTCATAGAAATCTTATATCACAAATAATGTTAGCAATAGAAAATACTTTTGATTGTGACAAACCCACATCATAGATAAAGTTAGCAATAGTAGTATTGAATGCAGTGCATAAAGATAAATGAAGATAGATCATGCACGAATAAATATTTTACCCTCGTGTTGCCCTACAATAAACATGACATCTAATGACAACATAAAACAAGTATAGACCATGCATGATGTTGCCTAGGTTTTGCAAAGGCTTGCCTTCCAAAATAAAAAGATGGTACACCCTTGTACATAAGTGAATAAATAATTACCCCTACTTATTCTAAGGCTACAACAATGATTTTGTGACTTTAAGAAGATTATGTATTAATCTTGCCAATCAAAATAAAAAACATGTGGAAATGAAATGGGTTTGTGCCTTTATCTATGTACATGTGTGTGAACATGTATGCAAAAATGTGTTTGTTCTACTTTTAAAACAAACATGGAAGCACAAAACAAACAAGCATAAAGCCACTTAAGGAAAATCTGGAAAAACAAATTCAAGGCAATAATGTCATGGTGAAATAACTCACAAGAAGGAAATTGAAATCAATCTTTGCATTTCATGTCATAGCACATCATGAAGCAAACTCATAACTTAACATTTGTCACATAACATTGTGAAACATTGCAAATCACATGCATTTATGTAAAAGCTTTACAACAATCATTATTATATTATTCATGTGCATAGATATACGTTAAGCAAATTGAGTCACCATAGTTTTAAAAATCATAAGCCAAGATAAAGAAACAAAAATAACCTTTATTTATCCACTCTCTCTACACTTTCCATTAGAATACTATATTATGTTTGAAAACAACCTTTATTTAGCCACTCTCTCCATTATACCATATTATGTTTAACTTAAGCACAAATGTTTGTTCATCATATAGAAGTTGTTGTGAATTTTAAGTAAAGAAAAACATACGAGAAAGTAAAGAGAAATTGAAACCTTTAAAAAAGTAAACTCAAATGAAAGAAGAATAATAAAGAGAGAGAGAAGCATAGTCTTAAAGCAAGACATCCTTGGAAAAAATATTAACACACTAACTTATGAAGTCAAAAGGAAAGATAAATTACTTGAATAATAGAAAAATGAAAGCACACAAACTAAAGAAAATATCAATTAGAAATGACAAGTCTCACGAAATCAATTGAACTTGAAAAATACCCTTCAACTTTTGGAAGAAAAGAAAACATAAAAGTGCAAATTGAAACAAGCTAAGCATGCTATCAAAGGAATATAAAAAAGGATTTGAAATAGAGAAAAGTTAGCCAAAGGAAACAAGAGATAATGTGAAGAGAAGAAAGTATTTTCAGGGCAAGAGTATTTAAGCATTAGTGAGTTAACTCCTAAGAGGTCACCCTTAACCACGTTTGTCCATGTATAAACATCACTCTCATATCTCATTGATTGGTTAATTCCAATTGGATTTGAAATTACTTTGTTTCCGAGATCATTACAAATTTTTGGAGTAGATTTGTGAACTTGTACTTTATTTGTCCTTGTCTAGAACATTTGTCTTGTTTTTTCATTCCTTGTGAGTTCATTTGGTTCTTCTTTTGAAGTCACTTCTTGTTCATTTTATTTTATTAATTCCTCATTTCTTTGAACAGTTAACACTTGTCCTTCATGTCCATATTCCATACATTGATGAATAGTTGAAGCAATTGCTTTCATTTGGTGTATCAAAAGTGTAAGACCCAATTTGTACCTTGCTTATGTGTTCCCACATACACTACTCCTATACTATGTGTTGCACTTAACATTCATTGGCTTGAGACACGAGTGTTGTTATTGTATGTTTGAGCTCTTGGATAGTTTTGAATATATGTTGATGTTGACCACTTGAGTTAGCATAATTACATCAATTGTTTTCATGTATGCACGTTGTGGATTGTTCCTGTTTGAGCTAACATTGATACATCTTTGATTCGGCATAGATTACCATGATTATGATATTATTGACATAATGATTTATTACTCCATGTAATGGGATTATGTGATACAAATCCTTGATTGAATGCATTGTATATATTGTGTATTCATCGTTTGCTTGTGTTATCATGGCATTTAATTTCTTTGGCTATATCAGAGATCAAACATTTTGATGTGTACATTAAGTGTGAAAGTGACATATACTACCAAGTAAGATAATTTGAACTACACTAATCATGGGATAACAATTGATTTATTAGGTTTTAGATGTATTCTATGTCACCTAGTATTTTTATGTTGTGATTTATTAGACCTTTTTGTAAAATTATTTAATCTTGGACATTTTTGACTTTTCCAACCTCTTTCCTCTTATCCATGGATATTCTAGGATTTTCTAGAAGGCCAAGTGGATGTGCAGGTGAATCCATTAATGTCTTTCAACTTGAAAAACTTAAATGGAAGGATATACCCTCATTTATGGAGGTGTAATGTGCAAGTTAGAACTTCTTAATTGGAAAATTTAAGTCTTTTGAATTTATGGTTGGGAAAAGGAAATATTTGAAGACTTTAGAGGTATCTAAGTACCTCTTTAATGTCTTGGATATAAATGGTTTAAATGAGATGTAAGAGTGCCATGTTTCCCAGGTGATGTAAGTGGAATTTAATGAATTTAAAAGTTTAAGTTAATAAGGGGAAGACTTTTGAGACAAACCTTGAGAAAGAAAGGGAAAACATGTCATCTTATTATTGGGCAAGGTTTAAAGAGATTTTATTATAATTATTGGAAAAGTAAACATTATGTGGACTTTTTCTTTTTGGAAATTTGGATTTTGAAGCTCTAGTTTGGTATGGATTAGTGGAAGACTTGAAGGATTGGATTAAAAAGAAGACGACAATTTAGGAAGGGATTATGATATCATCCAAGTGGTGGTTCTAAATTTGAATCCTCCTCACTATGTATTCATTCCATTTTAATTGCATACTCCTCTCTTTGTTTTAAAAGAGTGCTTTTATCCCCTTCCTTTGTGGGTAGCTATAATTTCACATCCTCATTATGTGCCCTTAGTTTTAGCTTGTCCATGATTAGAGATGGAAATTCTTGGCTTAGGGGTGGCTAGAATTACTCATTTTATGATGATAATTAAATGGAAGTGAACCCCTTCTTGCTATGTCCTTTTAGATGTCTTTCTTGGAGATTTTTATTGGCATTTACTTGGAACTCTAGAGATGCTTGAAAGAATTATTATACTCTTATGTGGTTGTAATGCCTTGTAAACTAATGTATTTATTATTTTATAAGGTTTAGAAATGTAATATATTTCATTCATGCAAGTTTAAGGTGATATCACCCTTGCACCTTCTTGTAAACATATTTTGTAATAAAGTTGTAAATTGAAAGACAATAAATTATATGGTTATTTAATGTAATAAATGTATTAAAACATATATCGAGTTCAATTATAGATGTATGGTAAATTTGTAGGATTGATTTACAAAAATATTGTTTTGAAAGTTGTTGTACATGTCTATATTGCAGTGGGCCTTAAAGGCACATTTTTACATTTATATTTTTATCACAGTCAACCAACACCTAATTTCCATAAATTTAATTTATTTGGAAACTAGAATCCACAGCGAAGGTTAAACACCTTTTCAGATGGTGTAGGTGGCGAGTAAGCCGCTGAAAGGGAATGCATAGTGAGGGTGGCTCGGCAAAAGGCCAAGATGAGGTCTCTAAACTTGCAGAGTAGATATTTACCGAGGTATTTAAGCTCGAAGGAAACTAGTGGTACCACTGGCAGTGCCATCAACCATTTTCAATACAATCACCCTTGCGATTTACTTGTACATGGCTCAGGTCTTGAGCGGCCTAAGAATATTGGAGGGTTTCAAGAAGGCATTATGAGAGGCCATGGACACAAAAGAAGCCCATATAGGCACTAATGCAGTGAAGGTGATGTTCGCAGAACTGTCAGGGATGGTTGCATTCAGTGGCAGTGGTATGTTGGAGGCTGATAGGCGGCCTAACAATGATGGAAACCAAGTTGGCTCCAACTTAGGTAGGGGTCCCATGATGTGGGATAACTAATTATTTTTAAATGGGTATTGTTGAGAAATTATTCTTTGTCTTTTTTTCTATTAGCGGTTTTATGTTTCTTTAAATTTTATGTAATATACATTTCTGAGAAAAATAACATTTTACTAAAAAAAAATGTTTGAAAAATAAAGAATAAATTTAATTGGATATAAATGTACATTTGGCAACCAAAAAAATAGGAGCATCCATGCAAATATTTAGCCCCTTATTGTTTCCTACCGCCAAAAGCTTCTTCTTAAACAATAACTGCTCTTTATTTTAAGGTGCAAATATTTCGTAAGCAGTTTTTATACTTGTGATGATGCATGGGACCGCTCTGCCTAAAATTATAGAGGCAATAGCCCCCAACATGGGACCCCTCTGTTAGATGCATAACACTATGGGCTCGATTCTTTTGAACCAAGTTAGGGAGAGTAGGAGCCCAAGCCTAGGTAGGGACCCGAGCTCTTTTGTTTGTAACTCTTTTGCTAGTGGTAAGCCTATAAGGTTTTTAAGTCTGTGAATATGAGTTTAAGTGGCACAAAGGGGTAGGGAGTTAGTCCTTAGGGGATCCCCATTAAAAAAATAACTCTCAACCCTTAAAAACACTTAAAAAAACTATATTAAAATTGAAATTGTAATTAAATTTGAGTTTAGTGTTTAGATCCGACGATGAGGCCAAAAAGGTCAAACAACCCTATTAGACTATGGGACACAAGGGAGGTCCCAAAAGGACCCCTTTCAAATGAAAATGAAAGTATAACTTAAAAAGTGTTAGAAAATGGATTTTAGAGGGATGGCCACAAGCCAATCATTAATGGCCACTAGGAACCTTTTTTTCCCATTCACCCTTCTCATATGCAAGAGATCTTGGTGTTTCATAGCATTGTTCTTAGAGGGAAGGCCCCCCAAAATGTCCCAAATCAAGCAAGTTAATAATAGAAAATGAATCTAATTTAATAAACTTGAAATAACCTGGAGTCTCCATTAATGGAGGTCATTCAGGGCTTTAAAGGTAGGTGGATAGGACTATGAGCCAGTACCTATGTAGGTCCTCGATCCCTTTTTCCCTTTTTGTTTGAGTAATCTTAGTTGAGTTGAAACAACTTTATAGAGTTACATAAGGATTATTAGGGATTTATTGATATGGTTCAATCCGATGACTAGGATAGGATCGATCTAGTGGCGGAGATGTGATGCTCTACCCATTAAGGGTTTTCTTATGATATTTTAGGCACTTTATGGCATCACATGAGATTCTATTGATATTTATTTAGTCATTTATGGTAAATAAACTTAACTTGAATTTCCTCTACTATTTTAACTTAAAGTATGAATCCAAGCCTCCTAATTGACCATAATTGTTTGGGATCCCATTTTAACCCCTTAGGGTGTTGAAGTTGATTGTTTGACACTAGTTAAAGTTAAAAGCTTTCTTGAATTAAATGTGGGTCTAAATCAATGCCTAAGGGTTGTGGTGTCCACTATGATCATTTAGGCCATGTAGGCTATTCAAGTTTTAGTGGGTTAGTTGGTGTAAACACACAAATATATAAGAGGTTAATTCTCATCAGTATGAAAAAAAAACACAAAACAATAACAAATATTACTTTCTAAGCATGATCCTCAAATAGGGAAAGATATAAAAGAGACAAACAAATAGAAAGTGCATCAAGATGATTACCTTCCTCATGGATGTCGCATCTAGTCGGTATACATACATGTTTGTGCCTAGATGTAGATCTTGGAGTTTTTATCAATATTGTGGCATGGTCACACGGGTAACATCTCACCTTGCACTATGGATTACTTGAATAATTAGAAAAAATAATAAATGAGAATAAAATGTGATGGCTTCAAATTTGGTAGAGATTCAATGCACTAATTGTTCATGTGAAATAGGAGGGTGAACCCTTCTATTTATAGAATTCTTGAATTGATTCCAACCATTAGATGTTAAACTAAATGAGTGGTTGAAATTCAATCAAATTTGGTAGGCAAAAATGTAATTAATATTTGGCATTAAATAGGCATGGATTATAAATTTAGATATTTGCTTGATATTTTTCAAATACTTGACAACTTTCAGGATGATGTCATCATTCCTGATATTTTATGATGATGTCATGATTCTTGATATTTATTGATGATGTCATCATTTAGCCACTTGCCATAATTGAAGAAATAATTCAGTTAATGAATTAAGGTAAATAGGTAATTCTAAAAGTTATAGAATTTCCAATTAGAATAAGATTATGTTAATTAAGATAGGTTAATTAACTTAATGAAAAATGTCATGGATTTTGAAAGTCAAAGAACTATTCGATATAATTGATCCAAAACATCTCTTGCACAATCATAATTTGACTCATGATGAATTAAGTGACGCTGATAATTTCATATGGTGCATTTCCCCAATCAGGGATGCTCCAATATGTTTCAGAAGATGCACACCAAGTATGTGGAAGAATTTGGGTGATTCATGTGTTATTACTAGAAATCACTCTAATTGTAATTTTGACATGAGAGTGATGAGAATTCAGCGTCTATATTTTTATCTTGTTTGATAAGGCATTATGAGACACATGTGAAGCACAAATTTTTCAAAGAATAAAAAAATTGATAAAATAATCACAACAAAGATTAAAGAATGATGTGTTCACATTTTGTTGAATCTTATTCAATTTATTAAAAATGAGTTCACACCGATGCCCCAAACAATGTTTGGGATGGCCATGATGCCCCTTGAGGGAATGACTAAAAAATAAGATTGAATTGATGGATAGACCCTCGACAAGAAAAAAATGGACAAGAAGAAAAATGAAATTAACCCATAGATGACATTAATCTAGCCGAGATAATTCTTGCATGAAATGATATCCAATGATGATAGAGTAGAAAAATTAGTTTCCCCAAAGAGTGGAGAATCGGGAAGGATGCATCCCAAGATAAGAGACACATTTTAACATACCCCAAATAGGGAAAAAGGTGTGGGCTTAAGGAATGATCTATCCAAAACAAGTTGCACGATTTGATTTACCAAAGAGGACGAAAGCTACAGAGTTTGGAATTAGAAGAAAGATTGACTTTTACCAAAGAGGGGAGAATGATCATTGATTCATGATTTTCCTTAGTAGGGTGGATTTGATAGGTGATCATATTAAGTGGTTTGCCCCAGTAGGGTGTATTTTAATTTTGACAAATTGATTGAGTAATTAATTGACTGATTGGCAAGCATAACTCAAGGATTTAACCTCTTACACAAATTAAAGATGAGATAAATGATGCAAACATATGTGCAATGGTATAGTGACTGTTTAAAAGAATGAATAAGCCTAAAAAAACTAGGAACATGAGAATGCTAAAAGGTAATGAAATATATGATTGGAAGAACAATGATAATGGTTGAAGGATAATGAGATAATGGTGGCCAAGCTAACCTAAAAAATTGGTTCATATTGAGTGTTGCCTACATAGTCCATAGGGACCTTAGGTCAATGTAGTTCTCCTAAGATGGGATAAAATGGATGAGGAAGCATAAAATAGATGATTAGAATGAGAATAATGATGGACCAATGTGTATGACCTTTTTTATATGCCTAATTAGAGATGCACATCCTGATTAGCATATATGTAGCTATAAGGATTAGTTATTTTGATTTGATCATGGAAAATGTGATTAATCATGAGAATTTGACGTGATTAATGAATGACCTTGAAAGGGAAGATACTAATATCATAACAAGACATCATATATAAACCTTGATCACTTTGAGTTTTAATGTAGCACATAACAATATGCATCATGAAATAAAACATCATGATGGCCTAGCTACAATGTGGATAAGGATTGACTCTCGATCTAATAGACAAATGAAAATAACACACCAATGATAAAAATTATGATAATAATGCTAATGTATGTCAATGGATGGACTTAAGTATAAGTGTGAGATAAGAAGCACCATGATGATGAACTTAGTAGCACAATGGATCGAGCCAAGGCAACAATAATAAAAACAAATAAATATGCAAACATGCAAACACACAAATAGAAAAACAAAAAATCAACAAAAAACATCTTATGTATAATTAAGTCAAAATCTACATGTGAAGGCTCAATGAAATGATAATTGGATGGTGCCCATAAGTAATGATATATACAAGGGAAGATCAAATCTCAAGGTGGATAAAATGATTGGAGCCAATAATGAATCTGCCACAGTAGGACAAATTTAGGAAGGACACATCCTAATGGTTGCCAAAATGAGTGAATCAATGATAAATCAAGGATAATGATTGGATTTAGGATAAGATAAATGTTTTTGAAATTTATGGCTTAATATATCTCATGGAGATATAAAGTATTATTTTATATTTAGGATTTTGTGGCTTTATATCTCTCATGGATATTTTAAGCCTTTTCTCATATTTAGGTTTTTTTTTGGTTATTTGAATGTTTTTGGACTTTTGGCATCTCAACTCAATAGAGGATTAAGAGATACAAAATATTTTAAATTGTAAAAAGATGAGAAAATGGGAGTGGTAACTCATAAAATGATGAGAGTGTACTAAAAAAAGGGTGAGAGAGTGGGATAAGGGTGGTGAAGCTAATGTCAAAAACTAAGTGTTGTATATATAGTCCAAATGGACCTCAAGCCACTATAGTTCCTCCCAAGATGTGAGATACTAATGAATGAAGTATGAATGGATATTGCTAGATAATAATAAATGAAAACAAGAGAAGGGACTAGGAATCTCCAAGGACCATGTCACATGAGAACCTAATGTGTCTAGTCATCAATGTGTTGTGCAAGCAATATGCTAAAATGTTTCCAAAATAGTTCTCAATATGCCTTCCACTTATGTAACAAGGTAAAGATGGAAAGACTAATGGTCACAATAGGATGGGATAGGCTAAATAAGATTGAATGGCCAAAATGGCTGGGATAGAATGGAATGGTATTTACTGTAAATGAGGTTGCCCCAAGTGTCAAGGTACTTGCAGACAACAAATTATTTATGCATGACACCGAAGACCTAGTTTTCATCATAGCACTTGTCCAAGGTATCATAATCATGGTTTTCACCATTAGATGAATTATTTATCTCTCTTTCTCTTTCTTTTTTTATTTTTTAATTAATTTTTACTTATTAGCATCTCAACTCAATGGAAGATTATGAGATGCATAATGCTAACCCTTTGTTGTCTAGCCAATACTCATTCAAAATAGTAACTCAATCTAAATACTATTAATGATATGAACTATGCTACTGATGTCATGATCTTCATTGGTTATAGATTATGATTTCTCCAAACCTCTAGACAAGATGTCTTCGTAGCCTCTATAAAAAAGTGATACCAGGAAGGGTAAAGAAGGATAGGCATTATAATAAGGATATGATTGGATAATAAAATATAGGTCTTGAATAAATAATATGATCACAATGGAATGTATAATGGTTGGGGGATGAATGAATATTGGTATTTTAAGTCACACACATTGTTGTTGATTCTGTATTCGACTTGATTTTGGCTATGGTGGGGCTAAAGACTTTTGAAAATTTTCTCAATAAGACTTAAATATATATTTTTTGTTTAAGCCTAAAAGTTGATATAATCTAGATATGCTTTAAATTATCAGTTGGACTGATATTGGCTTTAATAATTATTGACTTCTTTCTTACCTTAGGCCTAAAAAGGAGTCAACCTATGCCATAAGTGCCCAAGATCACTTGTGGTCACCCTTTTCATACCTCTTGAAGTGTTAGGGTAGTTCAAAAGGAAGATCACTGGTTATTATGTCAAGGTAGCAGGTTCAAGTGAGGTGGTATGTCAAGATATGTTATGTTGGTTGTCTTTTACCCCTTCTAGAGTATGTGTGAAGTATCTACTCTATGCTAGTTATGTATAAGAGCCCATGTCAAGTCTTAATATGGTCCTTATGACTAAAATACTTCATGAAAGGGGTGACATGTGATGTTGCATCCATAGCTAGCCATGTAAGCATGCTAACAACCTGCAACATGAAGAAGAAAGCAGGAGATTGGAGACCAGTATGGAGGAGTATGTTTGACACTTGTTTGTGACCTTATCATCCTTTAAGGTTATTTATCAAATATTAAGGTATCTCCTTCAATTGATGTTTCACTTAGAATTATGCATGTATTTAACTCTAAAAGAGTGTCTAACCATGGAATGATGATATTTTGACCCCAAAACACCACTAAAACCATCAATTATGCCTTCAAAGGCTTCCATTATTACCATAATGCCATGATCAAATGGTTTCATATGTAAAGTGTGTCATTTTATAAGCTGAATGTTTTTATTTTCCACTAAAGGGGGCCTACACGTGGGAAAGAATGGATTTTCACCTTACCTCCACCCATAATACATATTTTGAATGCATTTTGACCCCTCTTTTCCCTCCTCCTACCCACTAATAATGTTTTAAGGTTTGAAAACTTGATAAAATGCAAGAAAATAGTGTTTTATAGGTGTTTTCAACCATGTACAGATCCATATAGTATGGTCATGGTTATAAAAGCTCAGGGATATGTAGAAGGGATTCAATGTAGACATCATGTAAGAGAATCTAGTAGTTTCAAGTCAAAAAATTTCAAAATTGACCCCTCATTTCCATCATCCTCCTTGGTAGCATTGGATAACATCTTAGGTTCTTGTTCAGTATAGACAAGAGAGAGAAAATGGTGACCTAAGATCTTGGATAGAGGAAGGGGATATAATGTCCTTCTGATCCTTAGCATTTGTTTTCATAATGATGGACCATGATTTATGAACAATGGTTAAGAAACTAGGGTGGTCAAACTAGTCTTCTGCATCCACACAAGGTCAATATTAGAATGGTTCCAATGTGTTTATGACCCATTTGATGAAATTGATGATTATAAATGTCTTATAAAATCCTTCAAGGTCTTGATACTCCACCCTAGACCCAAAATTGGCATGTACGAGATTGTGGGATCAAGAAAATATTCATGTAATCACACTTACATGTTGTAGATAATAGTTCTTGACATTTTAGGGGCCTTTAATGCATAAGATGTGTCGAGGACAGTATTTTGATTGTGATGATGGATTATCATGAGTTTCATTCGAGTTTTATCATCATTGATGTTGTGTTTAATCACCAATGAACATTCAACTCTTCAAAGATTCTGCCTTCAAATGGGACTGCCTGTGTATTTGAACTTCATTGCAATTGAGAACAAAGTTTTCCATGGTGATGGCTATTAAAGGTCATTATAAAAATATAGAGGCAACAGAGGTGTTATATTCATGTGGAAGAGTCTCTCTTTATGAATATCAAAATTCCTTGTGGACCTCATGAGCAAGAAACCATGAACTAGTCTTCTAATGCCTTCATAGACCTATTTAGCTAAGTTTAAGGTATTCATGGAATCATAGGTTTAATTTCCCACTTCACATGTTTGATTGACCAACTCTAAATGTTTTGCCTTGTTTAATGGATGAATAAGGGTGTCTAGGGTCCTTATATGTGGTCTTGAACATGAATTAATAGTCCATATGAACCTCTCAAGGAACCTTTACTATCTAATGGTCTCATCAAGCAAATTCACCTTAAAATAGGCTCTGAGTTCCAAGTTAAAACTTTGTAGGACCCTATGACCATCACCTATAGGTTTGAGACCTTATTCCCAAGCCCAAGGAAAGTAAACAAGGTTAAATGATCCATAATAATATTAATAGTCAATTAAACTATGAGAAAAGGGTGTATTTAGTTATGGATGCTATTGAAAAACTATGACCAGGTTCAGGAAGACCAATTCAGTCTGTCTCTAAAGGGTTCTCCTAGACCACCATACTATTGAACCTATACAATCAAAGGAAGGTACATGTGTTAAAAATAAAAAAATACTAAGGATAGGCTTTGAGATTAAATAAAGGTCATCTAGGCCTCAAATAAAGTATCGAAGCATTCCTTTTGCTCAGGGGCTTGCTTAAGGCCTCCTTGACAATCAACACATCTAGAACCCTACCTACAAGACTGTAGGTAGTTTATCCCCAATAGTAAATATGAAATGATATAGGCACATGAAAGAGGGATATATTAGATAGATAGATAGATCATAGAGGTCATGGTGTTGAGAAGCAAGGAAACTTGAGGGGTGACCAAGCAAGCTCACTTAGACATGAGAAGTGGCCTATATGCATCTAAATCTATCTAACTGATTAGAATGCCTGATTGATGTGAATGGAAATGGAAAACTAATGGTCAAATCATCCCCCCTTTATATTTAATTCATCCTCCTTAGTATCCCTAAAGGTATGATCAAGCTTGAGAACTACCTGGTCTAGGTTGAACACCCATGACACACAGGCCTATGGGTATGACTATGTAAGTAAGTTTTGTTAGTAGAGATAGGGGATTCCAAGTACCAAAGGCTATGGTCATATATTGAGAACATGTTACATGAGCCCCTCAAATTATACCCACAATGAATAAGATAAGACATAGGTCCTACCTAGGCCTCTAACACAACTGACTCAAACACTTAGGCTGGTCAATGACACTTAGGGTAGACCTAAGAGAGAGGGACTGAGATGGTGGTCAGGGAAGTTGAAGAAAATTGTAAAATTTGGATATTAGGTAGAAAGGAATGATCTAGTGACATTGAAGCCATCAATGACTACCTATAGGTAGCTTAGATCCTTGAGACTTAGTCAGGCTTATAAGGCCTAAAACCACCCTTAGGCCTCAAAACCCCAACCTTCTCCTTGTGGCATATCCAAACCCCCCAAGTAGACTTAAGGCCATGAGAAGATGTATAGTGATGATTCAAGTCCTGAAGAAAGTGTATTGGACATAGAAATGTAAGGAAGTAGTCAAATTTGGTCCTAACACCTCTCTCAAGCTCTACTATCCTAGTTTGCCATCTTGAACTGCCAACTCGAATGCTCATATCTCACATGGAATGATGATTCAATCCTAGTGATATTAAGGGGAGTTGGGAACCCCTATGCACTCAATATCCATGGAGGAAAGAGTTTCATCTAGGAACTCAACTCTATGAACAATCCCTAACACTACAACTCACATAAAATGCTTAGTAAGGATTTCAAAGGTTGCTAAATTTCACTCAGTACTCATCGTACAATCAACATGGGACCATGAGATCTTCAAGAGTTTTGAAGGGGTCCATGGGATAAACATACATGGCAATAAGTTTTAGGTTTGAGGCCTATAATC
The DNA here is from genome assembly GCA_037957365.1 of Torreya grandis. Classification (NCBI taxonomy): domain Eukaryota; kingdom Viridiplantae; phylum Streptophyta; class Pinopsida; order Cupressales; family Taxaceae; genus Torreya; species Torreya grandis. Next base: position 3,436,028 of record JARHVA010000660.1, read on the forward strand.
TATAAACCATCATTAATATGGTAGGACATCAAAACCCTCTCTAAACCCTGATAAAGATATGATGAAGGAATTGCACCCTCAAATGCTTCCAAATGAGATAGTTGGGCCTTGATGGTCTCCCCAGGTCACATGGGCACCCAAATGGTCTACTAGTTGGCCCGTGTATGGTATACAATGTATGAATCAAGCCTAAAATGACTAATCCAAGCCTATATGTAATAAATTAAAAGATGTCTACACATTCTACACATTTCTAAGGAGGGAGAGGGATCAAGAGGTCTCAAAGATTTGCATAATGATCACCTTTAGAGGTTGTATGGAATGGAAACTATATCATATTTATAAATCAATCCTAGTTCAGAGAAGATAAATCCTACTTACACTTCTGATTGTGGATACATTAGATATTCAGGGTCATGATTAAGATGGATTTTCTAGACCTAGCCAAGGGATCTCTTACCATAATAATGTCACTAGGGAGGGTTCCAAATCCTCTAGTAAAACAAAACTATGTAATAACCTTAATTAGGTCCCATGTTTTCATATTCACTAAACTAATAACAAGCAAAGTAAAGTCTAATCTAGTGCTCACTAAAGCTTGTGCACAAAATGGGGGTAATAAACATGAAAGGTAAACATGCATAGAAGACATATACTCACATCAATGTATACATAATCCTAATGCATGGAAGAGAATTATAAATGAATATCTATCTACTCTTATAAATGAAGAAAAATGTTAGGAATACTTACCTTTGAAGATGAACCCACCAAGCCTCAATCTCTCCTTTAGCCAAGGTACTTCACAATAAGTTGTTATGGTATGCAATGATAACAAGGATAAGTTAGCTTTAGGATACACAACCTATCAATGCATCCAAAATACTTAATTATAACACAATATCCATATCTAAAAAGAAATTATGAAACCCTAAGCTATGATTGTCAATTAGAATGGTGGATAAGCAAATGCACAATATATATATCTTCTTCTTTTTTTCTCTTAGAAATGATGAAATAGATGTGTTTATATAGGTAGATCTAACCCTAGTCCTTTTAAAAAATTTAAGTGAACAAGGTTGCCCAATTGAACTTATATAAATATTGACAAAAAAAATTAGGTCTTGGTCTAGGTTGGATAGGGCTAACCTAGATCCTAAATAAGTTTTATCAATTAGAGTACAAGGTCGATAGGGATGACAGTGTAATGTAAACTGTCAAGAAGGATTTTAGGCTAGGAAGGGCTAATGAAAGTGGAAAATGACTAGAAGAGGGTGAAAAATAGGAGGTAAATCTTAGGGGAATGTTTTTAGGAGATGGGTGTGTAGATACCAAGTGGTAATAAGGGACAACAATCTTTCAAAACACCAATGGTCTACCCACCCATTTCTTGGTGCACCCCTTAAGGCATGTACTTAGAGAGAAAAAGACTCGATGGGTTCCTATAAGATAGAAAGCATCAATAATTGATAAAGTTTGAAAATATTATGTGTATACATATGCCCCATTTTAATCTCATCATGTTTCACATAGATGCAATAGGGGATGGTGCTTCAATAAAAGAACATAACAACACAAAACATTGAGGCTAAAAAAAATTACATTATTTTAAATCATAAAATAACTAAAAGTAAATGACATAAAGAGAAATAAATAAAAATTAAAAGTAAATGTGTACCTTGACTTACCTTTATTGTTGGATGGTTATCTTCTATGTTTGTAGTTTTGATCGTGAAGGGTATGTTGTTCCCAAAATCCATCACTTATTTTTATGGACAATATGTCAACCATTTTGGTCCTACAGGCCAAAATGGTCTCTTTATTTCTCAAAATGTTATGAGAAGTCAAGTTATTCAACCGTACAAGCCTTTTCAACTAAGAAAATCGTAGGTTTAAAAGGTGGGCTTTCGCAAGGAAAAATCTCAAAACACTTAAGGCATTTCATAAAAAATTGTAAGGATGGTTCAACACCAAGGTTCAATAAAAAATGTTCAATGGTGGGGTTTAATGATATGGAATGAACTATTGAACCATTGAACCATTGAACTCTGCCTCTGAAAGGTTCAAAGAGTTCAAGGTTCAAGTGGAAGGTTTGAGCGAATGGTTCAAGTAGAAGATTCTAGAAAAGGTTCAACTGAATGGTGCAAACAATTGGTTCAATGACACCTTCAACTCATAAAGAAGACTAAGTGAACACAGCTCTTTACAAAACATTGAACCGATGAACTGCTGAACCATTGAACTTTGAAAGGTTAAAAGGGTTCAAGGTTCAAAGTGACCAGTGACGTCCCTGTGGACATAAAATTTAGGGTAATAAAATTACTATTGATTTTTGAATAATGCATACCCAAGAATAAACTCAGCGACCAACTAAGGAAGGCATTGAAGGATCCAACAGAAAGTGAGAAGATAGGCTCGAGAGCTCAGATCACCAGGAAGAGATAAAATATAGCAAGGAAAGAGAGAAAGTTACAGAGAATCTAGAAATATCTGCATGAGAGTTATTCCAGTAGGTGGAGCAGTCCACCAGGTAGATATTAGAGAGCGCAAGCATTCAATGGTGCGGCCTATTTTTCTTCATTTGAGTAAAGACGAGTGGATAGTCGTGTAGGTATCATAAAGAGGAGTGGCCTTACCTTTTAGAAGACCAGGCAACCCATGATTTGGAGAGGACATTTGATATGATTTGAATGGCTCCAGAATGGCCCTTGCACAAAACTTCCTCTTTTCAATGCATTCAATGCAACATGGGCTATTTTGTGAAAACAAGCACCAAAGTCTTTTTTTGGAGGCTATATATTATAATCTCACAATTTTAAAAAAAAGGGATCTCTCTTTTATTGGAAGTGAAACTCTACCCAAATTGAAAGGCATTATTGGAAGTGAAACTCTACCTAAATTTGATAAGCTGAAGAACATGATTCCTATAATTGCTCAACCGATGCCAAAAAATATTAAGTGTTTATTCATCAATTCTTAGCTTCCTGAAGTGAGTTTCTTGTTGAGGTGGGCTGGCCACATAGATCTTGCTATAGCTCATATTTTCCCCACTGAGGTTGAACATGATCTTATCTTGGTAGAAAAGATAAAAAAGAGATCCTAACAGAAATAAATCTTCTTCATATCTAAAAATTTCTCTACAGACACCACTGATCCTATGGTGCAAAAGATAGCAAATGAATTGATAGCTTTGAAAAAGCAAATGGCACAAGAGATGTCTACCCCTCCTTATCAGGATATGCCAAGGAAGACATTTCCCAACTAGTCATATTAAGGCAATGCTGCCAAGAATCAAGGGCAACCAAATCATCTCCCTCCCCCACAGGGGAAGCTTGCCATTGAAGCAGCACTGCTAACTCAGTAGTTGGTTATCATGAAGCTAAACATGATTTATATTTCCAACCTAAGTTGGGCCAAGAAGATTATGCCAATCTCTTTGTAGAAGGCAAAGAAGAATTAGCTGGCGAATCCAACATTAATTTCTTGAATTACCAGGATGAAGCTAGAAGTGTTTGATGGATCATACGCTATTTTTACTAGGTCCCAGAACCAGTCAACTCAAAAAGATGATAAGTGAAAAACAAGGGAATAATCTTGAACAATAATTTTAATTGATAAATGGGGTACTTCACTACATTTCTAATCAAAGGACTCGATGATCAATAAAAAAGTAAGTACCTCAAACAACCCTGTACCTTTTGCTTCAATTTCTCAGACCAGTACCACACCCATCCAAACCTAGAATGATGGACTTCCTTCCTCTATTTCTAGTTCATTTAAGTTATTTGACATAATTGATCATACTAGGAAGACCAAGATCCAAATATCTGAGTTTGAATACTTACAAGCCAACCCTGAGTAGTTGGATAGGCTAGTTGAATGTATCAAGAACAAAACTATCTCCACTGGACAAAATGTTTCAAAGGTGACTCATGATCCCCAAAAGAATGCATCCACCTAAAAAAATCTTGTTATTACTCCTCATATTGCACCTGGGAAGACATAACCTTTCTATGTTTCCCTATTGATAAATGGTCATAAGTTGAGCAATTGCATAATAGACTCTAGCGTTTCTGACAATGTGATGCCCGCTAAGGTGGCAGACTCTCTCAGTCTCACTCTAACTAAAAATTTTGGGAGATGTTTTTCCATGGAAAACAAGCAAGTGCCACTTTTGGGTCAGATCAAAGATGCCCAATTTGCATTCGTGGCCTTCCCAGAAAAAAGGATTAAAATGACAATTTTGGTGGCCGACTTTCCAACTTCCTATGGCATTCTGCTTAGATGAAATTTTTGCAAGGATGTTGGTGGAAAATTGAATATGAACCTATTTAAGGTGAGGATACCTGTTTAGGGCATCATGCAAAGACTAATTCCTAAGGAGTCAAAATATATTGTCACTCAAACATCTGACCCTGAAGCTCAAATTTTATTTGAATCCTTAGGAATGGTTAACTACTTTCTATCTACAAAAGATGTTTCTATTTCATCAAATGAAAGTTCTATAAGTGACAATCCAAAAAATTTAGACAAGACATTAGAAGAATTAGTAGAACACTATTTAGATGAAAAAGGATCTTCCCTCTCTAATGAAAAAAAGTTTGAAAGGAGATCAAATTCTAATGATGTCTAGATTCTAGAATTTGATGGCAGCAATTCTTCTACCAGTTTTGCAGTTGGAATTATTTTGATATCTCTGCAAGGAGATATTTTCCCCTATTCATATAAGTTGCAGTTTAGTAATAATAACAACACCACTGAGTATGAATCTTTGTTGCTCAGATTGAAAGCTGCTCAAGCTAAAAATGTTAAGCTTCTTCACGCCTGAGGAGATGTTGAACTGGTGGTTTGTCAGGTGAGGAACCTGTATCAAACTAAGAACAAAATATTTCACCATTATTGCAATCTAGTGTGGGACTATCTTGAATGTTTTGAGGCTTTCAATATTTTTGTGGTGCCTAAAGAATTCAACGATCGAGCATATTCCTTGGCCATCTCTGCAACTCTCATGGTTCCTCACCAAGATTTTAAAGGGAACAAGTACACTATTGAGTTGGTCTTTCAACCAAGTGTACCTGATAATGCCAACCATTGGCAAGTGTTTAATGAAGACAACCAAATCATTCATTTTCTAGAACATATGGATAGCTTTGAGGAGCTTTATTTCAAAGACAATGAATCTTCACCATGGGAATCATTTCCCAAAACAAATTTAAAAATTGGTGAAGAGTTCCTTCAGCTCAAAGGGAATAAAATTCCCAAAGGGTTAGTTTCTCTTGAGAATATATTCGATAAGCATGATAGGTTTATCAAGAAGCAACAAATGGATTCAAGTTCTTCCAAATATTTTGATCAAATAAATTTGGGTACAGAAGATAATCCCAAAATGGTAAACATTGGGAATTGTTGCACTCCTAATGAAAAACTCAAATTCATTAATCTGCTTCACCATTACATTGATGTTTTGGCATACTCTTATGATGATATGAAATCTCTTAGGCTTGAATAAATTTGACATGAAATTCCTCTCAAGGTTGGGTCATTGCCTCACAAGTAGAAATAAAGGCATCACAACCCCAAGATATCAGGCACTATTCTTTTTGAGATCCAAAAAATGTTAAATGCGAGGATAATTTTTCCAATCCATCATTCCACCTAGATTTTGAACATAGTCCCTGTAAGAAAAAATAATGGAGAAATTTACCTCTATGTTGATTTTAGAAATCTAAATCAATCCTCTTTAAAAGACAACTACCCCTACCCATCATGGATCAACTACTACAGACAGTGATTGGATCAGAGATGTTATCAATGTTAGATGGTTTTTTGGGGTATAATCAAGTAGAAGTTGGTGAAGCAGACCAAGATAAGACCACTTTCACTACACCTTAGGGCACCTTTACATATCATATAATGCCTTTTGGTTTGATCAATGCTGATGCCACCTTTTAGAGAGTGATGGATCTTGCCTTCGATAATGAAATGGAGAAGTTCATTGTGGTATATCTTGATGACTTGACCATATTTTCTAAACATCATCCTAATCATGTGCGTCATTTACAATGAGTGCTGGAATGATGTCGACAAATTGACATTTCTCTTAATCTTAAGAAATTAGTTTTTGGGGTTATATAAGGGAAACTTCTCGGTCACGCTATATCCTAAGAAGGTATAAAGATCGACCCGAAAAGATTCAAATCCATCTAAGAGCTTGTTCTTATCACTAGTAAGACTACAGTCCATTCTTTCTTTGAAAAGGTGAATTTTCTACGAAGGTTCATTCTTGAATTCACAGAGAAGACTCACCACATTGTCAACATGATGAAGGGTAAAGCTAATTTTTGCTAGACTGAAGAAGGAAAGTTAGCATTTCAAGAGATCAAGGAAGCTATCACCCATGCCCCAATCTTGGTTTGTCCAGATTATACCAAAGACTTCATAATATATAGCTATACTTTTCAACACACGCTTTCAACCATTTTAGTTCAGAAAAACAAAGAAGGTGTAGAGTCCCCCATATCTTTCATGAGTTGTCCTCTCAAAGCTCATGAGTTGAAATATTCAAACATTGAAAAACATGCTTATGTTGTAGTTAAAGTAGTAAAACACTTTTGTTTTTACATCCTGAACTCACACACTGTTGCTCTGGTCCCTGATACAATAGTAAAGTCCATTCTAACTCAACATGAGTTTGGAACTAAAAGGGGTAATTAGATTGCTAAAATCTAGGAGTTTGATCTTGTTATCAAACCCATGAAGCTTGTGCAAGGAAGAGGTCTCTACCAATTAATTTTTGATAACATACTAGAGGAAGCAGGGCATGAAGAAACAAAGGTTGAAGACATGCCTATAGTTCTCTTTGTCACTAATACGAATGAGTGGTATTCTAATATCACTCATTTCCTTACCTATGGTGAGTGTCTTGCCCACCTGTCTCATAAATAAAATATGACTATTAAGTTGAAAGCTACTAACTTTATTCTGTGGGACAACGGTTTGTACAAGAGGAGCCTTGATGGGGTATTTCTTCATTGCATGGACAAAGTGCAACAGAGAAAACTTTTGGAGTCTTTCCACAATTTATCTTGTAGAGGACATTTTTTTGCACCTATGACTACCCATAAGATTCTACGAGCTAGGTACTATTGGCCTACTCTATTTCGAGATTCATACACTTGGGTGCGTAGATGCGAGCTATGTCAATAGTTCATTGGGGAACCCAAGTTGGCCGTGTTACCTCTCAAGCCGGTGGTGATCAAAGAGCTATTTCAATAATGGGGTATTGATTTCATTAGCACTGTAAACCCATCCTCAAGTGTTGGACATGACTATGTTCTCACAACTACAAACTATTTTACCAAGTGGGTGGAAGCCATTCCAGTCAAGCATGCTACTTCAGAAGTGGTATGTAATTTCATCAAGAAAAATATTATTTCCCAGTTTAGAGTCCCAACCAAGATTGTAACAAATAATGTAGCTTGTTTCTCTTCTCATGAGGTTACCTAGTTCCGCTATTATTGTGGGATTATCCTCTCCCACTCTTCTAACTATTATCTGCAATAAAATGGTCAAGCAAAATCAAGCACCAAAAATCTAGTGACCATTATCAAGAAGCTGGTAGATAACAATTAGAGAAATTGGCATAAAGCATTATTTGATGCTTTATGGGTAGATAGGATCACACCCAAAAGGGTGATAGGTATGTCACCATTTTAACTTTTGTATGGTTTGAATGCAGAGATACCAATTAGCTTAGAACTACTAACACAGAAGTTGGCAAAGGCAGTCAAAGATCAAACATTTGAAGATTCCATCGACAAGAGGATCATGTGCTTGACTAAACTAAATGAGCAATGAACTATGGTGGTGGACCATATTGCTGCACATCAAAGTCTGGTAAAGAAACTCTTCAACTAGAAAGCAAGGATTCATGATTTTCAGATTGGAGATCAAGTATTGTTATGGGATAAGAGGAGAAAACCAAAAGGAATGCATGGAAAATTGGATTCCTTATGGAGAGGTCCATTTTCCATTCATCAATTAAATGGTGAAAATAGTTTCTTACTAAAATATCAAGATGGAATGCCATTTTCACTGCCTCACAGTGGGTAGCATCTGAAGCACTTCAATCCTTGAAGTATCAGATAAGTCTAGTTATACATTTGTATAGTCTTTGTTTGTTTTATATTGTTCATTTGGTTTTTGACATCTTTCTCTTTTTATATGGCATGACTCCATAGCCCAATGACATAGATGAAGGTACTTAGAGTCTATATTTTACTCCCTTCGATTGTTTCAAAATGCAATCGATGAAAGTTATCCAACTAGAGCCAACTGTTGTTCCCAAAATCTATCACTTGTTTTTGTAGACAACATGTCAACCATTTCAGTCCTACAGGCCAAAATGGTCTCTTTCTTTCTCAAAATGTTCTGAGTAGTCAATTTATTAAACTGCACAAGCCTTTTCAGCTAAGGAAATTATAGGTTCAAAAGGTGGGCTTTCACAAGGACAAATCTCAAAACACTTAAGGCATTTCCTAAAAAATTGTAAGGATGGTTCAATGCCAAGGTTTAATAAAAAAGGTTCAATAGTGGGGTTCAATAATATGGAATGAACCATTGAACCATTGAACTCTACCTTCAAAAGGTTCAAAGAGTTCAAAGGTTCAAAGAGTTCAAAGTTCAAGTGAAAGGTTCAAGCGAATGGTTCAAGCAGAAGATTATAGAAAAAGGTTCAACCTAATGGTGCAAAAAATTGGTTCAATGACACCTTGAACTCATAAAGAAGACTAAGTGAATGCAGCTCTTTACAAAACATTGAACTACCAAACTATTAAGCTTTGAACCGTTGAACCTTCAACCATTGAAATCTGAAAGGTTTAAAGGGTTCAAGGTTCAAAGTGGTTTAAAGCAACCAATGACATCCCTGTGGATGTCAAATTTAGGGTAATGAAATAACCATTGATTTTTAAATAATGCAGACCTAAGAACAAACTCATCGACCAGCCAAGGAAGGAGCTGAAGGAGCCAGTAGAAAGTGAGAAGATAGCCTTGAGAGCTCAGATCACCAGGAAGAGATAAAATATAGCAAGGAAAGAGAGAAAGTTATAGATAATTTAGAAATATCTGTAGGAGAGTTATTCTAGTAGGTGGATCAGTCCACCAAGTGGATATCCGAGAGTGCAAACATTTAACAGCATGGCCTATTTTTATTCATTTGAGTAAAGATGAGTGGACAGTCATGTAAGTATCATAAAGAGGAGCGGCCTTACCTTTCTGAAGACCAGGTGACCCATGCTTTGGAGAGGACATTTGATATGATTTAAATGTATCTAGCATGGCCCCTGCACAGAACTTCCTCTTCCCAATGCATTCAATGTAGCATGGGCTATTTTTTGAAAACAAGTACCAAAGTCTTTCTTTGGAGGCTATATATTTTAATCTCTCAATTTATAAAAAAGGGGATCTCTCTATTATTAGAAGTGAAACTCTACCCAAATTGAAAGACATTCTTGAGAATTTGAGCTCAGACTATTAATCATATTTTATCAAGTGAATGAGAAAGCAAGTGAATTTTTAGACTTTGTGTTGAAACAACTTGTGTTATCTAGGAAATCATTCTTATGTTTTTTCCTAAATACAGTCTTATCCATTTAATCAAATAAGCAGAACAAGTGGAAATAATATGAAAGATGCCCTGAAGTTGATTGTGGGAGACTTTGTGCTGCCATAATTGTCTTTAGTCTGTGTGTTTTATGTTTCAAGATATTGGAGAGACTTTGAACTCCCCTTATCCTTCATAATATTTTACTCTATTGTAGTTTTCAGTGGAGACTTTATGCTGCATTTCAATCTACTGTATTACTTTATCCTAATTCAGTAGGAAAAATAATGAAAGACTTTGTGCTTTCGTAGGTTTCTTGTGGATCCAATTACTACCCAAGAAGAATCCTTGCTGTTTGCTAAACAACATTTCTAAAAGAAGAGAAATGCCTTCAGTAATTACATAATAATTCTCCTTTATTTTGTGAACATCATCTCTAAAAAAAGAGATGGATGGTATGATTTCACCCCTTAGTCTATTTTCAGTTTATATTAGTATATTATAGTTTATAGGGAACCTCCCCTTGCTGAGAGGAGAGATTTATCTCATTATGCTGTGGTAACCACACCCATTTTTCCATATAAATCTCATTGTGATGTGGTTGATATACCCATTTTACCATCAATTAGTTGATGACAAAATATTCACCCAACAGGATGCAAAGACTAATTTTGATAAACCCAAAGATACAAAAATAAAGAGAAAAAAAATGTAGGAAAGCCAAGATAAATAATGCTATGTGGATGAGACACACTTATAAATTTGGTAGGTTTGGGTGACTAATGATATGTTAGACCAAATTTAAAATTTAGATTAAATTGGGTAATCAAAAAGCCAAGGCTACTAAAGACCAAAAAACTCAAACAAGAAAACCTTAAGTAAGAAAGGCAAACTCACCAAATCAAACCAAGGATACATGTCAAAAATGGTAATCAAACATTAATATAAAATTAGTAACAATCCTTGCTTAAAAAACTCTGGGTGAGCAAAATGGTAAAACTACATTGATGAGTGAGTAGTTACAATCCTTACTAGATTATCAATGGAAAAAGAGAATAAAAGGGAAAACAACATTGATGAGTGAGAAGTAACAATCCAACCTCATGCAATAATGGAAAAAGTATATGAAAGTAGAAATGGACTTCAGTTTCCACAAAAAAAAGGTAGTACAACAATAACAAAAGTTTAAAAGCAAGAAAAGTGATGATGGAATGTAGAATCATAGTGTAAAAGTAATCCATAGTTGCTCAAACATATTGTTTTTTTTTGAATATAGATAAAACTAAAACAAAGTAGTGGTAGCATGTTTGTAAGATGTGAAGAAGAGGGAATATAGAAGTGGAAAAACAAATTTAGAATCACACTTTTCTTGTTAATGGGGGGAAATGAAATGAGTGGAGGGGATAATGAAGGACAAATAAAGATAGATGAACTCTTTATCAAAGTCAAGACACTTAAATTAATTTTGTCAAAACAATAAGACTTTTGACCTTAAGGACTCTAAAAAAATTATCTTAGCCACACAAATCTTAGGTCAACAAATTAAGTTTGTATATCATCCCATGAAGGCTATATGCATGAAAATTAAAATGGACCTACCTTCTCACAATGATTTCCCATTCCTCAGGACCCCTTACAGAGTCATCGATCTACTGCAAAGATTGGGTACTTGTGTGAGAAAGTAGGTAGCACCATAGAATTTTTTGAATTCTCCTATTCCAATCCATTAGCCTACCACACCCCAATGGACGTAAGCTGTATCATGAGGCCAACTATGGAGTTTAAGCTTCAATTGGAGATAGGAGATGTGCTTGTAATCACGTATTTTGGTGTGATTTTTGACTTTTGAAATTTGTATGTTGCCTTTTCTATATCATTGCCTTTTGTTTCAAATGATTTAGCTTTTAACTTTCTTGATGGATTTTTCTATTCCTCCTCCATAAAGATTTGGAAAACCAAATATGGGTGCTAAAGATGACTATCATTTTAAGACTTTGGACTTCGTTTCTAAGAAAGAAAACTTAGAGAGCATGACGTCTAAGAGTCTCATTAATCTAGGTGAAATAAAAGTGATATCTTGACTTTGACCTTGGTTTATCTAGAATGGAATGAAAGTAAATGAAATCAAGAGGAATGAAACATGAAAAAATTTGAATTACTTCAAATTGCAAAAAAAATGTGACAAAGGGTGAAAAAAGGATACAATGATAGTAGAGTGTGATTCCTTATCATAAGAATGAGGGAAGTGTAAGAAAACATGTTAACACTTTATTATTATGAAAATTTTATCTACAAAAGAAGCAAAAGATAAAGTTGAGAATAAAGGATCAAAAAATTGTAACTATTGCAAAACACATTTGAGAGAAGGAAAACTAAAAGAAAGATGGTGATTTTATGAGGAAGGCTAGGTTCTATCCATGGTCTTACACTGTAACTCATAAAAGAGAAACCCACAAGGGTGCACAAAGCATGTAGAAAGTAAATAAAATAAAGATGATATTTATGAGGAAGGCCAAGTCCTATTCACAGAATTACACTACAACTCAAAAAAGAGAAACCCAAGGGGTACATAAAGCATTAAAAAAGCAAGGAAACAAGGAGAACACAAATGGAAAATCATGAGGAAGATTGGGCCCTATCTACAATTTTACAATGTAACTCATGATAAAGGGGAAACCAAAGGACCAAAAGGAAGGACTATGGTTTGTGAAAATAAAAAAATGATATAGAGGGTGAGACACATGTAAGTATCCAAAAGTGTTAGAAACATTACATATAACAAGTATGACAAGAAGGGGGAGATTTAGGCAAAGTAATTTTTTAGGAATTACACATTAGTGGGCTCTTTGAAAATATGGCCTTCATTAGTTTGAAGGTGGTAGGTGCTTGAACCAAGAATATCTTTGACTAAATAAGGGCCCCACCATTTTTGGGCATATTTACCTTCTTTTTCATGAGTGTAGTCTAATTTAAGAAAAAGATCACCAACATTAAAAGTATGAATTTTAACTCATTTGTTATGAATTTTGGTAATACAAGCCTTGTATTGGTGATTGTGTTACAAAGTAGAAAGATGGTGTTCATAAAGGAGATCAAGAGCATGAAGGTAATCTTCATGTAACTCTTCATTGGGTATGATACCATTAATAAGGATACAGAGAGAAGGAAGCTAAAATTATAATGAGAGGACTGATTTAAAACCATAAACTAGAGAAAATAGCATTACCCCAGTGGTAGTGTGTATGCTAGTGCGATAGGCCCAAAGAGTAAGATAGAGATGAATATGCCAATCCATGCAGGTGTCACAAATTGTCTTTTGGATAATTTTATTAGTGGACTTGGATTAGCCATTACATTGTAGATGGTAGGGTGTGGAAAATTTGTGATTAATTTTAAATTTAACACAAAGTTATTTGATATATTTAATTTTGAAGTTACCACCATTATCTGAAATGATAGTATGAGGGACACCAAAGTGGAAAATAATTTGATTAAGGATGAATTTGGAAATGGTGGTACCAGTGACATTGATGAGGGGCATAACCTTGACCCACTTGGTGAAATATTCTATGGCTGTGATTATAAAGACATGCCCATCTTGAGATTGAGGTAATTTGCCTATGAGATCTAGTCCCCATATGGAGAATGGCCAGGAAGACTCCATGGTTTGAAGCTCGGTTGGAGGTGAATGAATTAGATCATCATGTAGTTAGAAAGGATTGAACTTTTTATCAAATTCTATGGCATCATTTTAAAGAGTGGGCCAAAATTATTCTATATGTAAGCATTTATAGGCTGTAGCATGTCCACGATAGTGGCCACCACAAATGCCCCCATGTGATTTTTAAAGAAGATGAGGAACCTATTATTTCATAACACAATGGAGTAAGGTACCCTCAACATTGTGATAATATAGGATGTTATATCGAAAGACATACTTAAAATCTTATTTGTGAATGCGAGTTTTTTCATGGGAATCAATGTTTGGAGGATAAGTTTGGTGTTCAATAAATTGAATAATATCTTTATACCATAGGATTTATTTAATGATGATGGCATTGATGTGGTAGATGAGTGAATCTTGTGGTTGAAGAGAATATGGGGATTTTCTTATTTACAGGGATGGTGTGATCAGGAGGTAATAAAGGAGGAAGCCACTCCGATATGTAAGGAGGTAACTTAGTAGTCTTGAAAGTATGTTTTAAGTCATTAGGTTCATCATCATCTAAATAAAAAAGTGTGACATGTAAGTTTGGATTGATGTTTATGAATTTAGGTAAGGGAGCACTATTTATTGTTGAAATGGTAGGAATGCAATATTGAGATTTAGGATTGAGAAGTTAAATACTCCAAGGGTTGGGATTGGCCTCATGTTTTTTCCTTTTACCATTGTGTATGAATTTGATGCATTGGACTAGAAGAGGTGATAACCATCATTTTATGAGTCCATGGTCATCCTAGGAGTATGTTATAAGATAGGGGTGAACTTAGGACCATAAGCTTAGTTCAAATAGTCTTAGGTCTAATTGTAAGAGGGAGCCAAATACAACCAAGTGGTTTTTGATTAGTTTTATCATATCCATGATAGGTTAGGTGGGTTCAATTGAGATGATATTTATTATATCAAAGTTATTGGATGAACCAAATATATGTCCCATTAATGCCAGTCCCTTTGTCTACTAAAACTTTACAAATGAGGGTGGTATTAATGGTTATTTTCATGAATAAGGGTGGATCATCAGTATGAAAGAGAATGTTGTCATCAATAGGAATTCAATGGAAGGTTTGGAATGAGGACAAATTGATTCAATGGTATACATGTTGGTTGGCTGAGGCTTGGTAGAGGGTGGTTCTTCTCCTTTAGAAGATGGATATTCAATTTATTTCAATTTTTGCATGAGGAGCTTGTGATGATAAGGGGAGGTGTGAACTAACTCCATAAGATGAATTTGTAAGGCATAGAGTTGAGATCTTCTATGAAGCTATAATGGGATTTAGAAGAACTAGTGTGAGGTTTAGAAGGTAATGTGTACTTTAAAGAAATGGAAGTTGTTATTGATTCAGAAGAAGGAGATGATTCCTCATTAGCTTTTGAAGCTAGATGAGTTGTTGTAGTATCTTTGATAATCTGCTCTTCTAAAGATGGTTTCTTAGGTTTAGTGATAGGATCTTTGTGATTTAGTTTAAAATGATAATTGGCCTTAGTTACATTAACATACTAAGAATTATTTTAATTTTGGTCATAGGTGACATCAATGGTACAAACATCCTTGGTAGGCTATTAAGTGTGAGATGTGGAAAAAGTTTTTTGGTTATTAGAAGAAGAAGCTTCAAGAGATTGTCATTTTTGAGAAGTGGTGTTATAATCTTAATGATGGAGTTGGATCATGGGATAATGATTGAAGGAATCACCAAGCATATTGGAGACAACAAATTTGGTAAGCCCTCTATAGGTTTCATGGGAATGACCAATGTCAACGTGGAACCAACAAAATTGATTAGGGTCATACCATTTAGGAGGATTATTGGGATAAGTAAATGGTTTAGAGGGTGCTAATAATTGTTTAATTTGTTGCACAGTTAATGATATGTGAGAATACATGGGATTATCAGCCTTGACAACTCCTAGTTTGGTTTATGGAGTATTGCCAATGTTGCATTGGTAGAAGTTTGAAAATATCCCTTAAGGAATTTGGTATTAGGTTCAAATTATTTCATTAATAAGTTTTGATGCTTGGCTTGGTCAAGAGCTTCATTAAGCATTTGAGGGGTAAAGGTTTGAACCTTATATTGAAGAGAAGGAGTTAAGGCATTTATAAAGAGTTTAAATAGATTATCATTAGACATTTTATGATTGACATTGTGGGCCAAATATTTCCCTCATTTGATAAAGTCATGAGTTAATTTAGTGGGAGATCGCTTAACATTGATGAAATGGATAAGGAAATTATTGGAAAGATAATTGTGTTAAAATTATTTAATTAAAAGATTGACTAAATCCTTTGGTTTCTAGATGGAATATTGGGGAAGTTGGTTGTACCATTCCAATACGTCACTACTGAAGGTTTTAACTAGAAGTTTAGTTGTAGTAAAAGTATTAATTTGGATCCACTCTTTGTAAAGATTGCCAAATGCCTTAAGAAAAGATGTAGTGTCTTTAGTCCCATTATACTTGATACTTGGAGATATATTACCAATATAAATGGAAATAATGAAAGGAGATAAAAGCTCATTTTGGATGTTTTGAATCATCTTGTTATTTATGATAGGTCAGGGAAAAACATTTCCTATGACATCTCTAAGAGATGGAGGAATAAAGTTTTGATTATTTTGAGGGATTAGAACTGGAGGTTAATTAGCCATATTGATCAAATGATGTTATAATTGCATCATTTTAGAGGTGTTATATGTTTGATTTATGTTCATTTATTGCATGACTAGTGAAATAAGTTGGGCTACATAAATTGGCAGGTTGGTACTTGTAGATAGACTCTCCAAATTGGTATTATGGGGAGGGTTATTAGGAGGTAGATTACTAGCGAGGTTTTTGGATATACTTTTGTTAATTTATCCCACAATATGTTGAGATGATTGAAGATGAGAATTTTATTGATAGGTACAATAAATATTTTATCCACCTACTTCATCTTGAGGCATGATTTGAACCATGTTACAATCCATAGATGAAGGAGCAGAAGAAGTGCTCCAAGAGTGAGGGTTCTCTTGGGAGGTAAAGAAAGGGTGAAAATAATACCCCATATACTGTCTAAATGGATTCATGTTATCCAAGAAGATTATGATAGGGGATTTCATCATGCTTGATGAAAGGAACAAAATTATAAGTAATAAGAGAGAGATCAAGGATAGATAACTAAGTTAGCTAGACAAAAGAGCAATACTAGTCAATAGGTGCTTTACTCTAATTTTTTGCTTTTCTTAGTTTTAAAGAAGAGGAGATAAAATTAAAGAGAAGGGTAGTGGTTATGATAACCTGATAGAAGTGTACGTGTTGATATATAAGAAGTATGAGAACTCCTCTTTGGCTAGGGAAGAATGACCTACAATAAGAAAACACTTAAATGAAACTTATTTGTTAAAAAAGGAGTAAGGTGGATTACCTAGAGGGAGCTAGATCCAAGAAAGCATGAGCTATCTAGGAGGCTATCAATCCACCTAATTTAAATAGTTAAGTTTATAAATGAAAAATAAGGTACTTGCATTAAATAATAGCAAATAACTAAAATTAAATACAAGAATGGTTGTTATTGAAATGACTAAAATAAAGCAATGGTTGATCAAAACTAATGCTAAAGTTGGTCAAGTCAAATGTGTGGTTTTTGGTTTGGAAATGTGATAAGGGTTGAGAAAAGGTGGTTTGGTTGGGGTTGGTATATGGTAAAGGTTGTAAAATTATTAAGATGGCAAAAGGGGTAAATGGTGGTCTAGAAGTCAAAAAGGGTAAATGGGGGTCAAGAATGCAAAAGGGTAATTGGTGGTCAAGAAGGCAAAAATAGGGTAAAGTGGTAAATGGTAAGAAGTTAAAGGTAAGAAATAAGGGTAAAGAGAAGAAGAGGTTATGGGGTTGAGGTTTGGAGGTCAAGAAAAGAAGGCCAAGGGGTAAGTTTGGAGGTCAAGAAAATAGAAGGCCAAGGGGGATAAGAAATTGAAATACAAGAAATAAAATGATATTATCTTTGATATTGCTACTTTAGTTGGATCATTTCATCTTGGTTGGATCATTTTGGTTGGATCATCTTGGTTGGATCATTTTGGTTAGATGAAATGATCCAACCAAAGATAATATTGGAGGTTCATTTTGGTTGGATCATTTCATCTTTCAGGTTTTGCTACTTTAGGCTCCTCTCCTCTAATATGAATGACCTATAAAACCTGAAAGATGAAATGATCCAACCAAAGACCTCCTAAATGGATGAAATAGGGCTCATAATTATAGTATTTCATGCCAAGAAACATGAAAACGTAGTGGAATAGTGAAATGTGGCACCATTTTTCAAGTGGGCTCATAAGTGGGTTAAGGGGATAAGGGTGGTGGGATTCTCACTTCATAAAGTGCATCTTCTACTTTGATAGTGTGTCTTCCACTTTGCTAATGTGTCCAAATTTAGTTTTGACACTTGGATTTGCACCTCTGATGAGATGCCTAATTCTCCTCATCCAAGTGGCACCATGGAGACATTTCCCTTGCTATTGGTGATAATGTTGATAAATTAATCTCTAGATGAGGGGATAGCTCCCGTTGATGCACTTTTTGAAGTTATTTTATACCTATTAATTATAGATGAAAAGGGATTAAAAATACTATTTAAACCAAAGATGGTGATACACCAATATGTATTATCCTCCTGCTTGACTAAAAATCCACTACTTAAAGATAAACAAGGATTTTTCACACAAACTCACAACATAAAAGGTATTATCACATCAATATTTCTAAAGTTAGATTCAAGAAGGTAATTAACACTTAGTAGGGTGATGAATGATTACACAAAGAGAATAAAACCTATACCACTTCTAAGACACTTGTAAACTTAGTAAATAATACTAAAAAATACTTGTAATAACATCCCTTTTGCAAATTGGTAAGTGACCATAGATTGACATGCTAGAAAAAGTAACTCTTTCACTAGACATTATCAACAAGATTCAGACCTATACTCAATGGTACAATATGTAAATGGAAAAATCAGTTGCGTATTTCTTCAAGAGTCTTTCAAATATAAATTTGGATAGATTTTCCCCATCAACCAATGGAGGCTTCCCAAAAGAGCTAAGAGAATGCATATTTTTAGCTTTGAGAGTAGGAGCAAGCAAAGGAAGTCCAAAGGTCACTTAGACATGTGTCACCTTGAAATAATAAGTTACATTTGAATGTGGGATATAGGTGGGGTGAGATATGCCATGTCATAAAGGTCTTCTTGTCTGAAACAAGTCATAAGAATGGTGAAAAGTGGCACAAAACTTGCAATTATGGAATAGGAATCTACCTTCATGATTTACATTCAAAAAATACCTTATCTCTACATATTGTTAGGTATGATGGCTGGTATAATAAAGAGGGGTTATAAAAAAGTCCCCACATTCATTGGATTTATCCTTGACCATCCCTATTCTTGTGGACATGCAAAATCATCCTTGGCAGTTTTAAAATGGCTCTTTTCCATGCACCTTCTACACTTGGAATTCAAAAAATCCTAATTTGTTAAAATAATACATGAATAAGAGGAAATGACACTTTTAAAAGGTTCCCATATCATAAGTTTCAATAAAAAACCTTTAAAAGGCTTCTTTAATTGCTTTTCACCACTTTCCCCAATGTTCACTAGATGGTTCACTAGATTGGCCAAAAGTGAGGGTATGGTTGGGGAACTTAGAGGTTTATTCATGATATGAGATAAATTTTTGGATTTAAATCAAGTGTAAATATTCCTTCCAATTTTTTTTCATCTCCTAACTCCTCTTTTGGCCTACACACCACTCAAAATGGTCAAAATAAACCTTGTTTTCCTCTGATTCATATAGTTCTATACAAAAAAATCACATGTGTAGGATCCTATAAGAGTAATATAAAAATAAAAGTGGTTTCATGGCCATTAAATTTCATTTAGATTCTAAAATAGTATGATTTATCTAGTTGGGTCCTTGTGAGGGTTTTACAAGGGTTTTAGGGGGTTTTCAGTCTTAGCTTTTGTTCATAAAAATGGAACATTTTAAAACCCTAATAATTAAAATTGTATTTTATTAAGGACCCTATACATAATACAAAAACATATTATATTTTCATGAAAAATATTAGGGGAGGTATGAGTGTCCAAACTTGACCTTCGAGTCATTTCTATGCCTCTCGTGAGGGTCTGAGCACTCTTTAGGCCAAAAATGGATTCCTATAGAGTTAATTTGCCAAAAAAAATTTGTATCATATATTTATCTACCCCATAAACACTCTATAATACCTATAATATATCATTAAATTTTAAGAAAGGAAATGACCCCTAGTTTGGGACAAGGCCTACACCTTGCCAATGAGCCGGTTTACATTTTTGAGCTATATGACCCTTAATTTTCACTTACCATGACTTAAAATATATTAAAAACATAATTATAATTCATATGGAAGTAATTAAAGGAAATATAATGTTTTTCTAATCCTGGGATTTGGAATGACCTTGCATTAGGGGCTAGATTTGCATGCTTCCTTGTCAGGCCTGCCTACAGACGTCCTTCTCTAGACCACCTTGTTGCAATTCCAACCATAAAAGATGGTTTTTAATGTTCCTCCATGTGTCCCAAAACTTTAATAACCTATTTCATGGATAAAATTGAGTACAAGCACTCCATTCTTCACTTTTCCCCAAAACTGCCATTCTTGTGCATGAAAGGCTTGGCCCTACTCTGAGACAAAACAAAGAGTATATGCCCTATTATCCTATGAAAAAAAAAGGGTTTTAATATCCAAAAGTTAATAATAACAAATTTTACCAATTTTTTAGTTATATTCCATGTCTAAGGAGTCTAACCATCTCAATTTTGTCAAAAAGGGGTCAAAAACCCTATTTTTTGCATGTTTTTACTCAAATCTCCATGTAGCTACTACCTATTCAAAATTTTCATGCTTAAATGTTGATAAAACATTGTTATAATATTATTTTTAATATCATGGAGATTTGGGAACAATATTTAACTCCTTTGTTAGTGAAAATCCCTTGTTTCCCCTTTGTTACAAGGTCTCCAAACCTGCCTGTATGGACTGAGACATATTTTGCATAGGTGAAAAGGTAATTTGGGCATGGAAGAGTGTTTTAGGCATGGGAAAAAATTAATTTTATGATAATTAAACAATATTCACTATTTTAAACCTTCTCATCCTTGTCTCTATGCTTGGCATTAGGCCAATCCTTCACCCTTTCATTCTTATTACTGCCTATTAGGACTGGGACACACACCTACAGGATTATAGGATTATAAGGTAGGTTTTTAGAGTTAAAAGGTGTATAATTACCCTTGTGATATTACATTAATAAAACTATCTTAATTTCACCCACCTACATGTTCTGTTTGACCTCAAAAACACTTCAAGTTCACTGAGACCAAACTATCCTGCTTCTACCTATATATGCATGTTTCCAGCATATGTATGCATCTTGGTAAGGTGTTCAAGCTTTAAAATTTATAAAAACCTTTGATTTTTCATATTAAAATCATATTGCCATCATTTCACCTCATTTTTATGCTCAAATTGAGCTTCAAATACCTTTACCCTTGATTGAGACTAACCCCTAATACTGGCTGTAGGTGCAAGTTTTTTAGGCCTATAGGTCAGTGAAGGTGAGTTTATATAATGTTAGGAATGTATGAGGTTATCTTGATGTTGTAACTATCTCATGCCATTCATTTTTGGACTTAGATCTCTTCTTAGGAAGCTTTAACACCATGATCTTGTACCAATCCTTGAAATACTATATATAGCCATGCTCTACCCTGTGTCTAGATAGGGGATAGGCCTAGAAGGTCATTTGATATAGTCATCTCTTATCTCATGGAATGAGTGCTTGAAGATATTTTTTATAGCCTTTGGAGTTGATTCCCCCTATTAGACATTGTATATAACTTCTTATGCATAGTATGAGTGTCATCCTCCTTGAAAATCCTATAGACAACATTATCTATTTTTAGTGGTTTATTAAAAACTTTTGGGGGTTTCAAAAACCATCTTGTCCCTATCCCAGTGACTTAAATTTTTTCAAGTGCATTAATTTTAGGTAGGAATATAAGGCCAAATGATTAGGGGCATTGATAAACTATTTGGTTAAGTACTAATCCAAAGAACCCTTAGGACCTTTGTTTGGTCCATTCAGGGATTGAGGAACAAAACTTAGTCATCTCTTTTTCTTGAAAATTCATATTTCCAATAGTCTTAATGATGAGACTAGGTTTTTCATGATGAATTACACACATAGGATTTGATAAGGGATCTCTAAAGACAATCTCACATCTTCCATATTCCTCTATCCCTTGTAGGTGACCTCCTACAAGTTGAATGAGTTGAAGTGGGCAGTGAGGGAGAAAATAGTGAAAAGATGCATGATTTAGGTCTCCTAAGAAGACATATTACCCTAAACCATATCCATGACTTCAAAAAGAGATATAAAATTATCCAACTCCCTCATGTTGGTGTGAAGAACTACCCAATAACATTTGTAGGTGCATAATTTGGAGAAACATGTAGTAGGATGGTCGAAAGTGGAAAATAAGCCTAGAGAAGGCTTTCTTGCATGCTTGATGCCTTTCAAGCCAAATTAAGGATGGGGAACCTACAAGAACACCTTTGAAAGTATGTGGACACCTATGTAAAATATGAAATCATCAGACAAAAATAAGAAAATGAAGATGACTGCAAAAAGTTACCCTCCTCATAGTTGCAAACCCAAACAAGGTTGCTTGGAGTGTTAATTTTGGTTCATGAAGGAGAAGGCACCAAAATTAAAGTTCTTGTTATGGATTTGAAGAGGACTTAGAGCAATATCCACTGATAGATGCACTCCCTCCCATTCCACCTATTGCTTGAAGTTGCTTCTTTTTTGATTGCCAATATAAGAAGAAAGGAAAAGAAGCAAGAGATGAAATTTTATGCATTTTTTATGAAAAAAATGTGGAAATGGCTGTTGGGAGCCAAAGATACACCTTGCTAACATTTCCACCTAAAAATGAGATGATCTATTCCGTATAACTGCCATAAAGACCCTAAAAACAAGGGGAAATTGACCCTTTCTAAATATAACTAATTATTGGACTGCCATAAACTAGATTATAACATTCTCTGACCCCTACCACATTTAATCCTAGCTTAGTGACAAGTTCGTCACTTTAGCCATCTGTACAAGTCCTCCTTTTTAGCTCAAAGTGGGCCTATAAGGCAATTTTTTGCATATTACACATGATAAGAGTAATTAAATGAAATAAAGATGTCTTAAATCATATTCAAAATAATATATGGACCAAACTAAGTAATTCATGTCTTTGACCAAGTTTGACCTTATTGACTAGGGTTGACCATCATTGACTTGACTAGTACAAAGGGCTAGACTTGAACTAAGACTAGGCTAGGCATAAGTGGAACATTTGGATCAAAATGACACCCTTATAGGACATGAATAAACTTCTATAAAGTTTAAAAAAATTATGGGGTTGACTCAAATTTGACCAAAGGTCAAATTTTGGTCAACACTTTTGGCAACTCTTGGGGTAAACATGCTTGTTTATGTTTTGAAACTAATAACCTTATCAAAATAAGGGCCAATGGAGTCAATGGATTATTTAAGATGACTAACAAGGATATGATTAAAAAAACACAAATAAACACACCACATAAACAACAATAAGAACAAGCAAAGATAACACCAAAAAAAACAAGGACAAACTCACACTTGTGCATAAGCACTTAGGGAACACAAGGGAAACAAAAGACTATATACAAGGGAAGAGGAGAACCTTAGTAATAATGTTTGATGTGTATGCCATTAACTAGGATATGAAACTCCTCTCCATCCAACTTTGAGATTTGTAAATCATTGTGTGGCTTGTATTTAGTGATCACATATGTGCCACTCCATAAAGCATCAAACTTTATGTGTTTTCCAGGTTTGGGCCTATCTTCATCCCATTTTAGGACCATGTCTCCTTCTTTGAAACTCCTTGTCATGGAATTATTATCAAAATACTTATTTATTTTCTCTTGGTGGGTAGTCATAGTTTGTATAACTTGATCTCTTATCTCCTCAAGCTCCATTAACTCACATAACCTGAATTTCATGCTCTCATTCTCCATTAATTGTAGCTGATAAATGAGGTCCAAGGCTGGTAACTCAATTGAGATAGGTAGTCTAGCTTCCCTTCCATAGACAAGTGTGAATGGTGAGTATTCAATTGCTTATTTTGGGGTGATCCTATCAGCCCAAAGGGCTGTATTTAACTTGATATGCCAAGTCCTTTGATTCTCCTCCATTTTTCTCCTTATAATGCTAATTAGATTCTTGTTTGTAGAATCAACTAGTCCATTCCCTTGGGGTTAGTATTTGGAGCATGTGCTAAGATAGATATCATGCTTTAAATCACATTCAATTGTTCTTATTCCTGAGAAATCCAAGGCATTATCTGAGATTATGGTTGAATGAGCTCCAAACCTTATTACTATACCTTCATAGAAGTCAAGGATTGAAATTTAATTAGATTCCTTAAGAGCTAAAACCTCTACCCATCTTGTAAAGTAATCTATGGCAGTCAACACCCACTTGTGAATATCCTAGAAGGAGGATTGATTAGGCCTATAAAGTCCAAATCCCATTGCATTAAGGGTTGCTAAAATTGGATTGGGTGAAGAGGCAAGGCAACTAGCTTTTATTTGCCATCAATAAGAGCAAAATTTTGACATTTTATTACCCAAGCATGGGTGTCCTTGAATAAGCTAGGCCAAAAGTAATCAGCCCTCATAATCTTAACAACTATAGTTCTTGGAGTAAAATGACCACCAGCTAGTCCATCATGGATCTCATGAAATACTTTATCAATTTGATCTAAATAAATACACCTCAACAACACACTTGAAAAGTCTTCCTAAACAACACTCCATCAAAAAGTGCATAGGGAATTGATTGTAACCTATAGTTTATTATTTTAGCTCTATTAAAACCTTATGGACACTCACTAATTTTAAGGAAATGAATCATGTCTTGTGTCTAACTCCTCATGGATAAAGGTACAGTTGCTATAGGGTCATCTAGAGTGCCAAAACAACCTCCCTTTTCTCTTTCAAGGTTGAAGCAAGATTTTCACATAGTCCTTTTCCCTTCACTAGCTTGGTTGTCCACATCATACTCCATCACTTTGGTGATCTAACCTATGATTTTTTCATTCAAATCTCTGCTCAATATAAATTCCTTTACACTAGGATGAGGCACAAATATATGAATCTTATTATTTTATAGCATGTGTCTAAATTTATTTAAGCTCCTAAAAAATGAAAGCACTTGTTTCTCAACATAAGTATATCTTACTTCATAGTCTTATAAACCTTGGATAAAGAAGATAATAAGCTACTTAAAATTATCATCATTTGCTTGAGTAAGCATGGTATAGATCACTCCCTCATTCCCAAAAGTATATAAGGTGAAATCCTTGGAAAATTTTGGACTTGTAAGTGTTAGATCTTGGGCAATGGCTTGTTTGAACTCTTCAAAACTTTCATTTCTCTTTCTTGTCTAAGTGAGCATTTCATCCTTTCTTAGCATTAAGGTTAGAGGCTTGACCAAATTAGAAAATTTGGGAATGAATCTCCTTATGAAATTTATCTTACCAAAGAAACTTTTCAAACCTTTCTTATGCTTAGGCAAAGACAATGCCAAGATGGCATTCACTCTCTCATGATCAATGGACAAGCCTTTCTTGGAAAAAATATGTCTTAATAATTTGCCTTCATAGATTTCAAACACACACTTCTTTGGGTTTAGAGAGATCCCATAACATCTACACCTCTCAAATATTTTCTTTAAGTGATTCAAATGATCATTTACATTCTTGGAAAAAACTCTCACATCATCAAGATAAACCAATACAATGTCATTGATTAGTCCTTAGAAAGCCACATCCATTACACATTAAAAACTAGCTCCAAAATTTGACAATCCAAATGGAATCTTATTATAGGAATATGTGCCCCATTTGGTGGTGTAGGCTGTCTTGTATTGGTCACTTTATTTCACCAAAATTTGATTGTACCCAGAATAACCGTTTAAGTGAGAAAACCTCTCACTACCTACCACCACTTGTAGAATTTTCTGCATAGAAGGGAGGGGATAATGATCTCTCAAAGAGTCCCTATTAAAGTCTCTAAAGTCCACACACAACCTAATATCCCCATTCTTCTTTCTAACAGGGACTAAGTTGGCCAACCAAGAAGAATGCTTGATAGGAAAAATGATTATAGACTCCATCAACTTAGTGAGCTCTTTATTCATGAGTTGTTAAATCTTGGGTTTGATTGGCCTTTGTCTTTGATTTATGGGTTTGGAATTTTCATCTAGATATATGGTGTGTTGAGCTACGCTTGGATAAAAACCCTTCAAGTCACTATACTCTCATGCAAAATATCACTAAACTCCTTGCATAGTTCAATGAAATCATGCTTCTCTTGACTAGTGCATACTTTTTGAAGTGCAAATATCTTGTCCTTAAATGTCTCTACCTTTTCATAGTTCTCTTATTTGGTAGACATGATTACCTTCTCTTTCTTTATCTGGTCATCATCATTAAACATGTTGTCAATAGTCACTAGACCTTTGGGAAGCTTGTTAAACTTTAATTGGATAATCTGCCCTCCATATTTTTGTTGAAGCTTAGACTGATTTTTTGTAGATAACTCAACCTCCTCTTGTAGAAAAAGGGATATTTATTAGTCACTTTCAAATACCTACCAATTGGTGACATTATCTAGTAGTGAAGGCTTAAAAACCACCTTTAGATGAGGTTGGATCTTGTCTTCTTTTATGCCTTTTGGAACATCAAATTGAGCACTAATAGATGATAACCTATCAACATGCTTATTGTCTTCCCTTGGAATATATGTGTTGTTGAAATCCATGAAGTCTTCTACAAGGTCCCAAACCCTATGCTTGTAGGACTTGAGTAAGGAGTTCTTTGGTCAAATTATCATAAACACATTTGAGACAAGGAAAACTAAAGGAAAGATGGTGATTTTATGAGGAAAGTCAGGTCTTATCCATGGTCTTACAATGAAACTCATAAAAGAGAAACCCACTAGGGTGCACAAAGTATGTAGAAAGTAAATAAAATAAAGATGGTGTTTGTGAGGAAGGCCAAGTCCTATTCACGGACATACACTATAAATCACAAAAGAGAAACCCAAGGGGTGCACAAATCATTGAAAAAACAAGGAAACAAGGAGAAAAAAATGGAAAATCATGAGGAAGACTGGGTCCTATTTGTAGTTTTACAATACAACTCATGATAAAGGGGAAACCAAAGGACCAAAAATAAGGACTAAAGTGTGAAAAGAAAAAAATGATATAGAGGGTGAGACACGTGTAGGTATCCAAAAGTGTTAGAAACATTAAATATAACAATTATGACAAGAAGTGGGAGATTTAGGCAAAGTACTTTTTTAGGAATTTTGCATTGGTAGGATCTTTGAAAATATGGCCTTCATTAGTTTGAAGGTGATAAGTGATTGAATAAAGAATATATTTAACTAAATAAGGGCCCCACCATTTTTGGGCATATTTACCTTATTTTCCATGAGTGTAGTCTAATTTAAGGACAAGATCACCAACATTAAAAGTATGAATTTTAAGTCATTTGTTATGTTGTTTGGTAATATGAGCCTTGTATTGGTGATTATGTTGCAAAGTAGAAAGATGGTGTTCATCAAGGAGATCAAGAACATGAAGGTAATATTCATGTAACTATTCATTTAGTATGATACCATGAAGAAGGATACAAAGATAAGGAAGCTCAAATTATAATGAGAGGACTGATTTAGAACCATAGACTAGAGAAAATAACATTACCCCAGTGGTAGTGTGTAAGCTAGTGCAATAGGGCCAAAGAGTAGGATATAGATGAATATGCCAATCCATGCAGGTGCCACAAATTATCTTTTGTATAATTTTATTAGTAGACTTGGATTAGCCATTACATTGTAGATGATAGGGTGTAAAAAATTTGTGATTGATTTCAAATTTAGCACAAAGTTGTTTCATGTCTTTAATTTTGAAGTTATCACTATGATCGAAAATGATAGTATGAGGGAACCAAAGTGGAAAATGATTTGATTAAAGATGAATTTGGAAATGGTGGTACCAGTCACATTGATGAGGGGCATAGCCTCAATCTACTTGGTGAAATATTCTATGGCTGTGATTATAAAGATATGCCCATCTTGAGATTGAGGTAATTTGCCTATGAGATTTAGTCCCCATATGGAGAATGGCCAGGAAGACTCCATGGGTTGAAGCTTGGTTGAAGGTGCATGAATTAGATCATCATTTAGTTAGATATGATTACACTTTTTAGAAAATTTGATGGTATCATTTTAAAGAGTGGGCCAAAATTATTCTATATGTAAGTATCTATGGGCTATAGCATATCCACTACAGTGGCCACCACAAATTCCACCATGTGCTTGTTCAAGAATATGAGGAACCTATTATTTCATAACATAATGGAGCAAGGTACCTTCAACATTGTGATAATATAGGATGTTATATTGAAAGACATACTTAAAAGCTTGTTTACGAATGGGAGTTTTTTCATGGGAATCAATGTTTGGAGGATAAGTTTGGTGTTAAATAAATTGAATAATATCTTTATACCACAAGCTATATTGAATGATGATGGCCTTGATGTGATAGATGAGTAAATCTTGTGGTTGAAAAGAAGATAAAGATTTTCTTATTTAGAAGGATGGTGTGATTAGGAGGTAATAAAGAAGGAAGAAGCCACTTCAATATGTAAGGAGGTAGCTTAGTAGTGTTGAAAGTATGTTTTAATTCATTAGGTTCATCATCATATGAATAAAAAAGTGTGACATGTAAGTTTGGATTGATGATGATGAATTTAGGTAAGGGAGTACTA
Source organism: Torreya grandis (assembly GCA_037957365.1). Taxonomy (NCBI): domain Eukaryota; kingdom Viridiplantae; phylum Streptophyta; class Pinopsida; order Cupressales; family Taxaceae; genus Torreya; species Torreya grandis. The sequence continues at coordinate 3,464,295 of JARHVA010000660.1, forward strand.
TTGATTGTTAGAATGGTAGGAATGCAATATTGAGATTTAGGATTGGGAAGTTGAATACTCCAAGGGTTGGGATTGGACTCATGTTTTTACCTTTTACCATTATACATGAATTTGATGCATTGGACTGGAAGAGGTGATAGCCCTCATTCGATGAGTCCATGGTCATCCTAGGATAATGTTATAAGATAGGGGTAAATTTAGGACCATAAGCTTTGTTCAAATAGTCTTAGGTCTAATTCTAGGAGGGATCCACATACAACCAAGTGGTTTTTGATTAGTTTTATCAAATACATGATAGGTTAGGTGGGTTTGATTGAGATGATCTTTATTATATCAAAGTTATTGGATGAGCCAAAAATATGTCACATTAATGCCAAACCCTTCATCTATTAATGAGGGTGGTATTAATGGTTATTTTAATGAATAAGGGTGGATCATCATTGTGAAAGAGGATCTTGTCATTAATCATGTATTATTCAATGAATTTGATGGAAGGTTTGGAATAAGGACAAACTAATTCAATGGTATGCATTTTGGTTCGCTAAGGCTCAAGAGAGGGTGGTTCTTCTTCTACAAAAGATGGATCTTCAATTTATTACAATTATTGCATGAGGAACTTGTCATGATAAGGGGAGGGTGAATTAAATCCATTAGAGGAATCTATAAGGCATGGAATTGAGGTCTTTTATGAAGTTCCAATGGGATTTAGAAGAAGAACCAATGTGAGGTTTAGAAGGTAATGTGTACTTTGAATGAATGGAAGTGGTTGGTGATTCAGAAGAAGGAGATGATTCCTCATTAGCTTTTGAAGATGGTTTCTTAGGTTTAGTGATAGGATACTTGTGAGTTGGTTTAAAATGCCAATTAACCTTAGTTGTATTAACATATTGAGAATTATTTTAATATTGGTCATAGTCGACATCAATAGTACAAACATCCTTGGTAGGCTATTGAGTGTGAGATGTGGAAAACGTTTTTTGGTTATTAAAAGAAGAAACTTCAGGAGCTTGTAATTTTTGAGAAGTGGTATTATAATCTTAATGATGGAGTTGGATCATGGCTTCATGTTTTAAGGAATCACCAAGCATATTAGAGACAACAAATTTGGTAAGCCCTCTATAGGTTTCATGGGAATGACCAATGTCAACATGGAACCAACAAAATTGATTAGGGTCATAACATTTGGGAGGATTACTAAGATAATTAAATGGTTTAGAGGGTGCTAATAATTGTTTAATTTATTACACAATTAATGGTATGTAAGAATACATGGGATTATCAGCCTTGGAAAATCCTAGTTTGGTTTTTGGAGTATTGCCAGTGATTGTGTTGGTAGAAGTTTGAAAATATCTCTTAAGGAATTTGGTATTAGGTTCAAATTATTTCATTAAGAAGTTTTGATGCTTGGCTTGGTCAACAGCTTCATTAAGCATTTGAGGGGCAAAGGTTTGAACCTTATATTAAAGAGGAGTTAAGGCATTTATAAAGAGTTTAAATAGATTATCATTAGACATTTTATGGTCGGCCTTGTGGGCCAAATATTTCCATTATTTGATAAAGTCATGAGTTGATTCAGTGGGAGATTACTTAGCATTGATGAAATGGCTAAGGTAATTATTTAAAAGATTTTTATGTTGAAATTCTTTAATTAAAGATTGACTAAATCCTCTAGTTACTAGATGGAATATTAGGGAAGTTGGTTTTACCATTCCAACACATCTCTAGTGAAGGTTTTAACTAGAAGTTTAGTTGTAGTAAAAGTATTAATCTGGATCCACTCTTTGTAAAGATTGCCAAATGCGTTAAGAAAATATGCAGGGTCTTTAGTCCCATTATACTTGATAGTTAGAGATATATTACCAATATAAATGGAAATAATGAAAGGAGACAAAGGCTCATTTTGGATGTTTTGAATCATATTTTTATTCATGATAGGTTGGGGAAAAACATTTCCTGTGACATCTCTAAGAGGTGGATGAATAAAGTTTTGATTGTTTTGTGGGATTAGAACTGGAGGTTGATTAGCCATATTGATCAAATGATGTTGTAATTACATCATTTTGGAGGTGTTAGATGTTTGATTTATGTTCATTTATTGCATGAATTATGAAATAAGTTGGGTTACATTAATTGGCAAGTTGGTACTTGTAGGAAGACTCCCCAAATTGGTATTAGGGGGAGGCTTATTAGGAGGCAAATTACTAGCGGGGTTGTTGGATAGACTTGTGTTAATTTATCCCACATTATGTTGAGATGCTTGAAGATGAGAATTTTATTGAGAAGAAGAAGTGCCAAGAGTGAGGGTTCTCTTGGGAGGTAAAGAAAGGGAGAAAACAATACCCCATATACTATCTAAATGGATTCAAGTTATCCAAGAAGATTTTAATAGGGGATTTCATCATGCTTGATGAAAGGAATAAAATTATAAGTAATAATAGAGAGAGATCAAGGATAGATAACTAAGTTGGCTAGATAGATAACTCAGTCAGCTAGACAAAAGAGCAATACCAGTCAATAGGTGTTTTACTCTAATTTTCACTTTTCTTAGTTTTAAAGAAGAGGAGATAAAATTGAAAAGAAGGGTAATGGTTATGAGAACCTGATAGAAGTGTGCATGTTGATATAGAAGAAGTATGAGAACTCCTCTTTGGCTAGGGAAGAATGACCTGCAATAAGAAAACAATTAAACTAAACCTATTTATTAAATAAGGAGTAAGGTGGATTACCTAGCAGGAGCTAGATTCAAGAAAGCGTGAGCTATCTAGGAGGCTATCGATCCACATGCTTTAAATAATTAAGTTTATAAATAAAAAAGAAGGTACTTACATTAAATAATAGTAAATAATTGAATTTAAATACAAGAATGCTTGCTAGTGAAATGATTAAAGTAAAACAATGATTGGTCAAAATTATTACTAAAGTTGGTCAAGTCAAAGGTGTGGTTTTTGGTTTGTAAATGTGATAATGATTGAAAAAATATGGTTTGGTTGGGGTTGGTATATGGTTAAGGTTGTAAAATGATCAATATGGCAAAAGGGATAAATGGTGGTCTAGAAGGCAAAAAGGGTAAATAGGGGTCAAGAAGGCAAAAGGGTAATTGGTGGTCAAGAAGGCAAAAGAGGGGTAAAGGGGTAAATGGTAAGAAGGTAAAGGTAAGAAATAAGGGTAAAGAGAAGAAGAGGTTATGGAGGTTGAGTTTTGGAGGTAAAGAAAAGAAAAAGGCCAAGGGGTAAGTTTGGAGGTCAAGAAAAGAGAAGTCCAAAGGGAATAAGAAATTAAAATACAAGAAATAAAATGATATTATATTTGATATTGCTTAAAGATGTTGTTGATGCTCATGTTGTTGTTGATGATTTGTGATGGATTACAATTTTTGTAGAGTTTTATTGCTTTAGGCTCCTCTCCTCTAAGATGAATGACCTCCAAAACTTGAAAGATGAAATGTTCCAACCAAAGACCTCCTAAATGGATAAAAGAAGGGTCATATTTATAGCATTTCATGCCAAGAAACATGACAAAATAGTGGAATAGTAAAATATGGCACCATTTTTAAAGTGGGCTCATATGTGGGTTAAGGGGATAAGGGTGGTGGGATTCTCACTTCACAAACTGTGTCTTCACTTTGGTTATGTGTCTCCCACTTTGATAATGTGTCCAATTTTTGTGGAGATAATGCCCATAGACCCATATGAGTCCAAAGACCTTTCACCAGGCTAATTTGTATTTTACTAAGCACTTAAAAAATTTCCCCACAAACTTTGATGCCATTTTCAAAGTGGGTGCATAGATGAGTGAAGGGATAAGGGTGGTGGGATTCCCACTTCATAAGTGTGTCTCCCACTTTGAAAGTGTCTAAAATAGGTGGATATCATGCCCATGTGCTCATACAAATGCAAAATACTTTCCACCACCCACTTCTATCTTTTCCCAAGCACTTAATAATGAGCCCCACATAATTTGGTGCCACTTTAATGAATGAGGACAAAAACACATGCTTTAGGATGGTCCCATAAGGAAAAATGTGCCATACTTAAAAGGATGAACCCTGTTATGCTTAATGATGTCATTAAGCACCTTTGGCAAGGGTCTCAAGTAGGGTATTATGTCCCACTCCAAGCCACCTCACTTCTAATCCATATCACTTTCCATATCACGTTTGATATCACTATTGAGTCACCTTCCATGTTACCATGAATAGTGACATGCCATGTCATCATGAATAGTGATAGTGAATAGTGACTTGAAATAGTGTTTTCAAATAATAATTTTGAATAGTACTATGTGAATAGTGATAGGTGAATAATGACTTGGTTAGGTTAAGAGGGTTGGGTTAAGGGTCAAGAAGGTTTAGGTGGTCCTTAGGGTGTGTCATGAGGCATTCAGACATCTAAAACTATTTGTGTGTAGTTTTCTAGTGTCTACATTTTCCACTTTTTTGTTATGCGGCTTTTGAATTAACAAACTAATTGAAATATAAGAAATAAAATGATATTACCTTTGATATTTCTTGAAGATGTTGTTGATGTTGATGCTTTGTGATGGCTTACAATTTTGGTAGAGTTTTTTTAATTAAGGCTCCTCTCCTCTAAGATGAATGACCTCCAAAACTTGCAAGATGAAATACTCCAACCAAATACCTCCTAAATAGATTAAAGGGGGGTCATATTTATAGCATTTCATGTCAAGAAACATGAAAAAAGAGTAAAATAATGAAATGTGACACCATTTTTCAAGTGGGCTCATAAGTGGGTTAAGGGGATATGGGTGGTGGGATTCCCATTTCACAATGTGTGTCTTACACTTTGCTAATGTGTCTCCCACTTTGCTAATGTGTCCAAATTTAGTGGAGATAACGCCCATGGACCCATATGAGTACAAAAAACTTTCCACCAAGCTAATTTTTCTTTTTATAAGCATTTAACAAAGTGCCCCACAAACTTTGATGTCATTTTCCAAGTGGGTGCATAGATGAGCTAAGGGATAAGGGTGGTGGGATTCACACTTCATAAATGTGTCTCCCACTTTGAAAGTGTGTTCAAAATAGGTGGAGATCATGCCCATGTGCTCATATGGGTCCAAAATAATTTGCACTAACCATTTCTATCTTTTTTCAAGCAATTAATAAGGAGCCGCACATACTTTGGGGCCACTTTCATGCATGAAGATAAAATCACATGGTTTAAGATGGTCCCATAAGGAAAAATGCACCATACTTCAAAGGGTGGACCCTATGATGCTTAATGATGTCATTAAACAACTTTAAAAAGGGTATCAAATGGGGTATTATGTCCCATCCCAAGCCACCTCACTTCCAATTCATGTCACTTGCCATATCATTGTTGAGTCACCTGCCATGTGACCTACCATGTTACCATGAATAGTGACATGCTATGTCATCATGAATAGTGCTAGTGAATAGTGACTTGGACTAGTGTTTTCAAATAGTACAATGTGAATAGTTACTTGGTTAGGTTAAGAGGGTTGGGTTAAGGGTCAAGAAGGTTTAGGTGGTCCCTAGGGTGTGTCTTGAGGCATTTAGGCATCTAGAACTACTTGTGTGCAATTTTCATTATCTACAATAGGTAAAAATTCAACTGGGTCAATAAAGTACTATGAAGACATAGGTTGAAAAGAGTATAGAGTCATATAGGTCAACTGTGTATTATTGGATAGAGGGTAGAATAAAAATATAAGAGACACAATCATGCCATTCAATTGTGTATAATAGGTAGGAGTAAAGATATTGTCTGTAAGAGATTATATCGATTAGAATGATAATGTTTTAAAATAGGGGAAAATGTTTTTCAAGATAATTTTGAAGCAAAAAATGAAAGAAAATACAAAAGCAAATAGATTAATGTGAGTTATCCAATTGGGGCACACAACACAAAACCTTTCACCAACACTGGCCAATGTACGTTTTTGCAATACAACACACAATGATTAGAGAGAAAATAATCAACTAAAAACTAAATACTAACCAAGTGATCATCCTAAGTGTTATTATATTATTAGAAAGTGTTGATTTAAATATGATAGGAGAGTTGGTTGAAATAGGAAACTAGAAAGGCAATCTATGGATGGTTTTAGGACATTTAGACTGAAAGGGATCTATGTTGGTAATGGTAATAGATTGGTATTGGGGCCTACCCCCTCACTTCATAATTATTTATTGATAAGGGTGTTATGTGATTTTACAATATATATAATTAACCACGTATTTATACTTAGCCATAAAACCACTTTAGCTTCCTCCTTGGTAATGAAATCTAAGTAGGTAGGCCTTGGGAAGATAAGTGTTTCAATGCATTTTAAATGCTATGTGATTTGGTAGTATGTGCAAATGATTAAAATAGTGTAACTAGAATGGTAATTTGAAAAACCACCTATTTAGACTATGTGAATTACTCTAAGCATGAAAATAACTAAAAATGAAATGTGAATTAATTACTAACAAATAATTGTTAATTCTTTGATTGAGAATATTACAGATTCAGTTCGGGTGATACTGTATGCAAACAATATAGAATAGAGTCAACTGGGTCACTACTATTCTATAGAATCAAGGTCTTTAAGAATTTTTTTAATAGGTTGATTATGTCTCTCAGATAGAAGACAAACTACAAAACTAAGTCAACCAGGTCAACTTAGTTAGCTACAAGATTGTAGTTTTGAAGATTACTAACTTGTGAAAAACAAAACTGAAGAAAGTAAAAAAATGATAGAGAGGGTAAAGAGAGGAACCTTGGTGGGCTTGAGGATGGTTAAGATTGTAAATTTTATGTTGAAATGCCTTAATTACTATTTTAAAATTCTACAAATTGAGTTGACTGGTTTGACCAAGTTCTGTAAAACCTTGTATGCTGAAGAAGAACAAAGATCAGGGTCAACTTGTTCAATAGTGTTTGTTGACCTATATGTTGGAAGAAAGAATTAGATGACAAAGTAAACCTATTCGATAATATATTATAATCTAGAACTAAAGAAGAGTACTATGTCAATCTATTTGATCCAATAACCTATAGCTAATGAATATGTACATAAACATAATAAAATCATTTAAAAGCAATTATGTGTTAAACCTACACACAAACAGTTATAAGTATATTGACTAATTTGATACAATAATGAAAAAATGAAAAAATATGATAAAATTATGTCATGAAATAAACCCTGCAAGGGTTAGATTCATGTCAGGTTATGGGAAATGAAGTAGATCTATAAATCAATCCTATCTCAGAGAAGATAAATCCTAATCACACTTTTGATTTTGGATAAATTATATATTTGGGGTCATGACCAAGATGGATTCACTAAACCTATCCAAGGTATCTCTTACCATAATAATGTCACTAGGGAAGGTTTTAAAGCCTTCAATGAAGCAAAACTATGTAATAACCTTGACTAGGTCCTATGTTTTCATATTCACTAAACTAATAACAAGTAAAGTAAAGTCTAATCTAGTTCTCACCAAAGCTTATGGTATAAAGTGGGGGTAATAAACATGAAAGTTAAAAATTCATAGAAGACATATATTCATGTCAATGTTTATGGAATCCTAATGCATGGGAGATAAGTACAAATACATATCTATCTACTCTTACAAAGGAGGAACAAAGTCAAGAATACTTACCTTTTAATAGGAACCCACCGAGCCTCAATCTCTCCCTTAGTCATGGTGCTTCACAAGAGGTTATTGTGGTATGTAAGGATAACAAAGATAAGTTAATTCTAGGTTACACAACCTATCAATACATCCAAAATACTTCTACACAAGACAAGATGTTGAGCATTGTTCCTATTATTGAGGTTTGGCATTGATGTTGTCATTGAGGTTAAAGGTTATTCAGAAGGTTTTTATTATTACTATTGTCATTGATGTCTTAGTGGTGATCTAATGAGTGTTGTTTTGTAACAAGCTAAAGTGTTGAAGGTCAGTTGGCATGGTCATGAGGTCATTGAAGAGTGTAGCTATGAGAGATAATATTGATTAGTGTTGTAGTGATTAATATATGATTGGTATATGTTCATATTTATACATGAGTCATGTGAAGGTCTGCATGGAAGGTCCTTATTGTCAAAGTTGTTAAGTGTTTGAGCTTAATAGTGTCTTAAGAAGGTATGTGCATAAGATCCCTAGTCTTATGCATGAAAAAACATGATGGATTGGTGAGATGAGTGAACACATACATGAGTGGTTGTATGAGGTTTCTTGAGAATGAGAGAGTGGTAGAGAGTGCATGGAAAGAGGTATAAGGTTAGTTTTAAGGCCTAATATGGTTTGCAGATCAAGGTCTAAGCAAGTAAAGAGAGAGAGAGAGTGTGTGGCCTAATTGGGTATCAAGATTAGTTTTGAAGGAAAGTGTAAGGGAGCACTAAAAAAGGCGAGTCAAGTATTTTTAAGTATGTGCATGAAGTCTAAGGTTAAATTTTGAAGGATAAGGCATGAAAATGTATTCTAATGTCTCTTGAATGCATACAATGAAGAGTTATCTACTTGATAAGGTTTTTATTGTGCTCATTATCTCATTAAAACTCTACATGGGAACCTAATATATTCATGGTATATGGGGAAGGGTCATAACTCAAAATTTCAAGCATTTATTTTTGGATTGAGGGGATATGCTTTATGAATGATTGTTAAGAATGGAAACAAGATTAAACCCACTTAGAACCCTAATAAGGATCCAATGTTGAAGATGTTGATAAAAAGTGCATATAATGGATTGCTATGCTCAATTAATCTATTGGAGGTTTTAGTAAAATATCCTAGGCACCTCTATATGTGATTGATTTTTTAGGTGTGTGAGTAAACCCTACAAAAAAGTGCTAGTTTCTTAGATATTTTAAATGGAAATAAAAGTTGACCAAGTCACAGTATGAAAATGGATGGAGGACAAAGATTAAGATTCATATTTAATGTATATTAAGGTTTTTATACATTTTATATCCCTTAATAATTATAAACCAATCATCTAAGTTAGCTAGTCACTAACAGGCCAAATAGTGCAAATAGTGAAAAACCCAATCAACAGTGAGAAGATGATTAAGGATGTGTTATCATGATCAAGTGATGAAACTAAGTTCATGGAAATGTTGTTTACCAGTATGTCTTATTAATTCTTGTTATAAATCTTAGAAGTTAGGTATATTGGTGAAAATCAAGAAGCCAAAATGGCTTGTCTGACTTAGTGGGATCTGTGTGTAGTGAGGTCAACAAATTGGTTTGTAAGACTAATAGTTGAAATTAGACCATATGATGTTTATTTTTGAAATAGGTATGGATATTTTAGAGGTTAATCTACATACATTGTAAGTATTTGAAATGGTCATTAGAGTGTTGGAGGTCTAAGTCATCATGACTGGTCTTTGAGGAAAATTGATAGTTCTAAGTGAGCAATTTACAAATGTGATTTTAAGGCTCTATGTCCTGAGTTGAAGAGTTTAATTCACTTTGTGAAGTTTTTGAGGTTTGCTACACCATTAACCATTGATGTGTCTAGGGATACGTGTAATAAACTTGTGGCTTGCATAACCCTTTTGCATATTATTTTATATTTATCAATGCATTCATATACTTAGTAAGTCAACCTATATGTGGAACATGGCCTTGTTGGACTATATATAAGAGGTAGGGTTAGTTATTCATCATCATATTTGACTATTCAATCTTATTTCAAGTATTTGGGAGGTTTACCCCTTGAAGTGGCTTATCTATTATTCATAATTTCTTCTATATTTCCATATCATTGTGATATACTACTATATTTCTACTTATTTGGTGAATTAATATCATTTAAAGTGGTATCAAAGCATCGATTTAGGCCATAATTAGGTCAAAAACCCTAGATCTTAAAATTTGGATATATAGCGAATTTCTCTATAATTTTTTTACTAGAGTTGTGAAATCATTCTAGCTAACATATTTAAAAACATTCACGGTCAAAGTTAGGTCAAAAGGAAAAAATAAAGTTCACCATCAAGCCTTTGCATGGCTGGTCCTAACACCTATGGATGGGGAAAGGTCCAAGACACCCCTAAAACTCCTTTACGGGATGACATGGAGTATGAATAATCTGATATGATTTCTCAAATCTAGTAAAATCTACATGGCCTAATGCAAAAGGATGTGCAAGTCTAAACTAAAATATAAACAATACAAGGGGAACTTAATGACATGAAAAATAAATTTCATCAGATCATGACATAATTGGCTACCATTTCATCTCATTTATCACTCAACAACCCTCAACTTTTTCCTTATGGTCCTCCTCTCAATATGAACACCACCAATATGAGGGTAAAATCAATGTTGCCAAAAGTTGACTTATGCAAGTTTCATGTAAGGATCCACTCAATTGGATCACTCAAATTGAAAATATATTTTATCTACACCATACTCCTAGCTCTCAAAAGGTGACTTTTTCTTCTCTATATCTATAACTTGAGCCATTCATTTGGTATCATTAGTTTTGTGCTCAAAAGAAGAAGATTGGTGCTCCTATTACATGGTTAGTATTCATTGATAAACTTATGTCTCACTATCAAGATAATGTTTTTGAGAACTAATTTAACCAATGAGTCAAACTATGACAAATAAGAACAATGAAGGATTATATTCATCAATTTCAGAATCTATCCTTACGTGTGGAGGATATCACTAAGGCAAATTTGACTGACCTTTTTCTAGGTAGACTAAAAGATAATATTCAATTGGAGATTTTTATGTTTAACCCCATGATTATATCTAAAGCTATACCAAGGGAACACTTGGTAGAATAAAAAGTGATGATCAAACATCACTTTTCACTACTAGTCAGGAACACACCTTCCCAACTCCATCATGGCCTCATCTTACCCAATTGACACTACAATAAATTGGGGAGAATCATGCCAAAAGGTTGTGTTATGGTTGTGATATAAAATAGAGAAAAGGTCATCGATGTGCTAAAAATAAGTTATTTTACATTGAAGGGGCTGATGAGGATGAAGAAGATGAGGAGCCATTTAGTGAGGGTTTTGAAGGACCCAAGGATGAAGCTATAGATTCAAAACCTACTATCTCCTACCATGCCCTTGTAGGTATTTATACTCTTCAAAATATTAAGGTGGTGGCTTTCATTAAGAAATAGAAGGTCACAGTGTTGATTGACTTAGGTATTACACACAATTTCATCAATATAAAGTTGGTTGTTCATTTGAATTGTTTCATCTACCTAACCCTAGAAATTAAATTCATGATTGTAGATGGTGGTACAATTAATTATTCTATAAAATACCATAGTATTAAGTTAGAAATGGGGGACTCCTTGCTAGATCCTCCTATGTTTTCTATTCCTATGGGCATGACTAACATTATTTTGGGAGTATAATGGCTCACCACATTAGGTATTATTGAGATAAATTTCCATGAACTTTTCATGCATTTTTATTTTGAAGGAAATACAGTAGAACTATGGGGATTAAGATTCAAATCTCCACAAGTGGTTAGTTCACATTAGATGACCAAGATGCTGAAAAAGGTGCTAAAAGATTTGTGGCATGCTTGTTTTCCATTGATATTCAACAAACTAAGGAGTTTACCCATCTTGAGTTACAACCAATATTGGATGAGCATTTGATTATTTTTTGACCCATGCTAAAACGTCTTCCTCTTAGCCATACTCATGATCATGCCATTTGACTCATTCTTGTAAGTATGCCACTCAACATCAGACCATATAGATATCCTTATGCCCAAAAGAATGAAATTAAAAAAATGGTATAAGAGTTATTGGAGGAAGGAACCATTCACCATAGCCAAAGTGAATATTCTTCTCTAGTTGTCATGGTATGAAATAAGGATGAAATCTGGAGGATGTGCCCAGATTATAGAGAGTTCATAAAGTTCACTATCAAAGATAAGTTTCCTATTCATGTAATTGATGATTTATTAGATGAATTACATGGTGTTATTTATTTTACCAAATTATAAGTTTACTCTAGGTATCATCAAACCTAGATCTGTGAGGAGGACATTCCTAAAATACCCTTTTATACTCATGATGACCATTATGAATTTTTGGACATGCCTTTTGGTCTCACCAATGCACCATCCACATTTTAGAGTTTGATGAATATGGTGTTTAGGCCATTTTTGAGAAAGTTTTTACTTGTATTTTTTGATGACATCCTTATTTATATAAAAAATTGGGAAGACCACTTGCATCATGTGAAACAGGTCCTCTCAGTTCTTAAACAACATCAATTGTATGATAAACCAACCAAATGTGATTTTGGATTTCTTGTTGGGGATCAACCAACAATGGATTACACTTGTGAAAGCAATAAATGCAGAAATAAATCAGATAGATAAGCAACTAGAATGATAAATAGCACAGAACAAGAGATACAAGAAAACACCCTAAAAACTTGTATTAAAACTCTTTACAATAGGAATACAATTGAAGAAACTTCGTTCTTCCACACCTCTCTCAGATGCACACAAGATCTCTCACTAGATCTCTATTCCTCAAGAGCTCTCTCTTAAGTGCACTCAAATCCAACAACCTGGATTGATGCAACTCAGTACTGTCCTTCAAACATTCACAATGTTCTACTCATACTATTCAACTCACTAAGCTAAGAAGATCTTTCCTACATATAGAAATAGGAAACTTGAGCATGCTCTTACAACAAACAGTTAAGCCTCTTGAACAAGGGATCTAAAAATAACATTGCTAATAATAGAGACACGAGCTTGAGACTACAACTCAAACTCATCATGCAAACACTCGCTTCTGTCCTCAAAAATCGCTTTTTGGACACACAGGTAACCGACGTCGATACCTGCCTGTTTGCCTGTGACCGTCGCCAGCCGACCCTACTACCGACGTCGACACCTCTGCAACTGCAATTGACTGATGTCGATTGCTCATGACCGACGCCGGTGTCTGTGTAGACCCGAAACTATTTAAGTCTGCTCTTTGGTAAAGCTTTTAGCTCCACACCCTAAAAATCTCCCACTTGGAGATAAACTAGCTGCACCAGTACCTGTACAGCAACATCTTCTAGCTCCTCCATCTTCAACTCAATCATGAAGACCAATAGAAGTTGAATGAAGATTCAACTTCTCCTTAGTAACTGACTTTGTTAGCATATCAACAAGATTCCTATCTGTATGGACTTTCTCTAGCTTCAACTCACCATCTTCCAATACCTGCCGTATGAAATGGTACCTTAGCTGTATGTGCTTGGTTCTTGAGTGAAAAGCTAAGTTCTTAGCCAAATGGATTGCACTCTGACTGTCACTATACAATCTGCAACTCCCATGCTCCCTTCCAAGCTCTTCCATGAACCGAGTCATCCATATCATCTCCTTGCTAGCTTCTGTGGCTGCAATATACTTTGCTTCTATAGTTGACAAGGCTACAACCTTCTGCAACTTAGATATCCAGCTAACCACCGTTCCACCTACAGTAAAAACATAACCTGTGGTGCTCCTCCTGCCATCCAAATCACCTACCATATCTGAATCTACATAACCATGTAGAGAAGTATCTGAACCTCCATAGCACAAGTGCCTACTGCTAGTTCCTCTCAGATATCTAAGGATCCATTGAACTGCTTTCCAATGTTCCTTACCTGGATTGGCCATATACTTGCTTACTACTCCCACTGCTTGGGCAATATCTGGTCTAGTACACACCATTGCATACATCAAACTTCCTACTGCGGAAGAATATGGAACCTTACTCATGTACTCTACCTCATCATGTGAATTAGGACATTGTTCTTTACTCAACTTAAAATGTCCAGCCAAAGGTGTGCTTACCGGTTTAACATCCTGCATATTAAACCGTTTCAACACCTTGTCCACATAATCCTCCTAAGACAATATCAACCTGTGATTTTTCCTGTCTCTCTTAATGCTCATGCCAAGGATTTTCTTTGCTGCTCCCAAATCCTTCATAGCAAACATTTAAGCTAATTTCACCTTAAGCTCAGAGATATCCTGCATGTGAGATCCTGCAACTAGCATATCATCTACATACAACAATAGAATAATATATTTACCATTATCAAATCTCTTAAAATATACATAATGGTCAGATTGACACCTACTGTAGCCATGCTCAGTCATAAACCTGTCAAATTTTAAATACCATTGCCTAGGTGCTTGCTTGAGGCCATACAAGCTTTTCTTCAACCTGCACACTAACTTCTCCTTACCCTTGACCTCAAATCCTTCTGGTTGTTCCATGTATATTTCCTCATCCAAATCTCCATGAAGAGATGCTATTTTAACATCTAGCTGCTCAAGATGCAAATCCTCAAAAGCAACCAAAGACAATACAACCCTTATAGAAGTCATCTTAACAACATGAGAAAAAATCTCACCAAAGTCAATACCTAGTTTTTGTGCAAATCCTTTTACAACCAATCTGGCCTTATATCTCATCTTTCCATCCTCACCTTCCTTCAACCTGTAGGTCCATCTATTCTTCAGTGTTCTCTTACCAGCTGGCAATTCAACCAAATCCCATGTTTGGTTCTCTCTTAAGGACTCCATCTCCTCAACCATGCCACGCTCCCACTTACTCCTGGACTCCACCTGTAATGCTTCTTCAAAACTCTCTAGTTCTCCACCATCAGTTAGCAATAAATAAAATAAGGAAGGAGAATATCTAATTGGAGGCTTACTTACCCTTTCAGACCTCCTGATGGGTGTCTTGGACTCGTTCTCAACACGCTGTCCACCCAAATTTTCTGACAGTGACTGACCTCGACCACCTGTAGACCTGTTACTGGCCAACACTGGTTCTTCCTGGCCGACGTCGGTGCCTGTTCTGCCAACGTCGGTCTCTGCATGACCGACATCAGTTTTTGTACTGTCGATGCCGGTTCCTAACCTGTCGACGTCGGTCTCTGTGTTTTCCTGTAAGTGATTATTTCTTTTTCCCGCAAGCTCATTTTGGACCATAACTTCGTCTAATTCACCATTGCTCTGCCCAGATTGATCCAGCTTCCTTATCTGATCACTGTACATCACTCTTTCATTGAAAACAACATCACGGCTCCTAATTACCTTGTTAGTTCCTAGATTCCAAAATATGAAACCAAAATCATCTGAGCCATAGCCAATAAACGTGCACCTCATAGACTTAGCATCAAGCTTATTTCTATTTTCTTTATCTATGTGCACAAAGGCTTCACAACCAAAAACTTTGAGATATGAGAGATCTACCTTTTTACCTGTCCATGCCTCTTCTGGAATTCCACCATCCAGAGCTGTAGAGGGTCCTCTGTTAATCAGGTACACTGCGGTGTCAACTACTTCTGCCCAAAACTCTAAGGGCAAACCAGCATGCAATCTCATACATCTTGCACGCTCCATAATAGTTCTGCTCATCCTTTCAGCAATACCATTCTGCTGAGGTGTCCTTGGAATCGTCCTTTGCCTATGGATTCTGTGAGTGTAACAATACCAGTTAAACTTAAGACTACAGAACTCACCGCCATTATTAGATCTCAAGCACTTTAATCTTCTGCCTATTTCATTCTCAACCATAGCTTTCCAAATCTTAAAAGTCTCAAAAACATCAAATTTCTTTTTAATACAGTAGATCCATACCTTCCTTGTAGCATCATCTATGAATGTAACATAGTACCGTGATCCTCCAATAGAGGCTACCTGAGCCGGTCCCCACACGTCTATGTGAACAAGCTGCAACTTCTGCCTTTTCTTAATAGACCCAGTCTTGAGAAAACTAACCCTTTTCTGTTTTCCAAATACACAATGCTCACAAAATTCTAGATCCATACTTTTCAAATCTGAAAGCATACCTTTAGACTTAAGAATTGACATCCCCTTCTCACTCATGTGGCCAAGCCTTGAGTGCCACAATTTAGCATCCACATCTAAAGTAGATAAAACTGAAGGAGATTTGTTAGTAACACAATTACACAAATAGAGAGTACCTTCTCTCTTACCTCTGGCCATAACAAGTGCACCCTTGGTCACCTTCCAAGAATCTGCTGTGAGAGTTACTGTACAACCCTCATCACCTAGCTTACCTACAGAAATCAAATTTCTCTTCAAACTAGGAACATGCATCACATCTCTCAACACCCATGTGTTGCCATTCTGCATCTTCAACTGCACTTTACCTTTGCCAATAATCTTACAAGGCTCATCATCCCCTAAGTACACTATTCCAAAATCTCCATGGATATAGTCACTGAAATATTCTCTGTTAGGGGTAGCATGGAAAGATGCACCAAAATCTAATACCCAAGATTCTATATTATTATGCAAAGAGAAAATAAGAGCATCCTGTGCAATACCTGCAACCTTTGCCTCTTCCTTTCCTTCGTGCTGATTTTCCTCCTTAGGCTTTGACCAGCAATCTCTGCTTATGTGCCCCAACTTTCCACAGTTCCAGCATTGTGGCCTTCTGCCATTTCTGGATTTGGATCTGCCTCTTCCCTTAGATCTTGATCTCCTCTTGCTCCTTTCTTTTTGCCTTCCCCTGCTCTCGAGATTTAAATCATTCCCAGATGTCTCTTCTGTGCTTTTCCTGCGAATTTTCTCATTCAAGATAACACTAACCACATCCTCTACTTTTAAAATATTCGAAGCAGAAGCAGCATTAGAAACTGCCATTACCAAGCCATGCCAGCTTTCAGGCAAAGAACATAATATTAAAAGAGCTTTTATTTCATCTTCAAATACAATATTGACTGAACTTAACTGATTAACAATACCATGGAAATCATTCAGGTGATTAGAAACAGATCCACCTTCTTGCATATGCAAATTAAATAACTGCTTCATAAGATATACCTTATTATAAGTTGAGGGTTTTTCATACAAATTTGCTAACGTAGTCATTAACTCTATCGTAGTTTTAGCCTGTGACAAATTAGATATCACAGTGGAGGCTAGACTCAGTCTTATAGACCCAAGAGCCTTTCTATCAAGAACTTCCCATTCTTCATCCTCCATGTCCTTGGGCTTCTTTGCTATCCCACCTAACGGTAAGTAAATATCTTTCTGATACAGATAGTCCTCTATCTACATTCTCCAGTGTTGATAGTTCTTTCCATTAAACTTTTCCACTCTCAACTTACTTTCTTCTGCCATTGCTTCTTCCACTCAAATAGAAATCCCTGCAGAAACCCCTGTGAGTAACCTGTAATCCGAACACACTACACAGATCTGAACCACCTGTTAGTGAACCTGGCTCTGATACCACTTGTTGGGGATCAACCAATAATGGATTACACTTGTGAAAGCAATAAACACAGAAATAAATCAGATAGATAAGCAACTAGAATGATAAATAGCACAGAACAAGAGATACAAGAAAACACCCTGAAAACTTGTATTAAAACTCTTTACAATAGGAATACAATTGAAGAAACTTCATTCTTCCACACCTCTCTCAGATGCACACAAGATCTCTCACTAGATCTCTATTCCTCAAGAGCTCTCTCTCAAGTGCACTCAAATCCAACAACCTAGATTGATGCAACTCAGTACTGTCCTTCAAACATTCACAATGTTCTACTCATACTATTCAACTCACTAAGCTAAGAAGATCTTTCCTACATATAGAAATAGGAAACTTGAGCATGCTCTTACAACAAACAGTTAATCCTCTTGAACAAGGGCTCTAAAAATAACATTGCTAATAATAGAGATGCGAGCTTGAGACTACAACTCAAACTCATCATGCAAACACTCGCTTCTGTCCTCGAAAATCGCTTTCTGGACACACAGGTAACCAACGTCGGTACCTGCCTATTCGCCTGTGACTGTCACCGGCCGACCCTACTACCGACGTCGGCACCTCTGCAATTGCAACTGACCGACGTCGGTCACTCCTGACCGACGCCGGTGTCTGTGTAGACCCGAAACTGTTTAAGTCTGCTCCTTGGTGAAGCTTTTAGCTCCACACCCTAACAGTTCAAGAAGTGGAATATATAGGTCATATTGTATCACATGAGGGAGTAAAAGTTGATCTTAAAAAATTTAAGCCATCATAGAGTGGCAGATTCCAAAGATACTTAATCAACTAAGGGGATTTCTGGGATGAACTAGTTACTATCATAGGTTTGGTAAACACTATGGTAGTATTGTAACACCACTCACTTCCTTGTTTAAGAATGACTCCTTAAAGTGGATTGATATAACTATCAAGGCATTTGAATAAATGAAAATGGCTCTATGTACCATCCTAGTATTAGCTAATCCAGAGTTTTCTAAAACTTTTGTGGTTGAATGTGATGCATATGGTATGGGTGCATTACTCATGAAAGAGGGTACGCCCATTTCCTTTGAAAGTCATCAACTAAAGGGTAAAAATTGGCTCAAACCCATCTATTTGAAAGAGATGATGGATATTCTACATGCATTCAAATAATGAAGACCTTATCTATTGGGTCATCACTTTCATATAAAGACTAATCATGATAGTATTAAATATTTTTTGTAACAATAGTTATCCTATGAAGAACAAAAAAAATGGGTGATGAAAATGTTAGGTTTTGATTTTGAAATAGTATACAAGAAAGGAAAATAAAATGTGGTGGTCAATGCACTATCTAGGTGAAATGAACCTTTTGAGGCATTGTTATGTGCCATGACTATTTGGTAGGTAGACTAGCTCAAGGAAGCAAGGGCTGAATGGGAGAATGAAAATATTACCCATGCATCAATTCAATATTTGTAGTAGGGTTTAGATGTTATTGAAAATTTTACATAGAATGGGAATGCATTATGGTACAAAGATAGATTATATCTATTTCAGAATTCTCTTCTCAAATAAAAAGTCCTTCAAGAGCTTCATACATCTCCACTTGGCAGTTACTCAGGGTTTTTGAAAACCTATCATAGTCAATAAGTATTTTTTTTGGAAAGGACACAAGGGGGATGTAAATAAATATGTGGCCAGATGTATGGTCTATCAAAAAAATAAAGCTAAAACCATTAAAACCCTAGGTCTTTTACAACCCTTATCCATCCCTAGTCAATGATGGGAAATGGTATCTATGGATTTCATTACTAGGTTACCATGATCTAAAGGTAGAAATGTTATCATGGTTGTTGTGAATAGAATCAAAAAGTATGCTCATTTTTATTCTTTATCTCAACCATTGGTGGCTAGTACAATAGATTCTACCTTCCTTAATATAGTTTATAAACTGCATGGTACTCCCAAGATTATTGTCAGTGATCAAGATCCCATATTCACTAGTAATTTTTGGATAGAATTATTTGCATGTTTGGGAACCTAATTGGCTCATATTTCATCCTATCATCCTTAATATGATGGAAAAACTAAGGTATTCAATAAGTTTCTGAAAGGGTACTTTGGTTGTTTTGTGTTAGATAAATAGGATAAATGGGTTTAGTGGTTGCCTTTTCTTGAATGGTGGTATAATAATTCAGTTTATAGTTCATCCAAAATGTCTCATTTTATGACATTGTATGGATACCATAACAAATACCTCACTTCACTCTTGAATACCCACCCAAAGGTGCATGCATTGGAGGAACACCTTCAACATCAATAAGAAGTCCTTACTAGTTTGCATGAAAATTTAGCTTTGGCCCATAATCACATGAAGCAATAGGTAAATAAACACATGAGTCAGAGGTGATTGGGTGTTTTTTTACTTAAATACATATAATAAAATTTTATTGAAGCAAAAAAAAATGAAAATAAGCTATCTCCCAAGTATTATGGCCCTTATTAGATCTTGCAAAAAATTGTTAATATGGCCTTACAAGTTAGAATTTCCTCCGTCCACTCACATTCATCTAGTATTTTATGTATCTTACCTTAATAGTGTCATTAGATAGAGAGTTAAAACTCAAACTAAGTTAGTAGAATTAGATTAGGAAGGGAGGGTTATTCTTGATCCTAAAGCAGTCCTTCAAACATGCACTAGTAGCTACGGTCTAGATTGATTATTGAGTATATGATCAAATAGAAGAATATACCTTCTAAAGATGATACCTAGGAGGATGAATCATTCATGAAACAAAATCTAATATTGATTCAATTTTTATGATAATTTTTTTTTGAAGGGGATGGGTATGCTATGACCTTAACCATTAAGATGTCTAGGGATATGTGTAGTCAATTTGTGGCTTACATAACCCTCTTGCATATTATTTTACATTTCTCTATGAATTCATATACATAGTAGGTAATATTATGGGTGGAACATAGCCTTTTTATACTATATATATTAGGTATGGTTAGTTATTCATCATCATATTTGAGTATTCATTCTTATTGCAAGCATTTAGGAGGTTGCCCCCTTGAAGTGGCTTATCTATTATTCATAATTTCTGATATATTTCCATATAATTGTGATATATTGCTATATTTATACTTATTTGATGAATTAATATCATTCCAAGGTCTTGGAGGTTTTGTATATGTGATTTATTATCATGGTTGTGTGGCTAGATAATGTGTTATCTTTAGTTATTTAAGATAGATCTTTCTGTATATGGGAATACCTAATCGTGTGCTTCAAGTGGTGGTTAGAGCTACAAAGTGTCATGGTCCTAATATGAAATTAATGGGGGTATATTTGAGTTTATATGAATTATTTATGATATTTTTGGAGTTTTAAAGTGTTCTAAGGTGTTCAAAGGGTAACGTGTACTAATGAAGGCCTAATTGAATTAGGTCTCCTTAAGGCCTAAAAGAGGTTTTTATATTATAAGTTGTGGAAGTCCTATTTTAATGATTTATTCATATATAAAATGTTTTATAATACCTATTTTAAGTATAATACAAGTGTGCAAGTGTTTATGTCTGACCAACAAGTGTGTAAGATATAGGATCGTATAAGAACAAGGCCTACTAGGCCTATTTGACAAGTTAGCAAATGTGTGAGTGCAAGATAATGAAATAAAACTTTGAAGAGATAAATGAGGTATTTTAAACCATAAAATGGGTATAAATAAATAGTAATTAATATTTAATAGGGGTAATATAGATGAATATCAAGGTCATATGACCTAATTTGTCTTGAAGAGACCTAGTTGAGTAAAGAAGCCTAAAAGGTAGTTTTGATAGGAATAAAAGAGTAAGAAGAGGTGAATAAGATGATAATAATATGTTATATGAGTAAAAATGTTTCATAAAGGTGATAAATTTTTTTATGTGGTTGAGTTGGTGTTGAGTCATCTAGGGGGTTAACACCTCTTTACAAGATGATGTTTGTTAAAGCCTAGTTGAGTGGGTGCTTGACTAGTTGGGGTTGGTGTTTCAGGTGGAGTTGGTTATTCACTAAAGATTAGTTTTTTTATTATAATACTATATTAAATTTTTATATATCATTGGTTTTTATTCCCCTTGAGGTTTTCCCATATATTTAATGTGTTTCATGATCTTTTATGGTTGCATATGCTTTGCTAGATGTTCATATTTGTATGAATAGTTCATGTATTCTTAAATGGAATTGAATGAATGTTTTAAAGACACTGATTCAACCTAAATCTTATTTATAGTTATTATAATAATTTTTATCAGAGCCTAGTCCTTTGAATAAATTCTAACAGCTTGAAGGTGATCATATAAAACTTAATATGGCTAGTGGTCAAAAGGAAGAAGACAACATGTATGATGAAGAAGTCTACTATGACAATGAAGAAGGAGAAGCTAAAGTAGACCTTAAATATGAGCTCATAAGTGACTTTGATTATTTGACTCATCAAAAAAATATTATCAAAGATCTTAGGAATCAGTTATAAGATATCAATACAAGGTTTATATCAAAGCAAGTTGAGTATAACTAGTTGACGACAAAGCTAGATTCCTTGAAGGTTGAGCATGAGCAACTCATAGAAAAAATTAACAAGTTTGAGAAAGAGTGTGAGAAGTTAGATAAATTCAAGAGTACCAACATGAAAATATCAATCAGGCAACCCAATGCAATAAAGGACAAGTTATCATGGGACCATGGAAAAAAGAGTGATCAATCAAGAGGTAAGTGCAAAAATGTTGTTTGCTACATCTATCATAATATGGGACACATTGTAATATTTTGTTCTAATAGATTTAGAATACCCTTAATATTAAAAAATACATATGAATCTCCTATAGTGCATGAGAAGGGTCAAACATTGGTATAGAATCCAAAATAAGTTAGGATTGATCATATTGAGCCCAAGAGTCAAGATGGACTGTTTGCTAAGGAGGAAAAAAAGACTAAAGAAGATTCTATGCTAGGTCAGACTACCTTTCACATTCAAGATGAAGGCATGAAATGGTATATAGATAGTATTTTCTCAAGACACATGACATGAGACAAAAATAAGTTCATCTCATTGAATAAGAATGCTGTAGGAATGGTAAGGTTTGGAGACAACACAACTACCAATATAGTTGGCAAGGGTATCTTGAATTTGGATAATGGGAAGACCAAGACACAAAATGTGCCATATGTGGAAGGTTTAAAACATAATTTTCTTAGTGTATGTCAAATGTGTAATCAAGGATACACACTAAAATTTCGTGATAGGGGATGTGAGATAAGGAGATCTAAATTAAGAAGGCTAATTGTTAATACTAAGAGGACTGAGAACAATCTATATGTCTTGAATAAGATCAAGAAGGAGAAATGATTTCTGAGAAATATGGATGAAATTTGGCTTTGACATAGAAGGTTATGTCACCTAAATTTTTTAAATATTGTCAAGATAAGCACTAAGAATTTTGTGAAGAACATGCCTAAGACCACCAAATCTATAAACATACTTTGCAAGGCATGCCAACATGCTAATCAGACTAGAAGAAGTTTCAAGTCCAAGGATTACTATACTACAATACCATTGGAGTTAATACACACTAACCTCTATGGGCCTACAAGAATTCAAAGCATTTAAGGAGATAACTACTTCATGTTACTCATAGATGACTACATAAAAATGACTTGGGTAGCATTCTTGAAAGAAAAGTTAGAAGCTCTTGACAAGTTTAAGGATTTTAAGGCTCTTGTTGAGAATAAGAAGAATGGGAAGATCAAGTTCCTAAGATCTGATAGAGGAGGAGAGTTTTGGTCTAATGAGTTTGATGATTTTTATGAGGTTCATAAAATAAGGAGATAGTTCTTAGTATCTAAGACACATTAGTAAAATGGGATAGTGGTAATAAAAAATAGGATAGTTCAGGAGATGGATAAAACTATGCTCAATGAGTCTATATTATTTGATGGATATTAGAGAGAGGTAATAAGAACAATAGTATAATTTTGGAATAGAGGATAGATAAGGACTAATGTAAACAATACTCCTTATGAACTATGGAGAGGTAGACCTACTAATGTGGAATACTTAAGAGTGTTTTGGAGCAAATGTTTCATCAAAATCAATGATGAAGAATTAGGAAATTTTCATTCTAGATATGATGAAGGTATATTATTAGGATACTCATCAATGATATAAACATATGTATGTTATAATAAGAGGTTACAAAATATAGTAAAAAATAATAATGTGAAGGTTGTTAAGACAAGGAAATCACACTCATAGTCAAAGGATACTTTAGAGAATCTAGACTTCAATAATGAAGAGGAAACTATAAAGGTTGCTGAGGAAGAAGAGGAAGTTAAGGAGAGACATGAATAAAAAGGCCCCTCAAGATATATTCAAAAATATCATCCTAAATCTCAAATCATTGGCAAAAAGAATACAAGTATGCAAATAAGGAAAAAACTGACAAGTAATCTAAATCAAGAGAATGTTTATCTATTATCTAAGATTAAACCTAAGAATATTATATAATCATGAAAAGATAAATTTTGGATAGGTGATATGAATGATGAATTAAAACAAATAGAGAAGAATGAGACTTACGAACTAGTTCCTAGGCCTAAAGATAAGAATGTTATTGGCAAAAAATGGGTGTTTAGAAACAAGTTGAATAAATATGGATAAGTCACTAGGAATAAGGATATATTGGTATGAAAGTGATATGCACAAGTTTAAGGGATAATGTTTGAGGAGACCTTTGTACCAGTAGCAAGGTTGGAGGCCATCAAATTATTTTTAGTATATGCAATATTCAAAGGGTTGAAGGTATACCTGATGGATCAAATCTACCTTTTTGAATGGGAATTTGGAAGAGGAGGTGTTGTTACATTCTAATTTACCATTATGATAAATAAACCTTTAAATATTTTGATTATTATGGTTAGTATCTAATTACTATTGCTTTGATATTTAACTTTATGACATATACTCTAATGGAACAGTAACATTGTTGATTTGAGTACATGATGTGATAATTGTAGGTTATATTTTATACAGTATGGATATGTATTGGTTAGTTGTGCATCATTAGTGATAATTTTGATGACTCATACTAATTACCTACTTGATGCAAGGTGGATGTAGGATAGGTCCTACCCTCAGAGCTTGATGAGGGAGAGCATCATCAGAGAGGATCGACTAGATCAAGCAATTGGAGGAATATCGGTAGAAAATGTTAGTGACCTTACACACATACACAATGGATTTTAAATGATATTAGTGTGTATTGTTTAATATTATAAATGTGTGTGTGGAATTAGTTCTAATATTTATTTGATTTCTTGAGTTTATTTGACTTGGTTTTTAAATTAAATCCAAAAAATAATTATTTATTTGCAATGGAAGTATTATTATCTATAAAATGAAAATAAATTAATGGCATAATTATCTGGGTGAAGGTTATTTTATTAAAATAATAATTATGCATGAAATTTATTTGAAAATTTTGAAACCAAATTTTGTTATTATTAGAATTAGCATGTTAGTTGATAAGCTCTAGAGAAAAAAAGAAATTAACTGAGGTTAATAAATTTAGAACTTGAGTTAAATGTGATTTTGATTAGCATGCAAGAATTACTTAAAATTAGAAAATAAAGATATAGTTAATTATTGAAAGAACTTAAGTGGAAATTGAGTAAACAAAGAATGACATAACTATTTGAAGAAGATGTTTCAGTTATGATAAAAATAAGAGTTTACATGCAAGGGAGGGTAGCGTAGAAATTAGGAAGAAGTTCATTTTATAAATAGGAAAGTAATTTGGGAATTAAAATAAAGAGACATAGAAAAGAAAGAGAGATAAGCGAATAAATTAAGGAGAGAAAGAGAAAGATCAACAAGGGCATTTTACCTAGGTTAGTTCTGTTATTTCTTTTAGTATATTTGTGAATAAAAGGATATTGTTTGGAACTTGTATTCTATTAATTGGAAACCCAAATACCAATTTTGAGCTTGGCATCTTTCTCCCATAAGATGTAATGAAAATATTATTATCCATATCTATTACCTATTTGACTGTGTTGTTTTCTTCTTAACCAATGTATTTCAAACTTGTGCTTTACTTTTTATTAGAGGCTAAAATTGAATTTAGAAACCAACACCCCACTATATAGATGGCATTGAATATTTCTAGGTCTGTGTGGCATTATGTTGTTAAGCATTTAGATATATTAAAGAATTTCTAGTGCTAAACGTTGTTAAATTATGTTTCAAAACCTGTACTTTAATTTTTTATACCAGTTATGGATTTTATTGCCCTATATTTTGTTTTTCAACTGTGTCTCTCTCCTTATACTTTGGAATTTTTCTTATTATACAACATTAAATTTGCATAGCTTGAGTTTCTTAGAAATCTAAGTTTATTTAATTAAAGTTTGTGTTTAATCCAAATCTAGAGTTGCATCTAAATGAGCTGCGTATAATTACAACATGAGTAAGACATGTCACTGTCTCTAGTTACTTGGTTGTATCCCATTGCTTAAGCCAATGTCTATATATTAAATGACATGCATTTTAAATCATACATTGGTAGTGTTTTATATCTTTAACATCTCCCTTTAGATATTGGATTCATCCCTATTTTGATAGAATATGTATATTAAAAAAAATCAAGTCTATATTTAAATTACAATGTATTCCATTTAAGAGACCAATGTCTCAATTAAGGAGGTGTCATCTAAGTGTATGTATTTAAATCCTTAAACATGTGTTCCACTCATTTTTTGAGTGATAGTAATTGGATGTGACTCAATTTGTTAGTCGATGCTTTATTTGCGTCAGATTACGATTTATTATATGAAGATTAAATTTATATAGGGATAATGTTATATATATATATGTGATTTGATATATATATATATATATATATATATTATTAAGAATATTTATGTTTTAAATTATTTAGTAAAATTATATCTTACATTATCTTTTAAATTATTCCATGTGAATTAAATAATGAGACAAATAGCTCCCTTTAATGTGAAGAAAATAGCAATTGAATTATACTTTAATTATTATTTTTAAGGTGTAAATATTATTAGATTAATACATGAGCTTGATTTTTTTGATTTAATTAGGGGGGAAGGCTATTTTATTTAATTAATTGAATCTAGAATTCTTTGCACGCTTAAATCAAAGAAATAATGCATGTGTTATCTATAATTAGTTTTTAATATTTTATTAAGAGTATTTTAATGAAATTTATATTGATATTAATAAACCCATAATTTACTTTCAACATGAATGCATAGATAGCCTTTAGATAGAGTGTACCAGGAAGGTATGACTTTGTGTGTGGATGTATTGTTATCTTGTGTTAAATTAACACAATGTAGGTTCATGTCATTTGATGAAATAAAATGGTTGTGCAAGATTATTATATTCTAGTATAGGAGAAAACATGTATGAACCTTTAAATGTATTCTTTATTATAAATAAGCTTATTTTAGAATATGTATTGATGATGCTAATAGGTAGTGAAATGGTTTGTACTAGCCTAGGTAGAACTACCAATAAATAGTTTGGTCAAATGGTGTGTGATGAAATTGATCGCTTTAAAGACCGAATATTATTTGAAAATTTTGGTCAAATTAATGTTAGATGTACATTATATTTTCATATGTTTGATTTGCATGTTGTGTGATATCATGTTTGAATCATATTATTTCTTTATGATACACATCATGTAGTAATAGTATTAAATCTTACAACCATATATGGTATTAGCATGTCTCATTAAATTATCACACTATTTTATCTACCTTTCCATGAAGGGAGGGTCATTTACTGATAGAGAATTATGCAGGGGATTTTTGGTCCTTGGTTAGAGTGGAAAAACACTCAGATGATACTCTCCTTCCCTACTATAGTACTACCTAGAGATAAAATTTATGATTATCAATGATACACGAGTTGGCATGACTCGAGCTCTAGAGAGTTTAGTATCTATTATTGTATAAGGCACTATGATTGAAGGAATGCAATTATTTGATATACTTATACAATGAACAATGGATGCTGTATTGTGAGACTAACCATAACTGTGTCTTTTTGTAAATTCTTTCCTTGAAATCATATAAGATTATTATTATGAGTAGTATTTTAATTACTATTAATTTATTCCTAGTTTTGATTTATATATGTTGTATTATTTAATTCTTTAATTTAAATGTTAAGTTAATTGTTTTATAAAAAAAAAATTTGTTGTTTTTTCTTAAGTTAATTGGAGTGGTTGTAACATGTGGTATCAGAGCTTAGGTTCAAACTCTAAGACTAAATGAGTCCACTAACATTTTTGTATTCTTATTTTTAGTGAGAAGGAAGAATGGTACAAACAAGAGCATTAGGAGAGGGTCCTTTATATGTCAATGATAACAACCCTCCCATTGATCATAACATAATTACCATTGAAAACTCAAAAAAGTTGGATCAGATTTTTGTAGTCATGAATGATACTAGGGATCTGATTATGACCTTGAAATAAGAAGTTCATGGCTAAGGAAAGGAAGAACATTAGGAAGTACCTATTGAGCACCTGGTTGAATAGGAAAACCCATAGGATGTGAGAAACTAATTGGTTGTAGAATTATCAAGGGACATGAAAAAGGTGAATCCACCAAAGGTTGATGGAACTATTATAGGAGATGGATTTGAGGCATGGTTGACTAAGATGGAGAAGTATTTTAAGATTTGAAACTACCCTAAAGTCACCAAAGTAGTATGGGGAGCTTACCAGTTGGATGGTGAAGCATCTACTTGGTGGGATAACAAGAAGATGGAGATGAACCTTAACTCAAACACCATAACTTGGGAACAATTCATGACATTGTTTAGGTCATGATGGTTTCCATAACTTTAATTATAAGCTTACAAATTTTAAAAATCTAAAACAAGGAGAGGTGTTAGTGAATGAGTACTAGGAGTAGTTCACCAAAATTCTGAAGTATGTACCTTAATACTAAGCTAATGAGAGGTTCAAAGTCAAGAAGTTTATTATGGGACTAAAACCCCAAATTAGTGGTGAGGTAGATGCTCATGGACCTCCCACCATGGACCATGTTTTTGAGAAGGTAGTGAAGCAAGAACAAAATTTGAAGTCTATTACTCAGGCTGTGGAAAATTTCAAGAAAAGGTTTGGGAATTCTAAACCACCTTTCAAGAGGAATTGGAACCAAAATAAAGGAAACTCAAAAGGGTAGTCTAGTAACATAGAACATGTCATAGGAAACTAAGTAATGGCTCCAAAGGTAGTTTTTAAGGGAATATTCAAACTAAAAAGAAAGGACCACCAAGTAGTTATTTTAATTATAGAGGTAATCATCATGCTCATGAATGTTCTCAGGACAAATCAAAGATCAAAGGCCCCAATACTCATCAGGGCAATTTTTATTAGTGTATTCATGCAACAATTGATAATCAATAAGATAAATTTCAAGCATCACCCATAGAGCTATTAGGTATTTTGTTTAAATATATAGTTTTTGTTTTGATAGATATAGAAAGTTCCTACAATGTTCAACAAATTTCTTAGAAAAGTTGGATATATGGAAAATGCATGGTCAGTATAATATGGGAATGACTCTAAAGTCATGGTTAACCAATGTTTAGTAGAGGTAGTAATTGAGTTACCTAAATTTTCAATAGTATTGGATTTGTATGTAGCACCACTAGGGTCATATGACATGATTTTAAGAGTCAACTAGCTTGCTAAACACAAGGCTAAGGTTGACTATTATTTAAATAAAGTTGAATGTCTAGATGATCTTGGAAATCAGACATAAATTTAGGGAGAAAAGAGAGAGTTATGACTCATATAGATTTATAAAATATAACTTAGGAAGGCTCAAGCTAAAAGGTGTCAAGCATTTATCATCAATATAAATTAAATGGAGGAACCTATGGAACCATCTCTCAAAGATTATCCATTTCATAAAGATTTCCATGATGTGTTTGACAATGAATTACCAGTTTTACCTCCTAAAGGGGAGTTTAATTTCTCTATCAACATCATACCTGGATTGAAACCACAATCTAAGTTACCATATAAGATGATAACCATTAAGTTGGTTAAATTAAAGGCTCAAATTTAGGAGATGTTTTCAAAAGGGTTGATTAGGCCTAGCATGTCACCATGGGGTGCACTAGTTTTTTTTTGAAAAAGAAGGATGGTATCTTAGAATCTATAATGATTATAGAATGTTGAATAAGGAAACTATCAAAAATAGGTATATGTTACCTTGTATAGATGATATTTTTGATCAAATGCATAGAACACTAGTATTTTACAAGATAGATCTTAGATCAAGTTATCATCTGTTGAGAATTCAGGATGAGGATATTCTGAAAACAACTTTTTGAACTCACTATGGATATTATGAGTTCATGGTGTTACCTTTTGGATTGAATTACATGCCAATAACATTCATGAATCTTAAGAATAACATGTTTAGGGACTATTTATATCACTTTATTTTGGTATTTTTAGATGACATTCTTATATATTCTAAGAATGAAGAGGAGCACCTAAAACTTGTTTTGCAATGGTTGCAAAAGCACAAGCTAGACAATAAGTTATCTAAGTATGAATTCTTGTAGGAGAGAGTGCAATATATAAGGCATATTATTTCTACAGATAAAATTTATATAGATCCATCTAAGATAAGGGTCATTATTGAGTGGTCAACACCTAGAAATGTGCAAGTGACAAGGAACTTTATGGGGTTATTAGCCTATTGCAAGAAGTTCATCCTAAAATTTTATAATATAACTAATCCAATAATCTCCTTTCAAAGTAAGAATCAAAAGTTTGTCTAGTCAGAGAAGTGTGAAATAGGTTTTTAAGAGTTGAAAAGAAGGCTTACATCAACACTAGTATTGAAATTTCTTGATCCCAATGGTCATTTTTTGATGATCACAGATGCATCAGGAGAAGGTTTAGGTGGATTCCTTATGTTGGATGGTGTAGTAGTGGATTTTGAATTAATAAAGTTGAAAATTCATGAGGTGAATTATGCCCGTCATGATCTTGAAATTGCAGTAATAATTCATGCTTTGTAAGTGTGGTGACATTATTTGTTGAAAAAACCATTTGAGCTCAAGACTGATAACTTGGGGCTCAAATATATCTTCACCTAACCAAATTTAAATAGTCATCAAAAGTAGTGGTTAGAGTTTCTTTCCAAATATGACTTTGATATCAGTTACATTAAAGGTAAAGAGAATAGAGTAGCTGATGCTTTGAGTCATAGAAAATACATATCAACTATAAATTCTATTAGGAGTACTTTTAGAGATCAAGTGGTTAAATTATCACCAGGAGATGAATATTATGAACAAGTCAAAAAAACATTATCTAATAATGCTTGAGATCCTTGATATAAAATATTTAGTTTTTAGAGTGATGGTCTTCCACATTTAAATGGGAGAATTTATGTGCCAGATTGAGAGAATATATAGAGCAGAGTGTTAAAAGAGTTACACAATGCCCCTTATTTAGGATATTCAAAAGTAACAAAGCTTATGGCAGAGCTTAGACCTTTATATTTCTATAAAAGAATCAAGAAAGATGTGATAGATTTTGTGTCACATTGTTTGGAATGTTGATGAGTTAAAGCTAAACATGTTCACCCATCTAGATAACTATATCCACATGATACCAGAGTGAAAGTGGTAGGTGATCAGTATCAAATTTATCTAAGGTTTACCAATGTCATAAAGTAGACATGATATGATCTTGGTAGTTGTGAATAAACTAACCAAGGTGGCTCATTTCATACTAAGCAACTTGATGATGATGCACCTACTCTTGTGAAGAGGTTCATTAAGGAAGTGTATAAGTTGCAGGGATTCTTAGAGAAGATCATTTCAGATTGAGATCCAAAGATGAATTTAAGGTTTTGGGTGACTCTAAAATCAGCTTTGGGTACACAGTTAAATTTCAATATTGTATATCATCTAGAAACTGATGATTAGACTAAGTGAGTTAATCAAGTTTTGGAGGATCTTCTACTTATGTATTACATGGATCAATAATATAATTTCAAAGATTATCTTCCTTTGGTTGAGTTTACATACAAAAACTCATTCCATTTAGCATTAAAGATGGCTCCTTTCGAGGAACTATATAGAAGGAGGTGTAGGACACCAATCAGTTAAGATAGATTAGAGGACAGAGTAACCTTCAGGTGAAAGATGTTATTTGGAATGGAAGAAAAAGTTAAGTTAATCAGCCAGGGATTGGCTAAAGTTAATGATTAACAGAAGAGTTATGCTAATCTAAAGATGATAGATAAGAGTTTTTCTATTGGTGACAAGGGATTCTTTCTTGTTAAGCTATAAAAGAGCTCGATTAAGTTTGGAAAGTCAATGAAACTATCATCAAGATATGTGGGACTCTTCAAATTGTTAGAAGTGTTCAATCCTATTATGTATAGGCTTATATTACCACCAATATTAGATATTTTATATAATATTTTCTAAGTATCTTATCTTAAAAAGTATATAGATGATCCTTCACATGTTTTGGATTGGAATGCTTTGTAGGTTCTGGACCTCGAGGTGGTTATGTAGAACCAATTAGAGTAATTGACACTCCCAACCTTTGTTTGAAAAATAGAGAGGTGTCTCAGTGTGAGGTATTATGGGATTGATACTCTAAAGATAATGCTACTTAAGAAGAATTTTATGAGTTTTACAAGCTATTTCCATATTTATTTGCATGATAGATACTTGATACTATATTTTTAAATTTTTTTAGACTCTTTTGTTATTTAAAACTATTGTTTGAATAAGTGTCATTGGGATGATGCCTAGTTTTAGGGGGGGAGGATGTTATATTCCGATTTCACCCTATGACAAATAAACCTGTAAATATGCTGATTAGTATAGTTAGTATCTAATCACTATTTCTTTGATATTTATCTTTATGACATATACTATAATGGAATAGTAACTGTTGACCCATTTTGCCCGCAGGAAAAATCTTGGTCACCTTCTTCACTTGCTCTTCAAATGCCAGTCATTTTTGGGTTTAGCAAGTTTAGAGAATTCATTTCATGCCTGGGTTCGATGGTTCAATGTCCTTGGTTCATTGGCACACACGGCTTAACACTAAGGTAGGTGCTTCGTGGAGGAAATTAGGTGAGGTTCAAGTTAATAAAATCTGGGCACATTTCAAGGCCAAAAGCTCACAACTTGATACAAAAAAGCCCACAACTTAATACAAAGGTGAAGACATAAGTCAGTCCACGAAGGACACGAGAAGGCCCGTCAGTAGTCAAACAACCAGCATGGACCCAACTAGCAGGCAGAGGAGCAGGCCGCATAAAAGTTTAGGAAAAGAAGCCAACAAGCCTGATGACATCTCCAAGGCTATCAAATTTAATGAAATAGAATAGCCATTGGGTTTTCAAACATTGAAAAAGGGAAAAGGGCTTGAATGTAGCGACCCACCAAGGAGTTCACCTAAAGGGCCAAGCGGCCAAAAAAGACAAGGACGCAGAAGAAGACAAAACAAAGTGACAGACAAGGAGATGACATGGCATAGAAGTGACAAGGTAGTCCAAATGGCAAAGTGTAGGTGATTTATTGCCTGTTAATTCCAAATGGCATAAACAACATATAGAAGGGCCCATGCATTTAAAAAAGGGGACAAATTTTCATCTGTTGGCAGAAAAGAGGTGTGACCCATGCTTCTACATTAAAGCTCAAATGCCAAAGTCAAATTTGGTGATTATACAACATGGTTCCAGTAGGCTTCTTCTAGGATGATGACAACACAACAGTGTTTCCTCCTTCAAATGGGATGTGACAGGTGAACTTGTCAAAAAAAGTGCCAAGTTTCTTTCTCTTTTCTTCTATATATTGTAACTTCTCATTTTTGAGAAGAATCAGTTCTTCCACTTTTGCAAAGGTGCAGCCCTGGAAAAATTTCACCTGAATCAAATAAAATGAAATTTTTTACCTCCATTTGGATAGATGTTTTAGAGTATGCATTGAATGTTTATCTGTGTCTAGTCATCATTTCTTGATGCTCTCACAGGTTTAACACTAGTGGACCTGTCATCTACAAGGTGCCATCTCTGCAACTAAAAGGAGAAGAGCAGTATTTGAGAAGTGTGAAACAGAGGAAGTTGCTACATAAGTGTGTGTCTCATAGCACCTTTAGTGATCCCTTTACTTTTTGTATCTTCCATTAAGGCCTCCCTGCCAGTTTCTAGCAGCCTAGTCCTTTTGCCAAATGTGTAGTGTATGTCTGTATTTATCTGGTTCTAAGAGTGGATGTGTGAAGGTCAACCCTTATTTTTTTAGTGCATCACCTCTTTTAGAGTAGGCTTATTTTTTCCTACATTCTCTTTCTCCCTTTTTATCCCCCCTTTTATATCTATATATATGTGTTTTACTCTTGTTGGAAACAACATGATGCATCAAAGGGAACTAGCCCTTATCTAGAGACTCTCTCCTCTAGCTTCATCGGTCCCACAGGTGAGAGGAGAGTTTCCATGTTGTGAGGAGAAGGTAGGAACCTATTTTCCTACCATCAGGTGCAATCTCTAGCATCAACAATTTTGGCACACCCGATGGGACCAATCGGGACAGGTTTTGTCCAAAGAGTTAAAGAATTTTTTGTGTGTTCTTCAATCGACCCGCCTTTAGAGGCTTTGCATCAAACACCAATGGTGACTCCAAGTTGAATCTATTGGTTAACCAGCCTGGTGCCATCAAAAATCTACTTTCTTTATGTATAATCCCTTTGCACAAAATCATGGGCCTTATATTCCTTCATATTACCATGATCAGACTTAGCCTCTTTATGGCGTCCCCTCAAGCAGCTCTCTTAGTTACCCTAAAACAATAAGGGAAATGAGGCTAGAGTTTGAGAGGTAGATAATGGAGATCAACAGAGAGGAGGAAGAGTACAGATATCAGCAGGAGCTGATGTATAAGAAGGAGTGTTTGTTTAGGCAAGCACAAGCTTCGCAATCCATGGAGAGGGAAACAAAATGGAGAAATCCATTTGTCCAAGGTAGTCAACCTTGTGCGCCCCCTCATATTCTGAAAAAAGCCCCCTCTTTTGCACCAAATCCTTTTTATCACATAGTGCTTGCTCACTCCAACTCACCAAATGCATTTGCTCCCAATCCCATGTGCCTAGCTTTTCAATACCAGAGGGCATTAGAGCAACCCCCCATGGAGATCAATCTTCCCAATTATTTATATTATGCATCTTCCATTAGGGGGAATACCACCAACTAGCATGCCCCTCTTCTTGAGACTCTTCCAGTGCATCAACAGTCTCTTCCTTGCATCCCTCAACTTCCCCAAGTCTTTCAGCATGATGTGCATATTCCAAGTTGGAGGAAGGAATGCCAGGAACCAGCTCAGAGCTTTGAAGAGGATAATGCTGGTGATCTCCAAGAAAGGCTCTTCCAAGAGGATATAGCCAAGAGAATTGCAGAGTTGGAATTCAAAGAAAGATTCCTCAACCAACGTGTGGTGGACCTGTCTAAACTAGCCTGTACACACACCTCTAAGAGACATATCAGGCCACACCTAATATTGATGAAGTGCTGAACATGTGGAATGAGGAGAATCATTCGATTCTAGCTTAAGGACTACCTCCTCTTCCACATGTTTTCTCCATTTTGCCCCTTCTCGAGGAGGAACCTATTCTACAAGAGGTGAGTGAGGAGCAGAAGATCCAATCTACAAGTCTTCAAGAGGCTGTTACAAGTGACAACAAATAAGAAATCATCATTGATGCTCCTTGTGAAGCCACCATCAATAGTGGAGAAGATGCAAGTCTTACACATATGCAGATGTTACAACAATATGAGGAACAAATGCATGGTGAGCTCTCTTCCCTTCTATTTGATGAACTTCCTCACTGTTTTGATGATGAGGATGACTATGATGAGGAGCTTGAGTTGGAGGAGGATCAGGAGTATAATTTTGAACATCTAGAGGTCTTGATCTTTGAGGAGGAAAATGAGAGGTTTGCTTCCTTGAGGAAGGCCTTGAAAGAGTAGAGGATGAGTCTGACAGAGACTGTAATGAAGCAGAAGGAAACGGGTCAGACCATGACACACTGCAAGGGAGCAATACATGTCAAAGGGCTAATGGTGATAAGCTAGTAGCCACTAATTTCTTGGTGAAGAGCACCAATTTCAAGGACCAACATTTAATAGGCTTCCTTGGAAAAGTAGAATACATATATATTAGAGGTATGTTTGAATCTGATCCACTTGACTTCTAGCAAATGCAGGTGACAGGCAAGAAGAGCAAGTCACCAACTCTCTTCTTCATTCAGCTACTTGCTTGCCACCATAAGTCTTATTGCTAGGAAGGGATTTAAGAAATTTTCCTTTTGATCTAGGAGGGAGGCGAACGTTCTTGGTTAGCTGTATCTAATAGTTTGCTTTTAGTTGTTTTTTCCCTATTTTCCCTAAGTGCAGTTGCACATGGTAGTGTTTTTTAGCTTTGTGTGTTTCCCTTTTCACGTGGGGTAAAAGGCTTCATGTTTAATTCTAAAATATTTTAGGCTATTGATAAATCTTTCATAGCTGCATCTAACTCCGCACCCAATGGATTTTAAGGCAACTGGTTCTAAGCATATCAAGCGTGCTTTGCCTATGAGTCACCAAATTGTTGACCCATTTTGCCCATAGGCAAAATCTTGGTCACCTTCTTCACCTACTATTTAAATGCCAGTCATTTTTAGGTTCATCGAGTTTAGAGAGTTCATTTCATGCTCAGGTTCAATGGTTTAATGTCCTTGGTTCATTGGCGCACACGGCTTAACACTAAGGCATGTGCTTCGAGGAGGAAATTAGGTGAGGTTCAAGTTAATCAAAGCTGGGCACATTTCAAGGCCAAAATCCTACGGCTTGATAAAAAAATCCCATGGCTTAATACAAAGGTAAAGACATAAGGCAATCCACGAAGGACATGAGAAGGCCCGTCAGTAGTCAAACAACCAACATGGACCCGACTAGCAGGCAGAGGAGCAGGCTGCGTAAAAGTTTAGGAAAAGAAGCTAGCAGGCTCGATGACATCTCCAAGGCCATCAAATTTAATGAAATAGAATAGCCGTTGGGTTTTCAAACATTGAAAAAGGGAAAAGGGCCTGAATGTAGTGACCCACCAAGGAGTTTGCCTAAAGGGCCAAGCGGCCAGAAAAGACAAGGACGTAGAAGAAGACAAAACAAAGTGACCAACAAGGAGATGACATGGCACAAAAGTGACAAGGCAGTCCAAATGGCAAAGTGCAGGTGATTTATTGCTTGTTAATTCCAAATGGTGCAAACAACATATAACAGGGCCCGTGCATTTAAAAAAGGGGACAAATTTTCATCTGTTGGCAGAAAAGAGGCACAACCCATGCTTATACATTAAAGCTCGAATGCCAAAGTCAAATTTGGAAATTATACAACATGGTTCTAGTAGGCTTCTTCTAGGATGATGATAACACAACAGTGTTTCATCCTTCAAATGGGATGTGACAGGCCAACTTGTCAAAAAAAGCACCAAGTTTTCTCTTTTCTTCTATATATTGTAACTTCTCATTTTTGAGAAGAATCGGTTCTTCCACTTTTGCAAAGGCGCAGCCTTGGAAAAATTTCACTTGAATCAAATAAAATGCAGTTTTTTACCTCCATTTGGATAGATGTTTTAGAGTATGCATTAAATGTTTTTCTGTGTCCAGTCATCATTTCTTGATGCTCTCACAGGTTTAACACCAGCGAACCTGTCATCTACAAGGTGCCATCTTTTTAGCTGAAAGGAGAAGAGCAGTATTTGAGAAGTGTGAAATAGAGGAAGTTGCTACATAAGTGTGCGTCTCATAGCACCTTTGGTGATCCCTTTCTTTTTTGTATCTTCCATTAAGGCCTCCCTACTAGTTTTTAGTAGCCTAGTCCTTCTGCCAAATGTGTAGTGTATGTCTGTATTTGTCTGGTTCTGAGAGTGGATGTGTGAAGGTTGACCCTTGTTTTTTTGGTGCATCACCTCTTTTAGAGTAGGCTTGTTTTTTCCTGCATTCTCTTTCTCCCTTTTCATCCCCCCCTTTTTTATATCTATATATATGTGTTTTACTCTTTCTGGAAACAACACGATACATCAAAGGGAGCTAGCCCTTATCTAGAGACTCTCTCCTCCAGCTTCGCCGGTCCCACAAGCGAGAGGAGAGTTTTCATGTTATGAGGAGAAGGAAAGAACCTATTTTCCTATCACCGGGTGCAATCTCCAGTGTCAATAGTAACATTGTCGATTTGAGTACATGATGTGATAAATATAGGTTATATTTTGTACAATATGGATATGTATTGGTTAGTTGTGCATCATTAGTGATAATATTGATGACTTGAACTGAATACCTACTTGATACAAGGTTGATGTAGGATAGGTCCTACCCTCAGAGCTTGATGAGGGAGAGCATCATCAGAGAGGATCAACTAGATTGAGAAATTGAGGTAATATCAGTGATAAATGTTAGTGACCCTGCACACATAATAGATTTTAAATGATATTAGTGTGTAATCTTTGAGATTATAAATGTGTGTATAGAATTAGTTATAGTATGCATTTGATTTTTTGAGTTTAATTGACTTAATTTTTGAATTAAATCCAAAAAATAATTATTTATTTGCAATAGAAGTATGATTGTCTTAAATACGATTATCTAGCAAATGAAAATCAATTAATGGCATAATTATCCTAGTGAAGGTTATTTTTTTAAAATAAGAATTATGCATGAAAGTTATTTGAAAATTTAGAAACTGGTTTTTATTATTATTAAACTTAGCATGTTAGTTGATAAGCTCTAGAGAAAGAAAATAAATTAATTGAGGTTAATTAATTTAGAACTTGAGTTGAATTAGATTTTGATTAGCA